>JACXIV010000002.1:7821012-8153414 GCA_014737475.1 Bombus confusus | reverse complement strand
TAAAAAAAAAAAAAAAAAAAAAAAAAAAAAAAAAAAAAAAAAAAAAAAAAAGGTAATCTCGGCTCGAGTGTACAAAACGATCGGCAAAGGAGCAAGGTAACAAGACACGTTTACACGGTACTGAGGCCCAGGTGGAGGTGGCAGCCGGGCCCCGTTCTCTGTTGGTCCTGTCGTCTGTCAGTGGAGCTCAGTCAGCAGACAGTCGGTCCGTCCGGTCAGCTGGTTCCGTTTATTCGTGTTAGAAGCTTCCTGATGGTAAGCAGAACGTGAAACACCTGATAGAACCCGGTAATCGAACCTCGATCATCAAGGATCGGCGAAAGACTCGGCGGCCCGCGCGCCGTATGTGCGCGAGTGTACAACTTCTCCACCGGAAACACCAACGGCACGGTGCGAGGTACCAACTAAATCGAACGATAGGAACAAGTGACGGAGGAAATCGAAACGCAGGAAGAAGATAGAAACGCGATAGGGACGGTGTATACCTGGTCAAGTAGAAAATGACTATATCGTACGCGAGCGAAGTGCCAAACGGCTCCAGCTTCGGCTGCTTCTGGAGGATCCTGGTCAAGTGAGTTTACGATATCGATTTCTTTCCCCGATCGATCGTTCGTTTCTGTACGCGAAAACCAGACGAATTTTACGATTCGTGCACGCTGTCGAGATTGGCCGGAAATTTGGTGACAGTGTGACAGGTTGAACAAATCTGACGCACTCTACGAGGCCTTAGCAACAAGTTTGCCAAGCTACGTTGTCTGTAGTTGTTTTCATTCTGCTCTGTTCTCTATCCTCGATCGTTAGAACACCACTGCTCGCGCTATCTGCACTTTGTCCCTTCATCGACTCCACCACGTTCTTTCGTCGCGAGTCGCGACATTATCGTCTCGCAGCTCGGAACGGTAGGAAACAACGCTACACGGTAGATTACGGACGGTTCACGACACATCGGACGGAACATCGAAAAGGTGGTGCTCTCACTTTCCTTACGGTGGATTAATTTCACGCTGACTACGAAAGAGGACGGACGACGCGACGACGGTCTGTTCGACCGGCCTCTCTGGCTAAAATTCGTACGCGCTCGCGTTCCTCTCCGTGGAGTAAACGGAGACGTTCCGTAACGAGAATGGACTTGCAAAATTGTCACGATTCGTGATTCGTATTTTGAGCAGAAACGTATGAAAATAGCAAAGCGTGCAAAACTTTCGACACGCGTGCGCCCGAGCCAAGCGTTCCAAGATACTGGAGCACGCTTCTAGATAGTTTACATAGTCGGCATGCCATGTAAGACGAAGATATTGCGATATTGTGACCAGTGGATCGTTGTGCAACATTTAACTTTCGACTCGATGTACCGTGTTCTCGATTTAGAGCCCGGCTGCATAGGAGGAGAAGAAGGAGAGGCCAGCCGAGTCCTTGGGCAAGGATTCTGTAAACGCACGTGCAGAAAATAAGGAAAAACCAATAACGTTTAGACTTTTCTGATCGTTGTTCCATTTTCCTCGTTTTTTTATATTTGTCGTTCGATCGATTCGCAATCTTTACGAGCGATACGTTAGATGGTCGTGGAACGGGCTGGTACGCGTCGAAACAGAAATTGTCCTGATTTTTTTCCCTCAGAACGTACGGTTATATGAATCACAGTAGCGGAGCACGTAAAACCCGCTAGCACAGAAATGGTGCTCGGTCAACGCTTGCCTGTACGTTTTAAGGAAATAAGGTCGTCGATACATTGATTTTAGCCGTAACGACTCGAACGTTACGTGGAATATCGGTACGCTGTTTCTGTACTCTTCTGCCATGGGATTTTCGTTCCAGTTGTCGCTTACGACCAAATGAAACGGTAGTATTTGAATACCCCTATGTCGTGCCACGTTTATTGTGTACCGTTCAATTGTATTATTATCTGGATACTGATTCATCCAACCGTGTTCGATATGGATATCGACTTGTTAAAAGTTTCGGTTTTTTCTTCTTTAACTTATTTATGTAAATTTCCCCTGTCAACACGATGTTGTTACAATCTTTTAAATATTATTTATCGTCGATAGACGACTTAATTTCCGTTTAGGAGAACCATCCGTACATTACACAACTTTGCTCAGAACTCGGTGACATCAATGCTCGCGTAGATCGAATGGCGCTAAATTATATGTTATACAATGAATCTTATGTAAATGTTCGATGATCATCTGTACAGTTAAAGACGGGTTTGTCTACCTGTCGAAGTCTAAACATCGTGCTAGCCAGAGTTCTCAGAACGGGACAACAGACGGACAGAATCACTTGATTAAATAGTATCCGTTCAACGGTATCGACATAGCTACATTTGTGAACGCGCGAAACGCAAACCTAAGACTGTCAATAGACTGACGGAAGAAGCACGTGATGCACGTGTAGAATCACGAGTAAAATCGGTTTCTCCGTTTAGTATCTTGCCCGGATTTTACATCGGTTACGCGGAAATGTTTTTCTACCTGATACCAGCACGACTCGACTTAATAATCGAGAGATGAAAAGAAATCTATAATTTTCTATAATTCTCTACGCTTGAAATAAACGACCGGGCATTAATCAAAGACGTTAATAAAAATTTCGTGACGCGAGCTGAATTCTGTGGACGCAGAATCGCATCGCGAATTCCTCGCTCGCGATTGTTCGTGAAAACGCATAATCGTAGTCGGAATATCGTTGCATACGATTTGCAACGTCCTTGCCGAAGCTCGTTTATTGACATTTCCACGACCTTTAGAACCGCGGCGTTGGTGGATCCTCGGTTGATCTCGGTTTCTCTCCGGACTGTGGGCGCCAGCTTGAAAACGGCCTTAACGGCTTTCACGTAAGATCTCGCTTTCCTAGGCTCGTTACACGCCGCGCGACACACTCCTTGCACGCAGAGTAATAGCGACGACCGACGACTATCTATAAATAACCAGCAACTTCCAGAAATAGAAAACACTTTCGTGATAGCGCACGCAAAACGATACCGTAGTGTCATCTCATCGCTGCCATCTGTACGAATGCGATCTGTAGGGATTTCATGCTCGATTCAGAGGAAATATTGCCGCGTGGTTAGCTGTAATTTACCAACGAGCCGAGAACGTTCGCGAATAAGTACAATTTCCAAAAGCTGTTTGTTTCGATATCGCTGTGCAATTCCGATATTCGATTGTTCGATTCTTCTCTTCCGAATAAGTATTGTATTTTCAGTCAAGGTACTCGACGTACCGTGTATCGTTGCACTCTGATTTACATAGTGGCAGCTAAATCATTTTCGCAATAGATTATACCGTTGGCTTGCGAGGCGAACGCGTTGAACGAACCCAAAGAACAGGAGGACTTCTGCCGTGTACCTCAAGGTTGTGCCATTTTACCTTTTATTTCATCGTGTGTGTGTGTGTGTGTGTGTGTGTGTGTGTGTGTGCGTGTGCGTGTGTGTACTGCAAATGTTCTTCGATCGTACGTGCTCATCTACCAATACGCCTTGACTATAAAAATATCACGTAATAGAGAGGCAAAAAGACGCGGAATGGTCGTAAAGAGGCCGGCATACAGAAAATCTTGCAGTTTCAATATACGGTTCCCGATACCGTCGAGTTTCACGCTAGTCGAGATGGAACCGGCATGCGAGAGAAGCTTCTTTTTCTCGTGCAAGTCTTCCGGAACAGTCCATACCAGCTTTCCTATCCGCCTACCGGACTCGGCAACCAAAGAGAACGACGCGATCGAAGATCTATAAATACCCGGCAGAGTCCAGAACGATCTATAAATACAAATCCACTATCCAGGAATAGAAAATCGCGGCTGATTCTCCGCTGGGATAGTAATCATTAACCGTATGAATCCTCCAGGCTTGCCGATCTGTTATGAGGTTAGAAGCGTGGTCGTTAAATCGATTTCTGATTGACGGTTAGAAATAGTGCGTTCGCGTGTAGATTACGAGCTAGAAGAAGTTAAACCGACCACTACGATAGACACGATAGGCAACGGTAGAAGTTCGCGGGTGTTTATTTTTCTGATGTTTTGCCAGGCTTAGAATCCGAGCATCGATATAGAACCACCATCGTGTATACCTGTATACACATGCACGCGTAACAGTTGCGCCGATCACGCGCGCTAAATAGGCCTAGCGCGTGAACGGAAGAACTATGGCAGCGAATCGCACGCGTGAAAGCAAGAACGGTTTTCACGGTGCACGGAAGACTGACCAAGATAAAGCGGCAGGATGATGATATTCGTCTGCAAGCTCGCGAAAAAGTGAAATCCAGGAATTCTTGCCTGATTTCAAATGACTCGTCATATTTCTCGTTCGCCGCGGTTCTTCTCGATCCCTCATCGCCGGCGCCAACTCGGAAATAGAATTTCTAACGGAGTGAAATCAATTTAGCATACCGAACGAAACACCGTGCGCACTTACTCTACGAAAGCATTACCAAGTAGAATTATCTTTAAAAAGACGCGCAGCGAGAAACTCTGCCTGATTTCACGTGGAAAATATTTCCCATCCGATGCTGATAACTCGAATCGCGCGAATGGCGATAAAACACGAAAAGAGAGAATTCTTGCCGATAATCTACCGCTCATGTACATTTGTAAACGTTACAAAATTACGCTAAAACTCTTCGCAAATATGAAATTACTCGCAGTCGAAATACCGAGACGACGACGATCGGCGACGATCGAACAGCCGAACGCGACAACTTTCTTCGATCGGCGACCGTGAGGAATCGTGTAATGGCGCGCGCTCGGGGAACTAGGCCATTGTCTCTCAAATTGGACGATCAGGAGCGTCTCATAAGAATGCAAAAAGCCGGGATCGGATAGTCCGTATTGCAGCGGCGCTCATCGGTGGTCGGCGGCGCGTCGAAACGACGCTACCGATTGGTCACGTTCGTGCTCGTGTGTCGCGACGACACACCGTCCTGTCGTGTCCTGTCGTGTTGAGTTGTGTCGAGTGGTGCGCGCCTCTCTCGCGAATTTAACGCTGCCTCGCGCCGTCTTCGTTTCTTTCACGAGGCTGCATCGAACCGGGTGCACGAACGTTGTTGCATTCGCACTACGCCGAATGACAATGAGACACAGACCGCGCACCGCACACACGCTCCTAGCGTATGACACACATTTCGTTCACCTCTCTTGTCTTCCGCGGACTGCAGCGGGTACTAAGCGCGGACGCGCGCGCGTTTCTCACACGCCAGAGTACAGGTGTGTGTACGTGCACCGGATTGCTTGCGAGTATCTTTATACTTATGCGAACGCGCTGTCGCTATCGAACCTCCTAGAAACATCGGGTGGCTCGGGTCTCCTTCTTTCCAGCATCACCCTGCAGCAATTTCCTTAATAATTTGTGCGTTCCGAGACTTGCAAGATAAGTTCGATTCTGGTGATATTTGCGCAGCTTAAGCTAAATTCTTGTTCGCCCTTCGGCAAGTGAAAACGCGAAGAACGAGCGAGAATAATCGTAAAAACCTCACACGTATAAGAACTGTTTAATTGTTTCGACGCACTTCTACTCGCGACAATTTATTTTCCCTCGTTAGCAAGGATCGTATGTGCACTTGCCCGATCATTTCTTGGAAGAAATCGAGCACGTCTACGAAGAAACAATTTAGTCTAACGATTTACAGTGTCAGACGCTTTTCAGTTCTTTTGTGCTGCAAAATTACCTATTACCGACTTCTACAACTGACGTCAATTATCTAGAAATCACTACAACAACCCATTTTCCTATTCGCTTCTTTTTTTTACCGCGGAATACTCGATGCCTAGATTAATTTACAAACTTTGATAAATCGGAAAACTATTGTATGAAGAAGTAGCGCGTTTTCACATCTTCCGAGACCATTGACCGCGGCACAAATGTTTCAGTCATAAGATATATTTCATAAGAGATACTCCATTAAAATTTACTTTCGTATGTTGCACTTTGACCTAAGAAAGTCCTGCGATTTGACTAATTTGCATCTCAATGCTTGCAAGAGGGGATAGACGTTTTTCGGGCGGGCACAGGCGCGGGACAAGAACAGGGAACTCGTTTTCTCTTCCGCGAAGGCACTCTTGAAAAGTTTCCATTGGTCCTTGATCGGGCCGCAGAAGAGTACGCGTACGCGGGTTAAACGACACGACACAGGGACGAGCGAAGTTCCTTTGCGAGGAGCAATGGCGAAATAAACGTTTTACTGCCAGACGTGTGACGGGCACTCAGCTTTGCTCGTTTACTAATTAAAATGTGAAACCATCCCAGAGAGCACAGCGTGACCGGGGTTTGCCGGTCGTATCTTCTGCTCCTCAGCAGTGAATTTTACCAGCACCTGCCTGCTTTCGAATCCGTATTGCCTTTTGGATGCAATTAGATTTTTGTAACAGTTTATTCTATGAACAGAAAATTGTATTTTCTACCCAAGGGAGGGATTTTTATTGTCTTCTGAGAATTTGCCTGACATAGAAGGATCGAGATTGCTTAGTAAATCTGATCTTGCGTGAGAAGCCGTTGTTATGTTTATAAAATTGCTACGTTCCATTATCTAAACTATACTTTTATTTATTTCCACGACTGTTCTATTCCATAGCCCAATATCGTATTAATTGCGCATAAACTTGGTACTAGATTCGTTTTTTCTTCAAGTCGGACGTTCCTATGAAAATCTATGTTTTGAAAATACGGCACATAGGATAGAGGGACGAGAATATCTATCGTTTGGACAGAGGGCCAATTTTACGTGCACGGAAGCGTCGATATCAAGGAAGCGACCGAGAAGTTTGCCAAAGTGAGGACGAACGAGGAGCATCACTCCGTGGAGCGTGACCGGCGTTAGTTATGCAACGTTTTGTAGCCTCGCGTCCTTGTTGCCCGCATTGGTATTATCTTGCTTAGAGCGACGAATCAATTACAATTTGTTGCCTTGATGATGATTTTCTTGCCGAAGGGTGAAGGAGACTACCGACCGATCAATATGCCGGTGAGGCTTTTCAGAACGAGTCAAATGATTTTCATTTGATCGACAGATGCAAAACGAGGTCGTTGGAAAAGTCGCGAAACCGAGGAGAAACTTCTGTCTTTCTCTGCCCTCGTAAAGAAAAAGAGGCGCCACTCGTTTTAACTGAAACACTCGCAAAGTAACTCTTGCGAAATACGTACGAGCTAAGATATAATCTCGTATATCTGCCAGAGACGTCTTCAACGCTATTTACGTTTCGTTGTCCTCAACGAGGAATGTTTTAACTATCAACCTACTTTGTACCGGTATTGAGACCCCCGTATAGAGATGAACGCGTAGAAATAAAAATAGCGATTAAGAAAATATTCAGTCTCCGTCGAACCTCCAGAGAATCAGTAAGTCAAATGGAGCGACGAATTCGTGAGTCAGCCCATGAATATCGACGAACCACCTGATCGTTCCCAGAATTGACCTTGCGTCTGGCATTTATTCGACTCCACGTTTCCTTAAAATAAAATAAACAGGAAGATCCTCGAAAACGATAGATAGCGAGTACGTAGCGAGCTCATCAATAAACAAAATAAATTCGTATTTTCTCTATGATTAAGAAATTGGTCGATCGTTCGAAACTTTTGCCGTATTGGAGCAGAAGAAATGACGAATAATCATCAGAAACGACAAATTGATCGGCGTAATATTTTTCTTCTGTTCGAACGACGATAAAAGACACGATAAGAACTTTGAATCTTTGGCACGAATAGCGTGCGCTGAAGCAGCCAAAGGCAGGTGACACACACGCAATACCCGCGAGTACCTTCCACGCATAATCGACGCACTTCTCGCACCTCGGTTCGAGATACAAGGTTGCTCGTAACTGTGTCACTGTCAATCAAACTCATCGGTATGTATAACGCTCATCTAAACACTAGTCAATATGCGATTTAATTATTTTCATGGCCTGAAGAACGGGAAGAGAATGTGTCGTTCCATTCTATAATAGGGAAAAAGAATTTAGTGCGAGTATCTGGTAAGAAATACATTCCTCTTGACATTGTCGGCATAATAACACCGTCAATGTTTGAGTACTCTATTACTAGAAATTCTTCGAGGACGTTTTGTAATGCCGAATAAGTGTTTGACAAGCGGTCAACGACTACTTAAGAACCACTTATAATAATCAGGCGATCAATCCGTTCCCAAAATTCTTCGAATTGTTTAGAACTGATGACACTTATCCATTAACAGGCAGACAGCAAGTCTTTATTCTTTGATCACATCATCGACACTCTAAATCGTAAATCGTAATCTACAGGATCGTTTCCTTCTACGATTAGCCGGTTTGATTTACCTTTCTGGAATTAATCGAGAAACGTTCATCAAGTGGCATAAACTCGTTAGTAATGCAAACAGTAGGATGGTTGGCGTTTCTCGCGTGATTCTCTGGCAACCGCACATGTCTTGTAGCCCAGCGGAGCGTAATTTTCAACAGTCGAATCAACGTTCTTCCTCACAATGCGATTAATTAGCAACCAAATGGTCGATGCTAATCGTCCGCCGCGCTTATGTAAACTGGCCATGCTGCGTACTTCCGCAATTGCTTTCATAGGATTATAGCCAGCGTCTTCTGATGGAGGAAATTACGTCGAAACCGCGTTTTTTTTTTCCTCCGGAATCCTGTTATCGAATCTGGTGGCATCTCCAGAGATGATGATTTCGAGATATCGCGTATTGTGCGTACCCACGGCTGTTCTTGACGCATTTACTCAATGGGAAAGACCCGATTCATCAGAATCGAAAATAGAACAATCTTATTTCTCGAGATTTGCATTGCATTTCATCAGGGAAAGATCGATTCTCCTCTTTTCGTATTTGCAGAGTGCAAGCAAGTTCCTACATAATTATGAAATCAATGCGTTTGAAAATCTAATAACTCGGTTGTCAAATTAGAAAACACGTTTAAAAGCTATTGCCAATGCTTGCATGCGCGCGTTGACGTTTGCATGCAGTGATGTTTTTGTTATTGTCGAAGACAATCGTGTGTGACTGCAGACGCAAATCGGTATCTGTCACGCGTGATATAGCGATGCTGAGTTAACAGCGAGAAGATCGAAATACATCTATATTATTCGCTAATCCACAGCTTCACGTCAGTATCGGTTCTTCGACCACCTGTTCCGAGTTGGCTTTCGTAACGATACTTATCGAGATTCGTTCTCGTTACGAGACCGACCGCAACGTTCGTAGGCGGATGAGTTCTCTTCCTGGTACAAGATCGCAGTGTTGGATCACTCGCTACACTTGATGTTACTTTTCAGATTCCTATCTCGTACAGTGATAAAAATAAACGAGTCTGTCCATTCTAACTTATTACCAAAATGCTAATCCGTTATTTACTAAGAAGAAATTCTCTATAAAATAAAGATACGTTGACAAGCAATCGTAAAAGTTCTCGCATCTTTCGGATTCCTTTTCGCTTGAACTTTCAATGAATAGCTCCGCATATTTCAAAGCGGTCACGTCTGGCTCGTTCAAAGGTTCGAGTAAATCGGCTCCGAACGCAATTCATATTTCTCTCAAACGGCCATCGCGATGAGAACTCCATAAATCATGCATTGAACCGCGATTTCAACGATCCATAAATCACTGGAAACGCCTCGAAGAAGGTGGTGCTTCTGCCCAGCCAAGGATCGTTCAGCGAGCCACTGTTCATCGTCGAGGATCCACCTTCCTCGGTTATTGTCTTCCAACAAATGGAAAAAAAAGATCTTCGAACGGATAAATAAAAAAGATAGAGTCGGCGAGTCGCGAGGAGTTCGACTAGTTATCGCATTCCACCTCACGGAACCGTAGTTGGCTCGTCTACTATATCCCGAGAGGCTCGTTTCCTCTACGTTCCTTTCTTGCTCGACCAGAAGCTTCGAGCTTCTTACAAACGAAGCGTTTATAGAAGCGCTTAAGCGTACTTTAGCCTCTAGAACAAGAGAATCCGTTTGCGATGCTCGTTTTAGCAGACGTTAGCATAATTCAATGGAGACCTATCCTTCAATGTCGGGTAAACGGATCGGAGCAAGGAACTGTCGTAAAATACATTTCGATCGGATCTAACAACGGGTGAACCTTGCACTCATCGATACACCGTCGTAAAGATTGCAGGAAATACATTTTTAATCTCGTGATTTAGCCGTCTGAAAGCTAATTGTGCAACACTGTTTCCAGCGGATTTTTCTGTGCGCTCTGTGCAGCGTTCTCTTACGATATCCTTCTAATAAAATGAAGCTGGGTAATTTCTTTCTGAGAAGTGTTTATGCAGTTTCAAACATAAAAAATGCGATTAAGATGTTTATCGAAGCATTTGGAGGGCGTAGAGAAGGTACGTGCAGGCTTCAATGACCGTGACCATGAAAAACGCAAGAGGAAACGGATATCTCTTCATCGATGGCTTGATGTATTGCGGTGTGATCATGACGAATTCTAAATACGTAGTTGAAATCACCAACTTTAAAATATAGAATCCGTCGGTTCGAAAAACAAATAGCGTACCAGATTATAACGTCTATATACAAGGATGCAAAATTATTAACAGGACAAAAATATCGTCACAGCACGATAACAATTTTGACGTTACGCCTCATTTCCCTCTGCACGCTCCGTAGCGCGAAATTTTCAAAAGCGCGCTTTGCCATATCCCTTTGGTCCGACTATCCAATTGGTCTCAAATATCAAAGAAACCTTTTTTCCACAGCCAGCGAGAAGAATCTAAATGGATCGATTATGTCATTGAAAGAACCCTAGTACCCATCAGCTTCTTTGAATAAGAAAACAAACAATAAGACAAGTTCCCGCGGCCATTCATAAATAATTCACTAACTCTTGTAAAGCACGTACAACCTAGAAAAGATGGAACAGGCGATTCGACCATGTTTCAGCATCCATGTCGTGATTATTATTTCACTTCCGCTTTCGTATCGCACGAACGAGCCGTTTTGGTAAATCAGAGTGATGTAACTCTTGGTCGAGAGCGCTGCAAAAACGTACGCTCGTGTGGATTCAGCGAAATGCACTAAGAATCCGGAAAGATGGAGAGAAACGAGAACCGAAGAAACGAAATCGTAGAGAGAAGTATAATGTAGTCTGGCCGACAAGAACGATAAAAGGCCTTGGCGAGCCTTGACCGGTGGACCGTTACTTTACGCCATCCAGGAGCGTGGATCAAGCTCCTTATTTCCCTCTTACCGGAGCAACTTCGTTGTATAGCGTTGTTGTTTTATCGTCTTGCCTTTCCTCGTTCATCTAAAGTGCCTTCCGAGCGCTAGAACACGCGACATCGCTCGTGTACGGTGTCCGGCGTCTTCGTATCGGTAATAAATAGATTGCAGATTTTTACCCATTTATAGAAGATTTGACGGTATCTACGTTCATAAAAAAAAAAAACGCATTCGCAAAAATATTCACAGCCTGGTAATAAAATTCGCATAGCACGTCGATTCTCGATAAACGTTTCTCGCGTGGTAAAGCAGTTGAGAAACGAATCGATCCACCGTTCTAAAATTGCTGGTAAAATTATTTGAGAGCGAACAAACGTTTTTCTGGTTACGTTTCTAAGATGATGTTCCACGTGTAATTATTTCGTAACCCGACGGAATTGCCATGTTTACGCTATGCTAGGAAAGCGCAGCTGTTTCGCCGTTAACGTGTCAAACGACGCACGAAGTTTCGCAGCGAAATATACATTATACGGATCGCGTAAATTAACCAAAGTTTATTACCGTCCTGTTAAGCTGTGAAAAAGCGGCGACCGCCTGGCGGCATTACAGACATCGCGATCTAGATCGTTTCGCGAACACAGTTGTCGCACAGTTCGTGCCCATGGTGGCGCAGCTGCGATAAATAATCGACTTAGCGAAGGTAGAGAGTATTGTTGGCTAGTTAGCGGAGCAAACGCAACGGTGACTCACGTTTCAGCAATATTTAGCATTCCGCGGTGATACTAAAGCAGTTATAGCGCACCAGTCACTTCCTACGCGTCTTTGGCCGTCTCCAACCGGCATTTGTATTAACCGTCCTCGAAAATCACCGACTAATTGTAGAAAAAGTTCGTATGCGAAACTATCGATAAATTGCTTCCCGTCTCTTAACTGTTTTGTTTTCGAAGCGACAAAAACGATTACAGCGAACGTTAAGCGTAATAACAACACTCGGCATAGAAACATCGCTCCAAATTTCTCTCGTGGTGTTAAACAGATGTTACGTAAACGCTGGAACTGCGAAGAAACTTCGCGCATCGATGGAAACCGGAGTGAACGATTAAGATCATACCGCGAACGCGTCTTGTCCCTGGCATTTGCAGCACGGCAATCAGAGGTAAGCAACAGCGGTTTAAACTCTATTCGAAGTTACAGAAACACGCTGGGTTTAACGCTACGCGCTACGGCTGATTTCGTGTTCTGAAACCGCGACAACCATGAGCCAGCGGAGAAAGGACGAAAAAGGAAATACTTTTGCGCCAGGCTAAATCACCGCTACGGCAATACGTTATAACGATCGTGCATCAATGCTCGACATCTGGTCTGCTATAAGACAGCCCTTGCCCATTCACTCGGGGATGCATATACGCTGTAGCTCGACCACGCGCGTACATCGTTAACTTCTCGCATCGAACGTCGATCTTTACGACCTGCATCAACGTCTTCTTCGCTTCCATCTCCATTCTGGTGGAATCTCTCGACGTCGATAAAAAATCTCCGTCGCCCGGCAGGGAATTTACGAGGCGCGTACTACTCTCCGTATCCGTATCGACGGATAGGTATAAGCGGAATAATTCCAACTATTTTTATGTTTTAATGAAACGACTCGTGAGCGGTACAGAAGGGGAAAAGAGCGAACAGTTTTTTGGGAGGGTCGAGTTTGAAATTATTGGAGAAGCGTATCTTTCACACGATGCGTATTAAGGTCTGTTGCGCTTTGTACACGTGCGATACAAAGACTATTCGTTTCGATGAAAAATTATCAGTATTCGAAGTCCTACGTGAAATTTGTAGAGCAATAAAAATGTTTGCGATGTTATTAGATAGTTAAACGTGACGTTAGTTAAAAGTTACGTGAACCGCGCTGTTTTTATAATGATAGACGGCAGTTCTCGATCACGTGGATCTTCTATGTATCTAATTCGTAGAAAATTATGCGAGTCGCGCGAATGGGAAAACATCTTCAGCAGCGGTTTGCGATGTTTATACCCTGCCCCGTAAAGTATCGCTGCACGATCCAACGTACAAATTTATGTAAATCGCCGCCGGTCGATGACGCAATGTACATTATCTTTGACGATGCGGTTAGGTATGCAGCGCCATCGGGTCGACCATTTAATTATATTCATCCTTGTGCATCATTACGTATTATTTCATAAATCAGTTGTTCGGTGGAAGATGCTTCCTGAACCGCGTGGATATTGATCTACACGATCCAATGGATATATCGGAAACGATCTACGTATCGATCTTACGATTGACGAATGATTTGCAAAAAACTAATTTACCCAGTTATTTCATGAGTCTGCATAATTTATCCGAGTGAGGCAAATCAGAGACAGGAGACGAGTTCGTTAAATCACAATAACGAAAATGTTCGCCTAGCGAAACGATTAATTGGAGAATAAACAACTTAACCGCTGTATTGTTGTTTCTTTGTCAAACGAATCGATCATTGTGCTCGTTGATGAACGTGTTTACTGCCTTTGCAGGTCGTTAACGGTGCGTCTAACTATTCTCACATAAAGCAGTGGTATTCCACGTTTCTGATGAATCTCGTAAATATCCTAGAAGATCGATCCGTAGTCAATCGGTCGACGATGACGCGCAATCGTTTTGGCTCGCGTGTCGGCGTAATGGCTCGCGAACGTACGCAGAAACGTCCCGTAACGCGTGCAACGCCACGCACTTACACACGTGGGGGTTTCACGGGCGTGCGGTCGCGTATCGTATGAATGGTGTGGGACAATGCTTCTCTACCATGACCTACTGACATACAAATAAAGAAATAACTCGATATTCATAGACACCGGGATTTTTCTCATCTGGCAACAAAGTTTCCGCGCGAACAGTTACGCAACGATTTCGTCGTCCGCTGCAGCCTCGTTGCGGATTCGTCGCGATTCTCCACGAAGATTATGGAGAAACGGGGAAGAAGAGTCCTACGCGAATACACGAAGTAACGTGTTAATATTGTTTATGACGTTTCGAAACGTGTTTGAGAAACGTTGGAATTTGACGCATTCGTACGTGGTAGGATATGAAATGTACCGCTATACTTTCACTCGTTTCCAACGTATCATTTCTTCTTTTTTTTTCCCCCCTGTGGGATTTCCGAAAATATTAATTCGATGCTCTTCGCGAGAAGATCTCGTCACTGAGAAAACATGTTCCAGGAACTTCATCCATAACGCTCACAGGCAAATTTCGTACGTTGTTTGTACAATCTTTTACAACGATCGATGACTCGGCGTGGACAAGAAATAAAATGTTCCAGCAAGATCTCGATAGAAAAACAATTCCTGAGAATCTTCTTGTGTGCCAGTCGACGATTAGAAAACCACGATCGAACGCTACCGCTTGTTACGGTCTTGTGAATACACTAGGATAAAGTACTTTCAATGCACCGGATATCCGAGATGGTTTTACATAGCTTTCTTTCTCCGTAGCCATTTCAATGCCAATAAACTGTGTTCCCCTTTGTGGATTGTATTTATGCATAAATACAATTCTTTTTCATATTAGAATTTCCTACCACAATTTTATGATACAAGAGGTTTTTGACGATCGATAAATAAACGTGGTGAACGTGTTTACTTACAGCCAACAGCCAAACAATATATTATAGATACAACAACAGAAACGGCCGTCTATAATCCACAGCTTTTCACTTTGGCCTCGTTTGCACTACGTTTCATCGTGCTATCTACAGTTGCGGGATTTGAATTTAAAGTCATTGTCGCTTCGCGATTGGTATTGACGAAACCTTCGATATAACCGTCCTTCGATGATTTCAACGTGCCTGCCACAATTATATCTCTCAACGACGTTCCCAACCAATAATGACGCCATAAAATACACGAATAACAATGAATCCAGAAGCGCGCACTTGCAATGTAAAGCATTGGGACCACATGCGCAAAGTGTTTCGACACGAAAATATTGCGAATTCATTGTACTCTCGAAGCTCGTAAAATCGGTCTAACCCTGACACACATTTCACTGGGATTTAACAGTTCCCGAATAGAGTGCGTCCAACGTCGATCGACCCCTATCGTTATCGTCAGAACGATCGCGCGACAACATTCCATTCTTTACAATCTAATTTCTAAACGAGCAAAATGGCAGCCATCGAAAGCGCCGTTCGCCACATACCTATTTCGTCATAATCGTTGAACATCGAAAAGGAGACTCGTTTCGTTTTGTTTTTGTACGCTACCGCAGCATTTCTATCAAAACGAGTCACATTCTACACGAGCTCCTTTTCTAAAGTGCCGCATCATCGAGATTATTAAACGAGCTACGACCTATCGACACAAATCTTTGAACTTTGGGCACGTGCCAAGGAGCGTGAGTTTTTGCACTGCGTTTTGTAAAGCGAAATAAATAAAATGAGAATAGCGCTCGTAAAAGAGAAACGTACTTATCTAAATCCATGTGCATAAATTTGTCGAGCGATGAGAATACGACGTCAATACTTAATACGATTATTACTTGAAAGTGACGATTATGTAAGTACCTACATAATAAGCTTAGTTTCATCAGAGCTCTTTTTCTTTTTCTTCTTCGCAGATGGCGGGGGTCCGTTTACAAGCTAATCTGGCGGGAATTGTTGGCCTACCTGTTCGTCTACTACCTCATCAATTTTACATATCGATATGGGCTGAACGAGCAACAGCGGGTGTGAGTACATGAATACGTTCATTTGAATATCTTCTCGCGGTGAAGTTTCCTCCACGAGCCGAAGGTTGACGCCTTAACCGGTCGAGAATAGCGCCTCGCGATAACGCAGCCTATCTCCTTGAAATTAAGACGCACCGATAAAAACAAAGAAACGAAATCTTTCTCTCCGTTCCCTTCGCAAAACCTTCCAGAAAGTTTTACAAATGGCAATGACATGGATCCTTTGGATTGAAAAGAAGAGAAAGATAATAATTCGACGACAAAGACTCTTTCATCGCGATTCTATCTGGAGAGAAACGAATTCTATCTGTTTCTGGACGAAACAGAGTGGTGTATCGGCTGCCATAACCGCCAAGTTTACGTCGTGAAACCCACGCGACATCGACCTTGGTCGAGCAACAAAGCCTTCCACGCGTCAATCGACATTATATTTCGCCGGTTAACATCGACAGACCCGTTTTATGGATATTAACACCGCTGGCTCCTTTGTTCGGAACGCGGTTAGTTAACCCCTCTCATCTTTCGTTTTCTCTTTATCGTCGCGTTTCGCATTCGTCGGTTCTCTCTTGCAGGACACTTTACGATGACCACGATAAACGCGTGAAAATCGCTGGCGAAAAGAAACGACCGTCAATCGCGGGAATAAAAGTCAATATTTCAATTAATTTAAATAGAGATGGCGTTTCTCCAGAGTCACCATCGTATAGAAGTCGCGATTCTCTGGAAAATTCACCGACCGTGGGTCTAAACGTCATAATGTTACAACGATTGACGAGAACCGTATCCATAAGAGAAGACATTTTAACGTTTCTGTTCCAGACATACGTATATTGCGTGCAGTTAAATCGCGTGTATCGTAAATAAAATTGTTCCTCCCTTACGAGGCGCGCGTTTTGTACAATGCGCCGTGGAATGTGTCGACTCGTCCGGGCTCCGTATTAAAAAACGCATAAAAACGTAACCTGTTATTTACGTCGGGATAAAAAAAGAAGCGAAGAAGCACGATGCACGAGGCTGGCGGATGTTAAAAAGGACCCTTCTTTGAGCCGCTTCGATTCGCATGGTCTAAATTTAGAACCGTAGGGCCGGTTCGTGGATGGCTTAGGGTCCAGCAGACCCGACAATCATAGGAAGGATCCGCCAAATCGAAATAAAGACTTATCTCTTCGTATATCGTAAGAATCTTCAGCGATAAATTATAGTTTTTTTAGCGGAATTTTTAGTGTTACTACTGAAATATAAAAATTTTCTCTCCTAACAGCGTGATTTCGGCAGTTTTTAATTCATTTCAGACTAAAATTTATAAAAAATCGTTGAAGTCCTTTCATACATCTTTTACTAACATTTCATATGCGCTTCTGTAATTCGTACGGATTTTTTACGAAAAAATTGACAATATTTCTTTAGGATTTTTCTAACCATTTTAATAAAATTATTAGACCTTTCTAAATTGTCTGCAAATTCGTTTAGAATTTATTGAATTTCTTCGCTTATCCGTCTATCGGGGAGTAAATAGATTTTGGAATTAAGTGATAACCAAAGCAATGAATGAATTCTAGAAGTGCATTAACCTTACAATGCTCTAATTGCAAGCTAAACTCTTTGACTCTCGTATATATAACTCGCGTGCAAAAGCAAAGAATGCTAAACTCGCAAACGTAAAATGTACATATGTAGCATCGAACGTCAAAAAGTTCCATCGAACATCGAATCTCATCATCGGTTACGTCGAGTGCCTAAGATAGATAGGACCAGCCGCTAACAGATTTTCGCGAGCAGTTGTGAAATCTCGATGGAAATTCCCATTTAACAGGAGTTACCTGTACATAAGACCGGTAGTGGTATCTCGTTCGATGACGGTATCACCTCAACCTTGCCCCACTTGTAAGCGAGGCGATATAAGAATTCCACCACGTGTATTACTAAACAAATATTTAACCGTACACACACATAATTTGCGAACATTCGATTCGTCCCGCGAAACATGTTTCGTTAATTGCTCGAATAGGTTGTACAGTTCCTTCGAAACTGTTCGTTTAGGAGGAAAGAACACGCGTGGAAGATAATAGGTGATGATTTACGTTCAATAAGGATTCGTGACGATTGTTTGTTACAGAATCTTCGAAAAGATCAGGTACTACTTTGGGAACTCCAGCGAATCGATACCGATGTCATTCGTGCTGGGATTTTACGTGAGTCTGGTGGTGAAGCGATGGTGGGAGCAATATAAACTATTACCCTGGCCGGACAACTTAGCGCTCTTTATCAGCGCAGCTATTCCTGGTAACGTAAGTATAAGGATGAAAGAAACATTTCGACGAATTCGTATCCGTGTTGAATCGTGAAACAGCGGGTATACTGGAAGATGAAATTCCCAGTAAACGAAGCGGCTCAAAAGAACGATAAACGCGCAGCCTTGCACGGATAGTAGTTGTCGCTGCGTTTGTCTCATTACGCTAATGAATTGCCGTGACACGTTTCGGTGTCGTTAACCTAAGTAGGTGCCAGCTCTCGGAGTCACGCCACGCCCAGAAGTGAAAAAAATGCGAAGAGCGATCATCCCATAATTGGCAAGCGAGCAAATCTTCTTGTAACTCTTGTACATCCGCTTAACAGATAGCCAGGAACGATAGACGCGGTTCCTCGAGACGCGATTCGCGCGACCCTTGGCATGCGACTCTAACTTCTGGCACACGTGTTCGCGCGCGACACGCTGCACACCTTACAAGAAATTCCCGCTTCTTATCGTTACTTTCTCTGATCGTCTCGCCTAAACCGAAAACGAAAGTTCGTTTCTATGAACGAGCGGTTCCTCGGTATCTTCGATCATTCCAAAATGCTTAGTATCTGAACTTTAAGCGAACGACTAAGCTTTCCACGCTTGGTTGCCGCGATTACCAAGAATCTCACATATTTTTAAACGGACATGGTAGCGACCAGTTCGACGAAGTCGAAGACGAGCTTCGTGGCTCGAGTTTCGTGGCTCGAACTTCGAATTCGTCGAGGAAGGGTCTTCCAGCTGTGTGGTCAATGACACAATGTCGAAGTGAAAGTGCAACGTATACATCGTAGCAAGAAAGAAGGACGAACCTACGCGGTGTGCTACCTCGCGCACAAGAGAGTTACTCGAGAGAGTCCGTCCTCGTTGCTCTCTGTTAACTGCACCGCCATCAACGCTCTACAAAGACCGTGCTCGCACTACGTACCACCCGGTTAGAAACTGGCGAACGCATACCACACTGCGAAACTGGCTATAAGTTTCCGTGGCTAACGATGTCGTATTAATAGAACAGGCCGATCGAGTACCAAAGGGTTCGATCGCTTCCTCGTGCAGCGACGTTCTTTTCGCGCAGTGTTCTCCTATCGTGTCCCTATCGGTCCACACCTCGTACGGTATATACGGTATGTACGATGACGGTGAAACGATTACACGCGCCGATTTGATCGATGTAACGCGTATCGTAGATTCCGATTATCACGTCACACACACGAGAAAGTTACACGCGGAGAGTTGGAGACCGAACAATGGCAGCTGCCTAGAACTGCAGCTGAATTTCTACACGTTGTCAACGGACAAGGTCTCGAGGCGCGGAACGGGACTGTAGTTTTCTACGTATGTAGAAGAGAGCCGCGGTCATGTAGTCACGTAACGCAAAGTATCGGATTTGTGAATGAGCAGCGCCGAGTGGGCAGCACGAGCTTCTGGGCTGTGCCTTTCATTGAAATCTAATTGGAATTCAGGCCCCGAGGCGAGAAGGATGCCTCGACTCCCACCTTCTCCCTCGTAAGGAGGATCCTTTTCAAGCTGCCAAGCCGTGCATTTTTGCACGCGCGACGTTAAGTCGCTGTATTCCGAGGAAGAAGGGACGTCTGTCTTTTGAACGTACAAAACCGGGGGGGAAAAAAGGGACACGAGTATTCGTTACAGAAACACGAACCGCCTCGAAGCGCTTCGAAACCCTTCACGAAATCTACAAACTTCTACATCTTCGAGCGACGCGTCTTTACTCTCCGTTATTCGCGTGCATTTACAGAGAAGATTGCGATTGATTAGCCAAAGTAAAAAAAAAAAAAGAAGAGCTCGTTTAGAGCCCAGCAAGCGAATTAATCTTTGCAGTGAATTGTTGCGCGAGTTTCAAATACCTAGAGAAACTAATATCGTAGCATTGCTTGGGGCAAAGAATGCGAAGAACCTGTACGAAGGTGAAACTAATTAATCTATAACTATGACTCGTTCAAAAAAAAAAAAAAAAAAAAAAAAAAACAATGGAGTTTCTTTATGGAACGCAGCGAAACCCCATTTTTTTCACATTTATGAATATTCCGCGAGAATAGAAAAGTCTTTGAAAAGGCGGATAATGTAAAAAGCAAAATTCTTTAATTACGAGACTGTGTATGCACCTGTATACATTTACTTGTAATCGACATGCCTCTAACCAACGTGCCAGTCATTCATATTTCGTAATTAACGTAAAGCTCAAGAAAGCGTAATTCGATCGTCGACGAGTGCAAATGAACGGACGATGTTGAAACATTTGCGGAACACGCCACGTACGAGTTTAATTAATCAGGAATAAATTGCGTTTCCTCGGACTTTCAGTGGATCGCACGGCTCAGTTCGCAGCGAGCAACTTTCTTCGTTCAGATCGCGATACGCGATCGTTCTAAATCAGCACGTGGCCTCCGCCGTAGCGTTCACCGTCCACGTGTTATTAGCTAAACGAAAATTTTAGTTTCGACAAACTTTCTTCAGTCGTTGCATGCATTATATCGAGCGAACGAGACGTGCCTCGATCCACAAAATGCTTCATCTGAATCTCGTCGTGTTCTACATACGTAACGATTCGACCGATCGACCAGTTGTCCAATTAACGATTACCAACACGATTACCTGCTACACGATTGCCAATGGTGATTGCGGTTAGCGGCGGGTACGACAATCGTTCCACAGAGGCGTTCCATTTCATGTAAACGCATTTACGAAGAGACAGTTTTTATCGCGCGTGGAAAATTTCGATCCAGGAACCGTTGGCTGCGATTTCCGACTAAATTGACATTCCAGCAAGCGTGCGCGATCGTTTACCGCGATGGTCGTTGATTACAAAACGCGCGGCCGATTACAAAATGCGCACGCGTCGTTGGCCAGAAACGAAAGGAAAAATACGCGGTAGGCGCCACCGTGGATTTTTCTCCGATTATTATTGGAATCGGCTCGAAACCGGTGACGATTCGCGATCACGGGCCAAAAGAACAAGGGGAAAGTGTGTACAAGACATGGGAAACGTGTCCGGCATTCATGCAGCCTCGGAAACGAATTTTGAAGCAGACACGTTCCGATGATACCGATTTCCTTCGATTCTCCCCTGCTCATTTGTTTAATCTGTGCTTATAAATATTCCATTGTAATAGACGTGCGATAGAATACCGTTCGATGGCCTTGAGAGACATAGTCAGACAAGAAACGAAAGAAACGTTTACTCTGTTACTTAGTCAAAGCTTTGGTGAAGTCGTACTTAATAGAAACGGTATCTCGCGTTTTTGAGTTCTTTTTCTACAGAAAGTACTTTGCTTGGTGCGTGAAATCATTTTAACTTCGAGTAAAAAGCATTAAAATTATTTGCGAGAATCACGCGTTACGTTATTTCTCACTGACCATTAACAAAGAAATTATTGTTGACGCATGGTCACGAATAGACACAGTTTGATGTATACTACGCGTCGTAAGAGTAGACATCTAAAGAGAGTGGCCGAGGTAATAATTTTGAAACATTTTCACATTACAGGACGAGAGAGGCAGACTGATGAGGAGAAACATCGTAAGATACGCGGTGCTCGCGTACGTCATTACGCTTCAGAGGATTTCCTTGCGCGTGAAGAGACGGTTCCCGACGCTTCAGCACATCGTAGACGTTGGTCAGTGAGTTACTCGTTCATATATATTACTTAAATCGTTTTACTTTCTTTTATTCGAAGAGAGCAAGGAACGTGTGTCGCTTCTACAAGCTCTTATTTTGAGTACATGCTATTTACGGAACTAAACGTAAAATGCGAATGTATGTATTAAAACGCAGAGAGGAAGAATAAATATTTTTACTGCAACGCGTTGAAAAAAGAAGAGAAGTAATAACTTAATGGAACAAGCTACAATATTATAAACTTTTGTCCAGGGCAGACGTTGTAAAATATTTATTCCGCTGTTATCTATATTCATAGACCTGGTATGTTACGTAAGAATCGTTTCTGACGAGAAGCATTAAATCGTTACTTCACTTTCTATACGAACGATCTTATCTGTTATTCACCGCTAAGCGTTTTGTCTACATTTGCATCTATACGTTGACTAGCAAACAGATTTGCGAAATCTTGACGAAAACTGACGAATTATAATTTTTACTACCAAATAGATTAATTAATCATACCGTTAAAGGTTTAAGAGTTCAATGCGAAATATAATTTGGGAGCGAGCTCGGTTGCTACTTCAAGGACGCATAGCCAATCAACGCACATGCCAATTTCTATATAATTAAGCGACTCTTATGGTAACAAGGACAGTTCAACGACAGATGTACGCGAATTCTTTGCAAAATGAGAGAGCCGTCAAGATTTTCGGCATTCCCCGAAGAATTACAATCAGTCCTTAATAAGTAATTCGTATGGATCAATTGTATGATAAGCGACGTTGTATTTGCGCGATGGAACCGTTATTTAATCGAAATTGAGCCATGTGTCATGCATAACCTTCGAAAGATTGCCCAGCGATCTGTAACTGTATGTCTCTGATGGAAACGTTATTTATACACATGTTTCAAATCGTTAACGCTCTTGTTACTTCGCGTTTCGACACTTTCTTTTCATATTTGAAAACCTTGGAGCAATTTACGAGTTTACGATCCGTCCTTATTACCGATAAAGAGAGATAGGAAGATACGCCAGCTTCTAACACTGGTAAATAGTTTTCAAAATTCCGATAATCATGCAATCTATTCACAAATTACACGACTCACCGTTATCGTTGCTTGTGGCCGCCATTTTCTCCAAAATTTGCTTTCTTCTACATTAGAATTAGAATCGTCGATCACTTCTGAAGACACGTTGAGTGTTACGTTGAGCAAATTTTTTCTGTATTATACGTATTTCTTTGTTTTGAACGAGTTTGTTTGAACAAGTAGACATTCGTGACTTAAAACACATTATATGTGAAACTCACTAGAACACAACTCCCCTCCCATCAAAGAATCCTATAGAACATTTGCTAGAATAATACTTGACACAATTTGCAAGTATTATAAATTATCATCGAAGTAACTACTACTCGCGATATTATCGTTTTGAGAGAGAGCTATAAGTATTATTTTAAGAGAATTTCACAGATGTATTAAGAGGCATGTCACGAGTTAGAAGACATCACACTGTCCCTTTACTTATTCACGTGCATTCTGATTCCAGTTACATAGTCTAATAAACCAAGATTTATCACACATTCTTTGAATACGTACGTGGAAAGAACAAGTCAGAGTAGATATGCATTCCTTTCGTTCTATGAACACAAAACAGTCGTGACAAATTTCACATTCAAAACAATTCACACACGACGCTGGTACCACTCAATTCGCCATACTTGTTTAACATCGGCAAAGAAGCGCGCGCATCTAAAACATAAAATACTATGGCGCTATTTTCGAAGTCATATTCTATACTCTAAAACGTGATTTTCATTTAAAATTCGAATACAATGTTTGAAAAGGAGTTTAAAATCCGAATGTAATATGTAAAACTGGATTATAACATTTCAGTTTAAATCTTAATTAAGAAATATAGATTAAGAGATTTGAACTTGTAAATTTACATTGAAGGATTTGGATTTGAAGATTTAAAAGTTAGAGATATCGATCCGAAAATTTAAATTTCTAATTTGGATTTCTAAGTTGAATTTCTAATTTGAATGTCATTAGATACTTGTAACTGTTCTTATCTACAACGTTGTCAGAAGACCTAGTGCGATTGACAGAAATTGCGACTAACGATTTTCACAATTACGCTTACGGTATCTTTAAACAGGGAGAAAGAAACGATTTCTCGGGATGCAAAAGAACGACTCGAATCGCCGTGGTTTTTGTCAATCGGCGGCGGCGGCGGCGGCGAGGATGTGCATGTCGACTAGAAATAGCACGCATTTTTCAGGCGCCGGTTCCGCGAATCTTCCATGAACATGAGCATGCTCCCCGTGGCCAGAGAAATAAGTGACGAGGGCGATAACAAGAAACGATCCTTCCGTGGAATTATCTCCGCGGACACGTGAACACGTTAGCATCACGCACACCAGTCGCAAAAGAAACGTGCCGTCGGTTCGCCGGTGCCACGGTAAAAGAACTCCGCAAAGACGATCCAAATCCGTTCTGCGGCGACTCTGGAAACGAGCTTGTCTCGCCAACAAAACGTTGCGGATCGTCGCGTGAGATCTCCATCAATAATTCATGCAGTGAGAATGCAACGTATTCCCCAAGCTTCAGGAAAAAAGACGAAACAGTATTTCAAGCGACTGCGAACACTACTCTAAATGCGAGACGTTGAACGCCGACCAGTAACATCCAGACGTAATTGTGATTTTGCGGTGTTACGTCCTTCCGAAGGATTATGCCGATATTTATGGTCGCGTAAATAAAACATGGTACATACCTAGCCATGATCTTGAGACAGGAGGAAGTTAGAGGACAAACGAGACATTCGATCGTTCACTAGCTACGTCTCAGACTACACTGGTCCTGGTTTCTAGTTTGTCTTTCCTGAGATACGTCAATGCCAATGCTGTTGTGACATCGACGAACGTATTTCGTGCTGTTTTTAAATCTGCCAAGTAAATAGCACGTTTTGAAACAATTTCTGTTCGTGGATAAATGCAACGTTGTTTGAAAGCAAATGGTGTTTAACAAGGACATGGAATACTAAGAAGGTCACTGGTAATTTTAGAACAGCGACCTATGCATAAAATAGTAAACATTGTCTTCTATTTATAACGTACGATCGTGTTCTTTGCCGAAACAAATCGAGAAAATGTCAACTAGATCCGACTGCGATTCTCGGCAATTGCAATGAGTATTCCGGGCGTAACAGTACGAAAACGTGCGCACAGCAGATTTTAGAGCGCTTAATTTGCAAACGATTCTATTTACTAGTCGCATCGCAACGCAACCGTTATGGTCGTTGACTTTTACTGTAGTTTGCGAAAGACGCAGATGCAAATCACTACTGACACGGAATAGGTACTGGTATCAACAAATGAAAAAGAATTACTGTGCCTTATTACAGCCTCTTGTGTTCTGACGATTCAATAAAACGTCGTGCAATTGTTCTCCACGAATATGAACCACCTGTTTACAGGTTTATGCTAAGAATATTACGCTACTAACGATCGTCGATAAACGAAAGCGTCGAAGTAGGCGTAAGTAACTATTAAAATAAGAACGAATATCGTGTATATCGCTATCGATCGGTTAGCATCGAGAGATCCGCGATATTATTAGCAGGGCGTACCAATTCCACGAGGATCGCGGTCTGGAAATTCCGATGCTTCCCATCGGTTCGAAAGAATCTCGAGAGCTGGGTCGCCGGTGTAAATCGAACGGCACGACTCACGCCGCCAGGCAATTTTCACGTGCGTCCGGGTAATTTTCAAGAAGCGAGCCGAGGCCTTAGAAACGCGGAGCGCCGGCGCCAGTTCCTCATCCTTTTCCTTTTCCTTCTTGGCGAGATATTCGTTTTGCTCGCGGTACGCGCCGACCGGACCAGCGCCATGTAGTTTACAGTCTATTCCCGGAGCCCAACCGAGTCGACGTTACAACAGGCTCCTTTTTATTACCTGCTACGTCGTCGTCTTTTTTTCTTTCCTCCGCGCGATCTCTCTTTCCTTCCTCTTCGAGTATGCATAAAAATAACCATCTGGTAATTATAGTCCATCTCGAATACCGATACTATGTCATTTGATAAGATAATCACCATCACCGACTGTCTTTGGTTTCCTCGAAGGGTCTCTATCGACCGCGTGTCTCACGATTCTCGGTCGTTCTCTTGCCGATTTCTTGATTGGACGCCGCGACCTCCCATCGCTGCCATTGATTTTCACCGTTACCATGGCGCCTTTCGAGTTCTCCAACGCGTTCCCAGACGCGTTCTCGAACCTTCTCCGATTTATCGCACGTCATTAGTCGTACACACTAGTTCCCTAGATATACCGCATATACTCCATTAATTTCATCTCTTAACGACCTTGCTTTTCCTACGACTATCGTGCCAGTTCTGATTGCGGTTTTATCGAAATCGGCCAGTTTATGTCCACGTAGCACGCTATCAACGGAAAATTGTATGTCCATAATGCATCGACCAGTTATATATATATATATATATATATGTATATCGATAGTCTTACGATTCTACGTACAATCCCAAGATCTACATACGTTCGTACGCGACTACTGGTTCCAACCAGGCGATAGGATATATATGCAGACGATGTTAAATATAGCCAGACATAATGAGAGCCTTAATCTATCTCCGGCTACAGGTGGTAATTGGCTAGACTAGTATATCGAGCTCGCGATAGATGCGGCTTTGGCTGGCGAGAGTTGCGGTGGTGGCGCGTGAGCGAACCATCATCATCATTATCTTGAAGATCGACGTCGTCATCATCGTGGCCGTCCACATCAGCCTGGGCAAGAAACTCGAAAACCCGTTTCCTCTTCTTCGTCGCTCCACTGTCTCCATACCCATCCATGGTCCCGGTCGCATACATCGTCTTCTCGGTCGACCGTAATACGCCGCACGCGCTACCTATATTTAGCACAAATTATTGTTCCGACGAGAGTTTCTCTCCGCTATTATGTCGACCGATCGGCGCCTGTTCGATACGCAAGAAAATAATTACTCGCCTGGAGAGCGTGCGTGCGATGGATTCGCGAGCTAGATTACGATCGCGGGATTTTAAGAGGTGTCGACGGGCGTGGAAAATCAAAGAGCACAATGCTGCGAATCCTTTCAATGGGAACGGAAGATCGCGAAACTGCGAGGCTGTAACGCGCAAATTCAACGTTCTCACTGATTTAGCACGTATTTAGTAGTTGATTAAAGGACGCTGCTTGTCTTTTAAATCGCGGATCGAGAGAAAAAGTGTCGACCGTAGAAACGATAGAAGCGCTGTTCTAAAATTAACGGAACACGCTAGCTTCTGCTTCTGTTTCCTTGACCTTTCCACGAACAGTTAGAATGTACATGTTCTTGAGCGTAAGATGGCCTGATTTCCACTCCTGATGTTACTGAAATGCCGGAAAATGCGGCGACTGTGAGGCGTCCTTGTAGAGGGTCGGTCTTGTGAAAGGTCGGATCTTTCGATCCGATTCGGATCCGCAGGAACAAAGAAAACGGAGCAATAAAAGACAACTAGCCATTTCTCTGTTTGAATAAACGTTTGATTCTCGTGCAATCTTATCGACTTCTTCTATTTCGTCTTCGTATTGACATTTGTGTTAGAACTTTGATTTGATTTCGATCACGTGAACGAAGCGTTATTAACTCGTCGATGACGAACAACTCAAAACACCTCGCATCTGTGTAAATCGATAGTATTTTCATACTCGTTTATTATTCAATGTTTTATTACTCTTCTTCTGCGAGCGTCAGAAAGAAACAAAGTGGCGGGTTTGTAGAACATTTCTCATGTTCGTATATTTGGAAGCAATATATCTGAAGTGTCAACGCGCTTGTCGCAGTTCTAAATATAACGATAAAATTTAAAGCTATATACAAACCTTAACTTCAAATCATTGAGACCAATACGCTCGAGATACGTATAGATAGAGAGAGTAGGCTAAGACGTGCGAGGATCGAATGCCTCTCCCAGACCTACAAATAATCTAAAAATCAATCTTTATAGGACACGAGGTTCTTCTGACGAGATCTCGAACCGACTATTCGTGTCGATTCTCATTATCGCTGGGCACAGTTCAGAGTTTTCTAGACGCCATGGAACTGTGAAAGGTTCTAACAAATTTCACCAGTCAGACTTTGGTCATTCGTTGATAGTGAAATCGTTAATGACGCGCGGTATCGTGACTGTATCGTATGGTTCCACGTGTCTGCGAATAGTCGCCCGTACACGCCTTCACGGGCGTGGACTAGTCGATTTTCTCTTTGGCAGCCAGCTCTATTGACACCCAGGGCGCATCCATGATCGCGTGTGCGCGCAATGATTTAAACTTGCCCGCTTCTAATTACGCGGTGATATTTCCTAATCAGTCCAGTTTCACCGGCGCCAAGCGTCGATACAGTGCTTGGCTGCGTGTCTGGTCATGCGCGCCAAAAACGAGCGTATCGCGATGTCATGCGTCCAGAAAGCTTATGAAGTTCAATGTCGATGGGTGACTCCGCGTTTTCGTTGTTCCGCTGCGGATGGAAACGCAGTTTCACCCTTGAAATTACGACCGCGATGACGACACCATTGCTGGAGTACACGTTGTGGATCGGGCTTAAAGAAGTACGAACTGGACTGGGGGACTGGTTTTCTTCGAAGGATGCTTTTCAGCGTCGGTCCGGCGCGGTGGAGCGGGTAGGCAAGGATGAGAAGGAGGAGAGACGAGGAGCATGGTTGATTTTTTACCTTCGTGGCGACCTTGCCAGCCGAGCAAGGATCCCCGCGTTTATTGACCCCTATAACCATTCTCCTCTTTAAGCCCGTTGTGCATCCGAGTTGTGCTCGGACCGCTCCCTCTCTTGCTTATCTCCGTCTTCAGCTGATGCTTTCGAGAGGTAAACATCCTTCAGAAACGAGTATGACTTCTTCTTATTCGTCGAAGCCGTTTCAATCGGTGAACTTGCTCGTTGCGCGACCACGTAATTTTCTTAGATTCCGCCTTGGTCGCCGCGTAATCGTTTCTGAAAATCAAACTGTTTTGCTCTTTGCTCGAGACTACTGTTATCCGTTACGTACAGGCTCGCCTAGCTCGATTAAACTGATAATGGAACGCAGCGTTTGCCGACGTTCAGAAATTTTACCGTCTTTATTGCACGATTAACGTGTCATTAATAACCATCGTATACAGTCTGTTGCACCGTTTATATTCGATTCGCGATGACTACGCAAGATCCATGTTATTGACTTACATGCTCGAGGTGTAAATGACTCGCGTCAAGATCCGATTCGCTTCTACGCGAATGCTTTCGTAATTAACGTCGATTTTGTCTCGTTAGCGGTTATTAATTGCGTGAAATAACCGACGAGATTCTCTTTCGAAATTCGTCGCGTTACAGTGTCATCGACATTTTCATCGAATCGCGAGGTCAGCGTCGTCATAGCCACTTTGCTTATAAATCGATGCCACGAGCTAAGCATAAAGCCCGTGAAAGCGAGCACAAGTTACTTCCGAACGACGATATTCGCGCGCTTTCGAAAAATTTCGTTTCGAGCGGATGGCGTCGCGTATTTTTCCGCGTGAAAATCGCCAAGTGTAACGTGCGAAAGCGGCTGAGTTTCGTCAAGCCCGAACGATCGTCAAATATTTTTTTTAATCAGGGCAGACCTAATCTCTTTAACGTCAATATCCAGGAATAAACCGCATAGAATAATAAATACTTTCTTTTCAGTCAATCTTATCACTCATTTATTAACATAAATTACAGGTATATAATCGATTTGCTATCAGCCAATTATTCTTTACGAAAGGAGCGCTATTACATTGTTTCTTGCGCTAAAGTCGTTCCCTATTACAAAAATGAAGTATCTGCATCTTCTAATTGTAGAGCTAATTGATAAAATGCCAGGCATTATGTTAATCGTCCCGGCGTACTTTAGGTGCGTTCGCAATGCCGTATTCGTGACTTCTGCGTGACTCATACGATGAGTTATCGCTCACGACTCTCTCAGTTGCAAATTCTCGAACTCATTGTATAGAAGCCATGTGACCATGCGATTGCATCAAGGTCGTACACACCGAATAAAGAACCGATTGCATATCGATTCAGCCGGTAGCGCGGCGTACCGTTTCGATCGTGTAGAATGCTCGCGTGACGTCTACAGTCGATTTCGTTCCATCGACGATCGATAACTCTTGACGCAAAGACGCCATCGATAAGTTTCATCTAACAGTAAAATATCTGTACAATTCATCCTTCAGATAGACTTTAACCAGCTGTAAAAGACTGATACGAATTTCTTACATGCGAGTCTCATAACGAACGTAAATAGAAAATCCATCACCCGAAACAGGGACGAGAAATGGTCCACGCGCGTCAAAAGACGGCCACTTACGCGAGCCATATTGGTACCAACGGCATTTTGCGCGTTGGTTTTTCCGATTAAGGTTGTTACCTGAACCTGCTCGGTAACATATGTGCCACCATTAATAACTACATGTCAACACTTGCGTTTCTTTGATCGGGCAGACTGTTTCTTTCGGATGACTACTTGTCGGAGAACGACGCCACGAGTTATTTCGATAACCGCACGAACGACGGCGTCGCTTTCTTTCGGCCGTTCGCTCTTAGCTTCGTTATAGATACCGTCCGTACAGAACGCAATCGTTTCTGCTGTAACAATAAAAAGATTCCCCCCGAGAGAAATTATCAGGATCCCGTTAACCGATCGAATACCAATCGAGCGTAGTTACGATGCTCACTGCGGTCGCCCGTGACTTTTAAGATGGTTTTTTCGTCCAGGGACGATCGTTAAAGCGTCCATCAGGACAGAGTCTGGAACGTTTCTGTTGCATCCATAAAACACAAAGCGTCGCATGTCTCCGATTGTTCAGCTATCGACGACGATTCGTTCACGTGACTGGTCGCGCAAGAACGTCGTCGCTTGTTTATACGAGGTGTTTCGATACGATAGGATACAAACTCGAGACGAGTAACACGTTTAATTAGCTGGGAGAGCACATACACGGCGAAGGTAACAAAACAATCATAATAAAGACAGAGTGAAGATCGAGCGTGTAGCTTCAATTTCGCAGACATCTACGACCGTGTAACGTATTCCTACAAGAAAGTAACAGCTTGTGAAATCCACTGTTATTTATGAAAAGTGTTTTCTCACGATGCTTTTTTATTCATTATTTGTTGCACACCGCTAAGAAGGCATATCGATTTCGAGGTCATTTACTAATTGCCGACATGTTGAACTCTCCAGGCGTCAGGTGTTGCACGACACCATATGTTACTCTAACGTTGAGAAAACTTGCATCAATTGTAATACCTATGTGCTTTTTATTTCATAATCTGTACAATTTCAGAAACGTTTAAATATAAATGCTTAAATATAGCTTCATGGTTAGTATAGGACCGTTATATCGTAATACTATCGGTTTGACGAAAAAGATGAGACAGCTATACTACGCGAAAGCGAAGTTCATCAGGAAATTTCACTATCTTATCGAGTCACCTTCTTTCTGCAAAAGTTGTACAATAATATTTCACTTAGGCGCGTAAAAGTTTCTATAATATTGTTAATTGCAACCGCAATGCTATCACGTTTCAGGGAAATATCGGTTAAAAAGTTATGCAATAAATACGTAATGCGAATTGTGGGCGGAAATCGGCAACTTAGTATTCTTTCAAGCGAGTGTTTAATTTTCTTTCGGAAATCGACGGCCTTACATTTAGCGGCGTTATAGCTGGCTATTCGACGTGCTCTTCTAAACGGGACGACCATCGCTTGACTAATAGCGTATTCTCGATTGCGCTCTTGGCTACGTGCAATGTGCATCGTTCTCCACGTGTTTCATGTTTACGAACCAGTCACGTGAGCAGCCACAAGCCATTACATAATCGTTGTATTGCCTGCTGATAAACAATCGCCCTTTCTTCCTATAACGCTAATGGATACGATTTAACGATCTCCGAGTGTTCGAATTTACCACGCCCGTGGATTGTCGTATAATCTTTGTAAAATATGCCGACAGAAGATTTCATGGACAACGTAGAAGGATTGAAACATCTTACAAGCATCGAACTGTGTTAATAGTAAAATATCTAGCATGTTCCGAGAAACCACGGATATATAATTAAACAATGATGCGCGAATACACGTGGCAGCGACAGGATCGACGAGTTGAAAAAGTTTCGTGTACATTTGCATTCATGTAACGAGTAAGGTAAGCGACTACGTAGCGGTGGATCCACGCGCGAAAGTCGCGTTGTGAGATACAGATCGCTCGATAACGCGACACATATGCAAACGCGTTCGTCGATCAACGAATCGCGGATGAATTTATCGAATGGAGACAGGTTTGACTTATTGCCACTCGATAACTATTCCTCTTCACGTTTCAACCGAGTTATCGGTTTGCCAGCGACAATTCGGTAACCGTTCGTTCGGTGAAAGTTCGCGGGAGATCTCTATGCCACGTTTCTACTTCGATATAGTTTCGTCTTCACGCTCGAAAGTTTTAATACAGTGAAAATGACCTAGCGATCCCGCTGTTTCTTTCCAGGCCTGATGATGGAGTCGGAGAAGAAAATCTTCGAGATGATGAACAAGAAGGCGGCCATGTCGAAGTACTGGATGCCTCTGGTTTGGGCGACGAACATCATCAACAGGGCCAGGAGGGAAGCCCTAATAACCAGCGACCAAGTAGTGCAAACCCTTCTTGTCGAGCTAAGCGACATCCGGAAGAGGCTTGGCGCGCTCATTGGTTACGACACTGTTTGCGTTCCTCTCGTTTACACTCAGGTGAGTATCGAAATATTCTAGAAAAGCGTGTCACCGTTCGAACACGTGTCACTGTTAATACATATACTTTTGATATTCTGTTCGATAAACCGTCGAATGTTTGAGAACGTGAAGGTGGACTAGACACGTGAAATTGTTTGGAAGGCGAACAACATTCACCGGAATGAAATTTTCGAATCTGCCGATAGATCATCCAAGTTTAAAGTTTCTCCTCGTTGACAAGCGTTACAAAAAGCGAAGATTTAATCAAGCAATGGCACAACGTATTATTCTGTTTCCAATCTCATTCAGAAATCGTGGAGAAGCCGGGTAATTGCGATGGCGTTTACCGTCATTGAGAAATGCCAAGTGTTTTAAACGAACGTCTTCATCCCGAGCTGATTCTCATCGTAACCACCTCGTCGCTTTGATACTGTTGACAGTGTGCAGCGCACGCTTGCGTAAGTCTTAATTCCGTTGTTAGCTTCACAATGCAGCGTTTTCTCTCGCCATTTCCTCTAATCAAGTTTTGCCAATAGAATCTCTCTAACATCTTTCTAACGCTTGTAAGCTTGTTTCATGCTCATCTCTTAGCGAGAGTTTCAACAAACGCGAGTCGACACGTCCGGCGTTAAGGGAACGGCCGTTCCTTCGAACGGTGCATTTCAATTTGCCCGGCCGAGTGTAGTTTCCATAGCAAGAAGTTAACGAGCTTCGAGGCAGTAGCGATCATTAGAAAGTACGTCACCTCGTTGCAACACATAATATCATCGATAAAAGACTCGATGCGTAATTGCGGAGGCCGCCGACGCTCGAAGATCATTCATTTGATACACGGCAGACATTAAAAAGCTACCAACTACCCAACATCGATGTTAACAATGTGCTCGTGGCTCTCTTTATCCAGTTCGAAGGACTCGATTCGTTGCGGCGCAGTAACAAAACGGATCCATTCTTAGAAAGATGTTTCGTATTCGCAATTAGCAGGCACGTATCCATTGTGCAACGTTAATTGCTCATCAGCTAACGTCCCTAATTGTCGGTTACGAACGCCATTATTTTCGCGGTATTAAAGAGTTGTTCGCGTCATGATCTTGTATATACGTGGCCAATGCCTGGCAGACGGTCTTTGTACAGGTTTGATAAATTTAGCTTTGAAGGCATTCTCTAAAAGTTGTTAATAAACACAGATCTGAAAAGCGTGATGAGCGACTGAATCAATCACAGTCGACATTACGTGAACGATGAAAAAATGTTCATTCATTGGGCAAAATTGCGTCATCGACTGACAAGGATAATAATAAATGCGAAATTTAAACACATCGAACGAGGAAAAGTATGATAGAAAAACCGATCGCCTTTTTCCTTCGGGGATATATCCATACGTTAATCATCGGCGATCTCAATACCGATTACATTTAGTTCGACCACAGACGATGGGGTAAGCCACTCGGTTAGTCAGCGGCATGGAACACAGCTCATTTTTATTCCCGTAACTCGTACTCCTCACATAAATTATACCGGTAATAGAGCCGATCGATGATTCGCGTTCCGCGTTAGTTTATCGGTCGATGGGAGAATGCTTGGGATTCTTGGTTGGAAAATAGAGCATGCTCACGCGAGGAAAACGTGCTATTAATCCGTACCACGAGAGTCAAGATGGTAATTCACAAACCAGAGACGTTTCATTACGAAGATTTCGAGAGATAAACGCACGGTCGGATTGCTTTGAATTAGCGAAAATAAGGAGAAGTGTACGCGGAGAATGTTCAGGAAGAGCAGCTCAGCTGTAATTATTTTCCTTGTCGTGTTTTCGTGTCGAAACAGAACCGTGACGTGCGTTCGTCTTTCACCAATCGCACTTTGTCTCCGTGGTAAAAGCAGGATAAAATCGCATGGTTAGGCGTAAACCAGCACGGTTCTGCGCGCTGTGTAAACGTAATAATACGTTTACCGAATACTGTTCAACCTGCGTGGTTTGCCCGTATCCATTGGTTAGCATGAACGTTTGTATAGCATGTATCCGCTTACAGAGGTTTTATAAATTCCCAAAGGAAGAGCGAGATAGAGACAGAAGGACGGGACAATTTACCTGGGACGCGACAATACGCTTTAATTGCCAGCAAATACATTGCGCTGGTCTTCCTTTGTCTTGCAACACACTTTTCTCTCAAATGAAGTTATTATTAAAGTGGAGCATCTTGCGTCATAAGTTGCAATTTAAATGATTTATGCGTCTTTCTGTATCTTTTCCAAACAATGTCTTTGCACGGAAATAAGTACATTGTCGATATCGTATGAGCGAAGAAGGCAGTACGCATGGTCAAGGATGACAAATGAGTCGAGCGGCAATCTCGTCGCGGTCCGTCGATACGGCGGAAATAATTTTCACAGTCAGTTCAACGTGCGATCGATCCATGATCGTGTACGCGACGATCAAAGTCTAAAGATAATCCATCGATCGTACTTTTTCTTTTATTCACAACGAGTCTTTGCATAAACCATCGTTTCCTGGTGGCCTTCGATGAGAAAGGCGGCACTCTTGATGACCTTGATATGATTTCATTCAAACCTGTTCGTCCGCGCGCGTACAACGCGAAGAAAGGACGAAACCGATAGGAAGTTAATTCTTTGCCAAGCTTGAAATTGCTTGCCCTTTGACAAAGAAACCTTTCACCTTAGAAATGGCCAACGTCTACCGTTTCATCACGATTCTGACTTTTCTACGAACTTCAGGATATCCAGTATTACTTTCTCCGAGCCCATCATTACCTACAGCGTAGTTTGTCCATGAACAACGTGTACGTGCTCATCGAAGCACTGGCGTTCCTGTATTGAGTTTCATAAAGGTATTCTTGAAAATGAACGAAGAAAGTAATTCTGAGAGAAGCGGTATTTATAGCGATGCAGGCGACGTGGACCAACGATAGATACTTGTTTCTTACCTTCGACCGCGTTTATTCGTTCTTCCTCGATACGCAGAAAGTATACGACACTCGTTCTAGGAATCGAACAATATGATGTAACACGGCAATATCTATCTATAAATTTCTGTCGTTTAATTTACCCATTTGTCCTCTCGGTAATCTCGCGCTGGGAACATTTGATTAGCAAATTATAATGAAGCCATTTGTTTTTTCCTTCTTCTATCGCGCGTCGCAAAATTAACGATGACTCAATTTTATTTCGCCAATTACCAGTAGTCGACGTAACGCGGTTTTTAGGGCCGTGATATTCACGCTTCTAATCGAACGAGTTTGAACACCGTTTATTTACGTTTTCCAGGTAGTCACGCTATCGTTGTACGCGTATTTCTTTTCCGCCTTACTCGGCAGACAATTTATCGAGCGCACCGACGTCGGAAGCGGAAAATACGAGGAACCGGACATGTATTTTCCATTTTTCACGGCTTTGCAGGTAAGAAAATCGATCGTAAAGACGCTTGTAAAAAGACGAGCCGGTCGTCGATGAATAACTATCGATCAATCCGATTCGTTCGTTCCAGTTCTGCTTTTACGTGGGATGGCTGAAAGTCGCCGAGGTATTGATCAATCCTTTCGGCGAAGACGACGATGATATCGAGTTAAATTGGCTTATAGATCGTCACATCAAGGTACGAAAACAACTTTCTCCGGTTCCACCGAAACTTCAGTTAATCGTATTGTAATTGAAATTCAACTGTTGTGTCACAAGATTGATATTTATTAGCGGCGACACGTTTATTTGATAGGCTGGATACATGATCGTGGACGAAATGCACGAGGAACACCCAGAACTGTTGAAAGATCAATATTGGGACGAGGTCGTGCCGAAAGATTTACCGTATACGGTGGCTAGCGAGCAGTACCGGCGAGAAGAGCCAAAGGGTTCAGCCGAGCATTATAAGGTCAAAGACAGCGACGCTCTGTATGCAAACGTTATATTGGGCCCACAGATCCATAATCACGTTCAGCATCGCAAGACCCACCAGGATGACATGTACGCCGATTACGTAAGTACACGTCACCAGATGAACTTGAAACTCTCGATGTACAACCGGCTACCTGTATTTGGTGTCACGATCGAATCGTGCAGCAAACACGTTGGAAAAATATTTATTCCAGAGAAGTATTTGCACTTGATATATTTATATTCGCTTACGTCTTTTATAGGAAAGCGTCGATACTCCGTTGGTCGAACGAAGGAAAAATTGGCTACAACGACAAATTACCAGAATGGGCTCTGTACGTAGTTCTTCGACCACTTACAGTAGCGGCGGTGGTTTCTTCTCCAGAAATCGTCACAACAGCGTTTATAGCAGCCCTGAAACCGGAGGTTTACCGCAAACGAACAATCCGAACCTTAAGATGTCCCTTTATGATAGGCTAGTTGGACGGAAAAGCATTCGAAGTCAAAGAATGGGTCGACAAGGCAAGTGATTTACGCAAATTACTTCCGACGTGTCTTCGTACTCGACAAAATAGAAACAAATAAAAGCAAATTAAAACGTAAGGAATTGCTACGCAACGTGACAATATCATTCTCAAGCGTGTCGATAGAATGGTGCACAGTTTGCAATAGCGTTCGTCGTAATGACGTTGATTTGACTATTTAAATTTAGATGATAATGATACGATCTTACGTAAACGCCTGCGCATTCGCGTTAACAGTATCTCTCGTTTCTATGAATTAAAGTCAATAATCGGTGCCGCTAACCGAGCCGCGTTGTTCTCTGTGAAACGATGAAAAAAAAAAATTCTTTGATGTCACTACAAAAAAATGATTTCCAGAAGAAAAAAAAAGCAAAGAGCAAACAATTTCAATTCCGTTACTCGAGCGATAATCGTATGTATTTCCGCTTTTCTTCGCTGGCATTTTCAAAGCTGCAATATCCTGCACGTTCCAATGCGGCGCGAGAAAAACATCTTTCAATGAAAGTGTCGCGAATGTTCGAAGCTTTCCCCACCTGGCTACACGCATGCAAGGAATTATGCAATGGGTAACCTTGTGTAATCTGAACAATTTCCGCAATCGCGAATCATTCTTCTCGAAAAAACTTTTCTTAAGACCTTGTGCTTCTTTCTCCAATCGTTCCTCTCACTTATGGCAGAAAAAATGGAAAGCCACGCCAGTGGCGGAAAAATACCTGGCAATTATACCCAATCGCATTTTATCCATCCATTCTATTCTCGACTCGATTCGAGGCGGCCGAACGAAGATTCGTTTCCTTGCACCACAGCGGACCGTTTTCTAGCGGTAAAATAAACGCAGCCGGCAAAAATTGATACGATCATCGTTAACCTCGTTATCGTTGCTGCCGGCGCTAAAAATAGTTTAATCGTAGGCTCAGGATCGAGACGTGGACTCGATCAAACTCTAACAAGCTTGTCTAATTCGTGTTCGTTTCCCGGCAGGTACCATGACGAAGTTGAATCCGGTGCCGGTTTCTCTGAAGAACCGACCCCGCATACCGACGCCGGACGTGACGAAAGAAGTAGCCGACCGTGAACAGAGATTAGCTCTATCAGCGACGAACGCGGCGAACATCGGAGCAGGCGTCGTAGGAGTGATACCGGCGAACGGCCACTATCCGGATCTGTCGGTCGTGCAGGTCGTGCTCTCGCCCATTCAAGAAACGGAGGGCACGCCTGTAACCGGGAAATCTGGAGCGGCAGCGTTGGCGCAGGCCGTTCTCTCCCCTACTTTGACCAGTGCCGGTCTCGTCGCTCCTGTCACTTTAACACCTGTCACGATGTCACAGTTGACGCAACTAGGACTGATGACGACAACCTCCGCGTCCATGATCAAACCAACGAATCAAAGCAACGGCGTTCCTAACCAAATCACCTTAACCGAGGTGAACAGCAGCGAGGAAGAAGGGTCGGGCAGTGGAAGCAGTAGGAGTGGCAGCATTACAGGACAGGAAGAACGTTCCACGCCGTTAATAAGCCAAGACAGAAGCACTCCCCTGATAGGGGAGAGGTCCAGTCCTGTGGGCAGCGACGGTAATCCGTCTACCTTCGACAACTATAACGATCGCTCTCCCATTCTGATAAATCCCGAGAAACTCGGTTACGTGGTTACCACGATGTCGACTACTCAAGATAGTAAGATAGATCCACGTGGAAGGCGATCGGCATCGTTGCCGGGTCCGCCAGTTGTGCAATTGCGAGAGGACAGGAGTATGTCTCTGCCACAGTCGCCGGGTCTTCAACCGAGGGAAAATCGCGCGGCCTCGGTGTCGAATGGCCACGAACCTCCCAATATAGATAGGCTCATAGTGTACGGAAAGGACATTCGACCGAGAACTAACAGCATCGGCCACGATCTCTGTAGACCGAGTCATCGTATCCAAGACGCTTCGAGGAAGATCAGCAGCGTGTCCTGTACCAACGCGTCGCTGTCTAGCGGCCTGGGTACAGCACCCATCACGGCGACCACCATAATGCCAGCGACTACTCCGGTTGCTGGTAGCAAGAGGGGAGAGGTGTACGTTTGACTTGTAAAACTAGGGACAATGTGGTAAATTTGTATTTGGTCGCGTACGACTTTGATCGTCGTGGGCGATTCGAACGTGCGTCGCACTTGCCTAAAATCCGACTCCGTCCATTATAGCGACGACTTGGCGTTTCATACGCGGTGAGAGTAGGAAGCAATTCTCGCGCGACAAGCGTGAACGATAATGGGATTTTTTATCGATCGAGCTGCAGGAGCCGAGAAACGCTTCGAACGATCGTACTCGATGTAAATACGATCTTAATTTATGAGCATTTCGATCGACGAGGTAGCTAATTATCGATACAGAATTGACACTGATATCGCGTGTTGATCGTTCGACAATCGTAACTATTATGGAAATAACAGCGATGGAATCGAATTCGTCGATTCTTGTATGTAGCAATCGCGGAAGCGCTTCTCTTCTTCCTTTTGTCGCAAGTATGTGCAATAACGCGGTAGCAAGATGACGGCGCGTAATCGACATTATGAAAATGGTGTCGTTCTCAAGTCCTTAGCGTAAAGATTGTAAACGTTCACACGACACGTGGAAGAAAGGAGTAGATGTAGCGAATACGTCAGTGTCGCAGGTACGTGTCCTATACACGATATACGGATAGAATATTCTTTACTATTTGTGCATGCTTTACTTTGGCTGCGTCGTAACATTGTGATACGAAATATTTTTGCTACGATAAACGCAGGGGCGAATTTAAATGTGTTTCTTCTTCTTCTTCTTCTTTCCGCGGGTACGTACGTCGAGAAATGGAATCTCGATCGCAGAAAAAGTCAGGTTACGCTTGTAAATAGCCGATCCTCGCGAGACGCCACATGACTCGTCGTTTTCGGCTTCTAGCATCTAGATGGAAGATTCTCTCTCTCATCTGAGCCGACTGTGTATTTATTCGATGCGCGACGGCAACTCGGGAACTCGACGTTATTAATCTGTTCGTGAATGGCACGAAACGCCTCGAGTCAGGCTCTATCGCGAACTGGAAAATGACGAGTGCATATATGCATGTGCATGAACACGCAACGTTTGCCATATTTGCCATACTCGGAGACACTTTGCGTAAAAAAATTGCGTGCAACTGCAATCGCGAAACTTCGATCGGAGCGATTTAAAATTGAGCTACGAATTCCACGATGCTCCACGGTATCGCCGGCTCGGCACGCGATCTGCACCATTTATTACTCTATAATAATTTAGGAGTTATTAAGTTAGTTTTATCGATACGAGGAACGATCGGGAACTCGTGCGCGCGAAGAGCAAGTGCAAATTGCGGTAGTCAACGAACAAACTCGGCTCAAAATAACGAATTACTTAAAAAAGAAAAAGGAGATTCTCGATGGAACGGTCGATTTTATTTTTTTTTATTGCAAATTGCACTTGCTCTTTGTTAGCCGCGTATTCGGTCACGCGTCTCTGAAGAAACGCGTGGCAGCTCAAGCTTTTTCTATATAAATTCGAGATCACGTAAATGTAAGTAACGATTCGATGTATGTACATGGTGAATTAAGCTGGCGATAGAGCCAACGAACATGTACATAGTAGATGAATTAAGTTAAGGTTACTTGGTGTATGAGATTATGAACATGCTCAATGCACGACGCGCGATATTTGATCGTCGATGTGAACCGAGCGTCGTCTTTGTCTTTTTCGTTGGTCGGTAAGGCCGGTTTCACACGGAGATACGCGAGTACGTATTGCGAGCTACGTACTGTGCGAATGTCACCATTTCTTGTAACGTTTCGTCTACCGTCTTTGTATAAAAGTATCTATCGTGACCGAAACACACGAAATGAGTATGACACGATATTTAGTATCTATCGTACGCGCATCTCCGCGTGGAACCGGTTTATGGATTGTAATTTGAAGTGCAAAATGTGTAAATACGGACGTATTTTTAATCGATTTGTTATTCCACATTTTTCTCTCCTTCTGTTTTTGCGATGTTGTAATTTAGGCAAACTTGAATCCTGATCGAATTCAATGGATTTAAAGATATAACGTCGAGATAACGTTATATAAATCTCTTAACCGAGACGGTTGTTAAGTAACGACGATCATAATTTTAATTAATTACTTAACGTACGAGATCACGCGAACCATTTTTTGTTAACTTAAAGGTATTATTATCTCTCGAGCGAGATAATATTCTGTTCAGAGTTCCAAAAGAATTGGAACGTGCTCTACCTTATAAATAAAAGGAAAGTATTTAGAATGACTTTTCTGATTCGAGCATTCGTCGGTACTCAAGTGTTAGTACGATCATGAACTTCGAACAAATAGAAGCGTATCCGAACTTGTAGATATTTGTACACATGGTATTTGTATATAGATTACATCTCGTTTTCGTTATGATATCTCCGATCTGAGACTTCCTTTAAACTATATAGGTAAAGAATTGTTTCGGTGCCTGAGTCGCGTCAGCGTGATGTAACCGAACCACGTGTAAGAATAGTAATACATTATTCTTATTATCTATATTCTGCAATAAAAATAAACGTTTCCAAACGCATCAGTTTCTTCTGTTTCCTAAGTATAGTACCAAAGGTTTTGAATTCGTGTGGCTGCGTGATTCATCGTGGATATTGCGGATGACAGGAAGTTCCATAAATTCCGATAATTTCAGAAATTCTAGAGATCTTCGAAGCTTCCTGTGATTACGCGAACGTTAGAGATTCAAGGAGGTATTGGAGGTCTTGTCCCTTGGGAGGTTCCACAAATTTGAGGGGTACGTTTGCAATGGCGAACATCTCTCGAGATCTCTCGTATCCGTAGAATTTCCTGGAACTCCTGATTGGAATCTTTAAAGCGTTCTACGATTCCGCTATTTTTTTATATTTTATAGTATTTTTAATTTAGTAATTTCAAACACTTCCTGTTACTCTGACTCAGTCTGAACAAATTTAGACTGTAAACGTCTGCGATTGTTTGGATTCTTTCCATCGCGAACTCTTTGGAATTTCTTAATACGAGATCCTACTAGAGTTACCAATTATAATCCCTTATGAAACTTCTATTGCTTAGTCACTAACATCATTTGCAATGCAAATATAATATTGCATTATGAATGAAACGTTTCTCGGTGCTGGAGCTGCATCTGCACGGCATGGGGATCCAGGTTTTCACTGGTGACGCGCGGCAGTAGTGGGACACCCCGTGGTGGGGTGCTGTTACCACGGGTCTAGTTGAATGTTCGTCACTTTCGCTCGTTCAGCCGTACCGGCTGGCTGGTTATGTTTTTGCCCCCTTCTCATTTTGGTTTGCTATTTTCATTCTTTATGCCTATGCATACTTACGAATGCATCCTCCGTCTCAATTTTAGTCCTTCGTTTTCTACCTTCTATCTTGGCTCTCCGCTTCCACTTCGATATTAAGATGGTTATATATTCAGAATGCTGCGAGGTTATATTTAGCAAACTAAATGTTTATTTTAATCGGTATTACATGTACGTACACGCGAATCTTGTATCGAATTGATCAGGATTCTTATTCAAATAAATCAATCCACTTGGAATAAACTCTAGAAAGGAGTGGCTTCTGCCGCCCACCCTATCTCTGTGATTAGAAACTCTGCATCGTCTGAAGTTGGTAGGCAGCAATCAACATCTAATCGACGATCACGCGGAGCAACAGTGTCCTTCTTCCTTGTGCCTTTTCCCCGAAGCGCTACCATTCGCTGGAACTAATCACGCTGGTCTGGATCGAGGAAGCCAGCGGAATTGTATTCGTCACTTTGAAAACGCGCCTACGTTGTTCGTCTTCGTCGAACGTATGCGTCGCTGAGCAATTTCTCGGATCGCTCGCAGCGAGAAAACGCTGTCCCAGAGCTAGCGATCATCTTAACTACGCGTGCCTGATGTCTGTAGCTTGTCCTCTGTTCTGGAACAAATAAGAGCGGCTCACGCGCCGTTATCCGTGGTAAACTCTCGAACACGCATGAAACGCTAAATATTTATTAGATGCAACTGACGTACTGACAACAACTGTCCATCGTTTCACCAACCTGTAACGCGGTATCAATTTCCGTGACGAGACCGCTCTAGGTTATATTCTTACGTGCTTGAGAACGTTTAATTTTACTATTAGAACGCGTGTAGTATCATTAAAAAGTTGATAGCGCCAGCTTTTTTGACGACTGTCGACACTTTGTAGTTGTAATACCGTGAATGCAACGTTGCGTCGAGTAAAGTCTAGTACTGTGAATTATACGAGCAGATACTTTTTTCTACTCTTCTACCTATTTGGGTTATGCTAAAAATAATCTACAAATAATTCGATCTCTTTCGGAAACTTATCTTTCACTAGAACAAATTCCAAACCGTATCGAACGAATGAATTTTTAATTCTCGCCGCATAATGACTCTGTTCGCTGCACCGCGTCGTCAGCGTGCGAGGACCACGTTACTTTATCGATTGATATCGCATTGGGAACTGTGATCATCGCGAAGCTAGCATCAACGCGGGGTTCTTTGACTTGACGCGATAATAAATCATTACGCGTGTCACGGATTATCGGATTGGCCGCGGTCGGTCGCGTGATGGGTGGCGAACGGCCGCTTATCACCGACAGCATGTGTTTGCACTCAGCTATGCTGGCGAGAACTTTTCTCTTATAGAACCACCAACCTTGTTACCTCTTGGCCACTTTCGTGCGCGCATCTTGTCCGCTTCTCCTCCCTTTTTCCGCCGTGTTTCTTCTGTTTTTCGTTTCTCTCGGGACACCTCGCTACCGAGATGCCGGATTACACGAACGTCAGACGGCGTTTTCGCGTGGGAAACCGTCCACGAGGAGATTTCATTGGACGAGGGAGATCCGGTTTGTACGCGATATTGTGAACGTCAATGAAGATCGACAGTTCTGATAACGACGACGGGGATGCGCTATCGTTCGATGCTTAACGACCAGCATCGAGATTCGGCCGACGTTGTCGTTAACAGAGTTGGACAAAAATCTCCGTGACTGAGAGCAACACGGGTTCCAGATAGCGGAAACAAATTGGGGAGATATCATTTATATACATTATAGAAATTTATCGCTTAAGAATACATTCATTGCTTCGTCGTTCAAGATAACAGGAGTTCTTACGACGGTTCACAACGCTTTACGACGTTTCGCGATATACGTCATTGTCACGCAAACATACTTTGTTACGGAGATTCTGAAGACCATGATACCTTATTCTCCACTTCGTCCTTGATTATACATACGATGAGTAATGACACGAGATGGTAATTATCGTTATCTTGGAATCCCGAATCCCCCTCTGTGCGCGAAAAATCAAATCTTCTCTAGCGTGTACGCGCGATCGACGAAACCGGTGAAAATCGTTGGTCGATCATGGAGCAGCTGACGATCTGGCGACGGTGCTCGAAACGGTGGTCTCGTACGCTGCAACGCCTGTAGCGCAAAGGCGCGCGCGTCGCCAGCTCGCCACGTCTTCGAGACGCGTGGGTCGACGATTGCAAGCCAGCTCGGGCTCGCGACTTAACGATTTCCAGCGACAAGGTACGAACTCGCGGAGAACGAACGCAGAGCCGCGAAGATTTCACGGATGTCGCGACCCGCGAGTGGGTGGATCGTAGAAAGCGGAATAACGTGACATTAACCACCCTCGGGAGCGTCTCGCGGCAAATTTTCGACGTCCGCGGAATCGCGAACCACTTAACAGTGCAATTCAGCTACCAGACGATAAAGATAACCTTCTTCACTGTATCCGTGACATTTATGCACTGCTTGCACGCGTACATAGATCAACGTATCTATGTACATACGCGTATGTATATGTGAAGCATCGCGTTTGGTTAAATTCCGAAGAATACCGCGAGCAGCGAGAAGATAAGTGCACAAATTTTCCCAAATGTCGATGCAATTTCATCGGAATTTGCATGCTGCGATTGTACGACTCGTCGAAGATCAGACTTTGTACTGAAAACCGTGAGCATCGATTCTGTGTTTGTACACAAGGTACCAGAAGAACCGCGAACCGTGTATCGGGAAATGAGATCTCTTAGATCGTTTAGATAGATGGCAAGCAAAATCAAAGGGTCCACGTTCGGCAGGATGATTCTCCGACCACGACGACGATGAAATCAACTCGTGGCTGGCTTTTTTAGACGTAATGTCGGTGGTTAGAGTCTGGAGCGGTCTTCTGCGGTCTCGTAGCCACCGATGGTGGGCGTGGGAATCGTAGAAACTGCGAGGGCACGCTCGTTCTCCTCTTTCTTCAGCCTCATCTTCGTCGATTCCATTTGACGAGTCGATTCATCGCGAATCCCGGTCGAGCCGTGATCCGGAGGATCGTCGGATGATTGCGCGTGCCACGATCGACGCCCACGACGTCATCGTCGTGCCTTCGACGTCGATACCCGTGAAACTGATCATCTGCTTTTCCGCGCTCATCCGGACCCTTTATACGGTAAGCACCGCGTCTCGTTATTGCACGTGAAATTGGAGACGCGAGCCATAAAAGCGTATCTTGGAAACGCACGGCAGTGGGATCCCGTCGGAGCTTCACCAGCTGATCGTTTCTCATGTTGAACCGCCATTTTTTCGATGTCCTATACTATACTATGGTTTAATCCGCAGATCGGTTAGCCTACGATTGACGCCTACACCGGCTAGCTCCGCTCGGCAACCGACCGGAGATTGTGCGCGGCCATTTGACGGATCGTTCAGCCGAGTTGCCGGTCTGTCTCAACGGGACGAATTAACTCTTTCACCGCGACAGTCGCGTCTCGTTGATCCCCTCGTGTACAGAGATTCAATGGAGAAATCGATGAAAAATCTACTCGCGATCCTATTCCCTTTACGGTTGCGTACCAAACACTCGTGCGATCGTTTCAATTTTCTGGACCACTTGAGTTGACTTTAGTCGTTTTAAATGGTTTTATTCGTTATACGCGTAAAGATTTCGGTCTTTCGAATTAAACTTCAGGGTATAATTAATGCGCGGTAAACTGTCACGCCTCTGGCAGGTAGACAAGCGGAATAAATTCGTTTCGCAACCACGAACAATAAACGCGTTTGGGCGTTTAATGCGCATTATGGTTGCTCATAAAGTATCCGGGTAGCCGCTCGAAAACGTCTCTTGTTCCTCGCGTGTCCGATGTTTTTGGTCCGAGAACACGTGTACTCCTAATCCGGCACGCTTTAATTTTCGACCGTAACAGGGACAACGGGGAAACCTCGTAAAATGCCAGAGCCGAGGTAACTTAATCGCCTGTTTATTTGATTTTACGTTAAAACTAGCGGCTCGACGCGAGAACGGCTTTATTCGTTGCAGGCGATTCGAACAATAACTTTTGCCCGATAAGACCGCGAAGCCGAGGGGCGCGTGCAACATAAGGGCTTTGCTCGAAAAGAAAATCTTCCCGGTAGATATTTGATCTGTTGAAGCGGCGCTTCGTAAATCTTCCAGCTGTTCTCAGCGGCGTGGAAGAACTGTTGGGCACCGACAATAAATGGACTGGACGAATGTACCGATCTTTTACAGATGTATACCTACTATAAAGCCCAGGCAGAGTACCTACGGGCCCTACGTGTCCTGCGTGCGAGGTCGTATAATCGCGCTGGTCGCGACGTGTTCGCTTGATTCACGACACCCCGGAAGCGAAGTGACTGCGATACGAAATGCCATGACACTAGACAGTCGGCATCTCCGTGCCTCCTATAAGACCCCATAAATCACTGACAACAAAGCGACTGTTCGAGCATTAAAGGCTTCCTTCTCGCGGCTTTTCCACCGCCCCCTCCCTGAATTGCCCCGCGTTTTAAGGATCCCATCGTTCGTATCCTCGCCGAAACTTCCGTCCCTCGAATCCTTTCCGCTCTTCTCTCGATGGCATCTTTCCACGAAGTTGCCAAACACGGTCGTTCTCCGTCCTGGAAACCGTACGACCGAACGAATCACCGTATTTGGCCACCGACGAAACCTTTCCAACATCACGCAGCTTCTGATTACGGAGCTTCGTGCCACGAACTATGTCAAACAGGCTGAAAGGACGAGCCACCAAGTCGCGGCGCCACGTACGGTCTGCAATTTTGCGCAATTTTGCCGCGCGCGCGATAGAAAAGTGTATAATGTGATAATTCGAAATTGTTACGGGTGAACCGGGCAAGATTGGCGCATAATTTACACCTCTCGGCGTTCCATGCTCGCGTACCTACGCTGCCAGCTGCATACTGACAACGACGGATAGGTGCTATCATCCTGTCGTATCTATATAGGTACAGCCATTTCCTCGCAAAAATGACGATCGTTTGTGGAATACTTTTTCCGTAGAACAAAGGCAGCACGATGCTCTCTGTATTTAAAATATACTCCCCTTCGTAGTAATCGCACAATCTATATCACGGAACGGAGAATGCTTCCAATTTATAACCCCTTTCGAATAGCAGATATTCATCGAACGAATCGTCCGATTGCGAGCCAGGTAAAACCGTACTGCGGAAATCGTTCGAGTAGCGCTAAACAACGGAGCGATATCGGCGCAAGGCCGGCTATCTGGCAACGTAATACACGGCTTATCGACTCCATTCACGGAACTACGATAATCATACGCTTGCCTCGCGCGAGAATTGGCTCGCGTTCGACTCTTTTCACAATTCGAAAATGGTCGCCACGATATTCGCAGGCAGAGGAGCGCGCGCAACAGTTGTAGCGGTGTAACGAGAGGAAGGAAAAGAAGATGGAAAAGCGAGGTAAGGAAGAGGAAGGCAGCTGAAACGTATGTCGCGGGTACCTGAACCTCCCTGGTCCCCGTGGCAACATCTGTCAACCGGGTATATATACTTGACAGGCCGATAAACTGGCTGACGGAATCACGGACCCGCCTTGCATTATGCAACCGAGGCGCGCCGAGCTTTTCTTTTCAAGGTGTTCAGGAGAGGCAGCCAACCGACCAGTCAGGAAGGCAAGCGAACGAGCAACGGAGCAAAGCACGCCAACAGGGCCGGCCCTTTCGTATATACCTTCTACCACCTGCGGCTACGAAAGGGCCACACCGCGAATATTATTATCCGGGTGCAGCCACCGCGACCAAGCGAGATCGCCGATCTCCACATCATCTTCTCACCTTCTCCCACCGCCGGCTGAATTAATTGTCCTAGCGCGATGCACCGATTATGGGCCTTCTACGTGCTCGACTAGTGCGCCGCGAAACAACTCTCGGGAACTCTCCGAGACTTTACTGTTTAAAGCGGCCTTCACACGGTGTGCCTGCCAGGACCTGTTCCTTCTTCTGCTGATGTTAGTACAGTTAGTAGAAGATATTAAGCCAGCGATAGAAGGAAATTTCATTAAAAGAGATTCGAGAGTCCCGACAACTATAAACGTTTGCGATTTATCTTGGTTTTAACGTTTCTTCTATTCGTGGTTGCGAGTTCTCATTAGGAAATGATATCAAGTTCATTTCGGAGGTATGCGATGGAATCGCTGAGAACGATCGCGAATTCTTTGATCCTGAACATCTCTGAACATCTTCCTACGATCTTCCACGAATTAGATACAATTAGGTATATGATTATGGATGCATTTCGTTGCGATCGTTAGAAGGATCTCGGAGGAACGACTTTCATAAATAATTGAACGACTATTCCAAACTTACGGATGGCAGCGTTCTACAAATTGTTAGGGTTATCGTGTTATATCCGCTGTTGCTGGCGCGAGGCATGTTCCGCTTCTGATTTATAAATAATCGATCGATCAACATACACCGCGGACCGAGCAATGAATAGGAAATGATTATGACACAGGCTGGATGTGAAAAGGAGCCTTCGAAGAGTTGTCTAGGAACAATGACACTGACAAAAAGAGAATTGTTCTCAATGGCAGAATAATTAATGTCTAAAATGATCGCGCTCGTTACATATAAGGAAGAAAGATGTAATACAATGCACGGCGTTCGAGTGTGCTTGAACTGTTCTTTATGTCGACGCTGGATCGTGCTTTTGTATTTTTAGGTACTCTCCCTTTTGAGAAAATAGTTCCACGGATGCACGTTCCGGTAGTCTCTGTCCTATTTTCATAACTTTCTTCGTTTCTGCTCTTATCATGTAGCTTTACGAATTCGCTTTCACAAAACTACACGAGCACGAAGATCGCATAAGCGCTCAGGAATGAGAGACCTTAAACACGTACCGGGTGTCGTAACGAACAAGTATCTTTCGTAAAAGAGTCCTTTACAAAGTGTCACAGACCTAACAAATTCGTTAACTTTATTAAAAACTTTGCAACATCTGTCTAAATACCTTCAGCTTGGTATCACTTAATTATGTCTTGTCATAATTGAAACGTCGAAGTAGCGAACTTATAGCTATCTATAGCTATCTATCTAAGCTATCTATCTCATTTACATCTTCTTTCCAGTTCTAATCCTTACGTGTCTAACCTACAAACCGGTGTGTGTGTGTGTGTGTGTGCGCGCGCGCGCGCGTGTGCGCGGTATCTCAAATTCTGAATTTTCTTTGTAAACGTAATACGGAAGAATAAGTAAAGATTAAGATATTCGATCGAGGTTTCACAATGAGAGATTTCGAGGAAAATCTTGTTGGTACACCCTGTATATCTCTCTCCCGCCCTTCCGCCCCCGCTGTTTCAGCTCGGAGCAACGTTGGGGGTGGCTGCATCGGCAACGTTGCACTCTGCTGGCGTCGCATTACGTTTATTAACCTAACCTTACCAGCACGGCACATACACGGACGTTCCATGCACACGCGAGGGCGAACCTGCATGGAACCTTTTGCGATTACACGTACCTATAGCTTGCGTCGTAAACGACAGCTTTTGCGTACGCGAACAAAGCAGAGACCTGTTGCGCCAGGAACCTTCGTCCGCGTTTTTAATGGGCACCATTTTGCGTCTGACAAATCTTTCGAATAAATTTTTACGATGCCTCATCCTCCTCCTATTTATCTTCCTCGTTTGACATCGAAGCCTGTGTTCGCTCTCGTCGCCGATGGACCGAATTCGAAAGATATAAGCGAGCATATTTGCTCGATCCGTTACGGTCGACTTTTCTTTCTGAATTCAATACGGTCAGGTTCTAGGAAATTCTCATTGCGATCAAGGCGTTCCGTGCAGAAGCCTTCAGCGGTCAAACATCCATAGCTTAAAGCGTGAATAACACGAAAGAAACGCGTTCGATCGGTGGTCGCGAGAAAATCAGCGCGAGAATGCACACAACACGGTAGTATCTCAGTGGTTTGTTACGTGCTTCGATTCGATGCACGATGATTCACGTTGTCCCAGCGGAACGACCAACCGTGACAGCGGGTGTGATTAGATTTTCCCGCGAATAATTTAAGCGCGTAGGTTAAACGAACAAACGAACGTGAAACAGATCACGAATATTATTACCGCGGTGACCAGTCAAGCGAGACCTATGAACGTTGCGAGTCGCCCCGCCATTGCTACCGTGATATCTCGTTAAGAAATTATTTTCTTTCGCCCGTTTTCCAGGAACCCTGATCGATCGGATCATCGGCCCCACTCCGCTTCGATTTCACCAACCATCCAGCGATACAATTACGATTCGATTAGACATTTAATCAGCATAACGTAGGTACGCATCAGCGTGTCATCCGACAAACGATTCGTCGCGAAAGATAAGTACAACCATGGTCCGAAGACGCTGTTCGCCTGGTATTCCGTCGGTGACAGGTCTTTGTTGAAACGATGGTTTCGAAACGAAGCTCCGTCAGATGTCACTTCCTCGTCATTCTCCAGTTCGTAGACGTACTAACGACCATCTGACAGCGTCACGAGCAACGAGAATTCTTTTCAAAGCGTAATTATATCGTCCGCTCTATAGTCGTGGAACTCTCTAACTGCCCAGCATTGTCTCGATCCGACGGTTACGACGCGCTAAATTAATCTAACACGAACAGTTTGAGCCCACTCCGACCCTTAACGCGATCAATGAATCTCCTCGTCCGGCTCGCGATCCTTCGAGATCGTAATACCGACTCGGCGTGACAAAGTAACCTCGTCGTCGAATTAATACGAGGGAAATGAAATATTCCTAGGATTACGAGGTTCCATTGAGAGAATCCAGCGGAGGATGCACGGTCAACACGATTCTTTCGAGAATGCCACGCAAGCTGACCTTTAACGACTGGACTTAATGACTGTTTGGTGTCGTAACTCGTGCTCGCGTGCGTGGGTTCCCAAGACATCTTGCCTCGGAAACTAAAACATTAAAATGGTAGCAATATCTTTCTTGCCGCGATATCGGCACGCTGCACCGTAATGGTTATCTCGACCTAAATAATCGAAGGTTCCGTGGCCGCGTATCATAGGTCGTCTCCGAAACGAATGCGACTTCACGAAGCTCGGTAGCTTCCATTCCACGTACAGAGACATCGTCGTTACACGAAGACAACCAGGTACGATGCTATTCGAATCGTCCAGTCACGATTGCTCCGATTCTCAAGATTATTCGGTACCGAAATAAATCATCGTTCGATTGTTACAAGAGGGAGCTCTCTCTTTCGAATCTTTCGGTCAGAAGAAATTTTACGGTTATCTGCACGCGAGTAACCGTAATTCATTCGATTATGTACTGTCATCTTCACTGGGAAAATACAAGTACGGGTATAGATATCGACAGTAGACTCAACCCTTAAAAGCTAGAAAGGTTCGAATCGTTCTTCCAAGACCGTCTCGGAGAATCTTGCGAAGAAATTAAAAAATATTGTTTCTCGCCATCGTATAAGGAAACCTCGTCGCTCTTAACGATCCACCACAGTGGCAAAAAAAGAGCTTCTCAAAATTGTAACTAACCATAATTCAGTGTCAACCATAAATCTACTCGGTGGACAGGGAGGAAGAACGAGGGCGGCGAGAACGTAATTAAAAATAAAGCAGCAGGGAAACATTGAGACGTCGCTGGTGTAAGCTGTCTCCGTTGCTTACGAACGACGACTACGGCGAAGAAGAAGCTCGTTCGTGGAGGTGGACAACATTCTCGTCCCACGTTCGGCTTGGATGGTACATCGCGTGGTTCGTGAAACCAGCGACGGAAAATCGACCGTCGATCGATCTCGATAACAACGAGACAGAGCGGATCAACCGCCCACTCGAGTTCCGCAACACTCGTAGTTCGGTGAAAGTGTATTCGCGACGTCATTGTGATGGAACTAATTAAGATCTCATCGTAATGACTTTCACATAAATTAGCATACGGAGACGATTCGTCGCGGTTGCTATTAATCATTTTTCATGGCCGTGCACGAGAACGTGCGCAACGCTAGATAGACGGTGTTCGCGTGCAGCGAGTATTAATTTCCTAAGATGCTGGTTTTCATTTGCCACGTCGTATCGCGTCGTGTGGGGACAAACTTGCTGCGTCTGGACACGCTTCGTGTCCGCTGAGATTTACGTGAGAAGATCGTCAGAGACGATGGCCTTCTATTAAAATCGTAGCGTAATCGTAGCAGTTACGGAGACAAGACTCCCCATAGTGTGCGAATAATGGATGAAGAATTCGCCTGACTGCTTCTGAACCTCGTCTTTGCGAACGACACGATATCCTTCTCCAATATCAGGTTCCTGGATGACTTTTTCGCCAACCCCGTCGCGGTTCGTACGTTCTCTCTCCCTACCGGTGGATGCAAATAGAGTAACTGAACGGGTTTGCAAATATGATCTGGCGCGGCGGAGGAGACCCGGTCTCTTAGTGTGTCACAGGAACGCTTAATTCAACGTCACTGGCTCTATTATCGTTAATTTATCGCCAGCCGGCTTAGGTCCGGTACTGTCGCTTCGACTTTTTTTCAACTCACGACTACAACGCCGAACAAATTGCCGAGATCGTTGGAAATTACGTTACACCCACTAGAGGCAGATTTTAATAGATAGGTACAAATTACTCTTTCGAAGTGTCGTCCAGAGAGAAGACCTCCTAACCTAGATACAACGTCTACTACAAAACCGGACGTCGCGAAGAGTCCCTGAGGAAGCTGCTAGACGCAGCTAGACAGTGTGCGCCAGAGCGTAGCACGAACGCTGCTAGTTTCTTCTTATATCCGTGGCTTTCCTTCTCGTTCCGCTTCCATACTTTTTCCACCGTAACGAACACTTTCGCGTCATTTCCCATGGAAGGCGATCTTGTAGGTGGTAGGCGGCTCGAACAACAGGCAAACGTGCACCTATTGCCAAGAGGTTTCCTGTTTGGCACGCACCTTTTCAGAGTAAACTAACGTCAGGATGATTTGTCACGGGCGTCACTGGCACGTGTTTCTAAGTGTTCGGAGGTTGTTGTTCTTCCCGAAGAAAGTTGCTTTAGTCATCGTCAGGGAATATTTCAACTCTGAAGTGCTACCGTGGAACCAGGTTAAATATGTACATAGTTTGAATGGGCATCGACCGAGTCACTATTGTTTCGAGTTGAGCAAAGTTTGTAACAGAAGCACGCGGCTGCGTGTGTAAATCAATGCAACGTGTTGTCCCTTCGAGCGTGGACATCTTACAGACAACGCGAGATAAGATTCGCTGGAAACCAATGTTCTAGCAACCCCTTTGTACCGTGTGCTTACTACGGTACCATTCAAAGCTGGATTACTCTTTTTTACGAAATGTACATTGCACAATCGGAGATAGTCGAATCTAGCAGTCCTGTAAAAGTTTAGAAATCACCTGACCCATAAACGTCTACGTACAACGTCCATCCGAAGAACCGTTCTAATCACCGCATTCCTCTCGACTTTGCTCGCTTTTTCTCTTTTACGTGGCCCTATCACGAGCGTAAAATCAACAAGAGCAAAATAATAGTTCCTTGTTACCAAAGTGTAAGTGGCATCCTCGATTCGAGCGAGCAAGTACCACTCCGAGGCTGTCCAGCTGACGGATGCGTGGACAGCGTCCATTCTATTTTAATCGGCCGGTTAACGAAGCAGCGGCCGGCTCCATTGTCAGCGACGCCTCTCGAACGGATCGATGCTCGGTCTCCTCGACTCCGTATAATTACACCCTGCGATTGAATGGACCGGCGGATCTTGGATACGCGTGCGCGCCTCGCTTTCACACGGACAAGTCGCTTCGTCGCCGGACAAAAGCATCAGGCTCGACCCTTTTTAACCCGCGTTCCTCGGAAAGCGTTCAACGCCGGCTTGCCACTCGTGTCGTGCCGATGAAAGTAAAGAATATACAGACGGGTACGACGATGAAGAATCACGCGATAATTATCATTCTCGTGCGCGTAAAACTTGCTGGGAATTCGACCGTGTCGTTAGGTTACAAGCTTTGTAATTCGACCGCATGGTGGAAAAGGAAATGCTTCAAATCGTAGGGGCTTTGAACGTTTAACATGGTACCTTCCAATCAGCAGTATTTCCATTGTTGGAAATCTCATTTTGTTTCGTCTGTTCTATGAGGTTTCATTCGCTCTTCTTTTTATGGTATCGCCTGTTGATTCTTATGTTCTTGGTATTCTTTTATCCGAATCATTCGAACATAACCACGCGACTGGTAAGAAATGGCCACTAGTTTTGGTAGCATAGAGTAGCTGCAAACACTGGTAGCCGCTGATATTAGATTAGTATAATAAACGTAGTAATAACGTAGTAGTTATTTGTTCGGTTTATCGTACATCCTGTCGAGCAAATTAACACAAATTTAAGAAAACAAGGTTCTGAAATCTTAGTCATTGATCGAGCAATTAAGTTTCTTTCGAAGCCTAAGACAATGTCGGCCTGGATGGCATTTACTTCGCATTATCACGGCATAATTCCAGGCGGCAATCGTCTGGAAACTTTCACCAAGGTCGGTGCACGTGCAATGGAGAATAGAATTTTTCACGGCAGTATCCGGCAGGCATCGGACGTAGCGAGAGGAAGGAGACTGAAAATAACGTCGGATAACGATGTTTTCTTTCAATTTATCCGCGTCGATAGGCACGAGCTTGCGGCGTAGCGTAATTGCAAGGGTCGTGCTATGTGTGTATAGGCGACGTAGCCGTGTGGCCGATGAGGCTGTATCGCGAAATTCGTGGGCCCATTATCCTCTTTCACGGGCGCTATGCATTAAGCACCGTGCACACAATCGCGGTTACGACCTTGCTCGTGACCGTGACCCTCTGCTCGTACGAGAGAACCATCCATGCTCTCCGTGGTTCGCCACACTCGACGGCCCTGAGATCGACTTCCACAACGTGCTCGCAGACTCGGGGGCTGTCGGCCGTTACTCACCTGTTTTCACCGTCGAACGCGCTTGCTCTCCCCTCGGTTGCTTCTTACTTCTTGCTTTTCCTGCGCTTGCTCGGCTATTAAGCATCGTGCACACTGCCCTGCCACCCGACGACAACTGCTAATGGCCGATCATTCGAAAACATTTCGCATGTCCCACTGGACAATTGCGCGTCGTTAACACGTTTGTAAAATATTTTCGATATATTAATACCGGGCTTTTATTCTCGTCTCCTCGCTTTTCCTTCTTCCTTTTGGTTAAACCAGGTACCTATATCCCCCGATGTATCTTTCGCCCGTGCTCGGTTGGTTATGTTCAAGGTTGAATTTACAACAGCGCGTGGCTGCAGCTCGTCTTCGGCCGCGCTTTTATAGGTAAACTACATTTATCCTTTATTCAGCCTGTTGTTCGCTTTGTTCTTATATTTTCGTATGCAATAAAGAAGCGTTATTATTATTATTATCCACGGGTGGATCCAGAAATTGGAAGGGGGCAACGGGTATTTTTCGAAGGGAAATTGCGCGGTTTAACGAGGAGTATCTCCTCTTCTTGTAACGCGATTCTTTTCGCGAATGTAATTCCTTCTCCTCTTTTACTATCATTCTCGTTATGGCATTGCGAACCGAGGTCACGGATAAGCGATAATTTATACTAATACCTTCCCAATTTTTTGCCCCTCTCCTCGTGTCTACCAACCGCCTATTAACTCATCGTCCAGTAACTTACCATTCGGTCAACCTATCTGTAAACTTTCTTCGGGAACGCGTGGAAGAAACACGATGAAATTTCACAGCCATCGAGGACAAATTCCCGCGACATCGAAATCGTGCCGAAAACGTTCGACATTCGCAGGAGCCATAGCACAGGTGCAACGATCGCCGGCGATAATAAAAGAAGAGAAGACGGGCGAGCGGCAGTGGAATGAACTGTAGCAGCTTATCCGCCCGGCGAATTATTGTTTCCGCTTTCTCAGTTGATATTATCGTGACGCAACTCGATTATAATGCAGCCGTGCCTCCTCCGTTTCTTCGTTCCTTAACCGTAGTATCAAGTAATGTCTGCTTATAGCGGCGGAATAATAATGGCACGTTGCTTGCCACACTGGTCGCCACCAGTTACCCATAAATTCGCTCTAACCGTGCCAAAAATGGTGCGGATCGTTTGCCACGTTTTCTCACGATCGATTTCCTGCCTCGTATCTGCCTAATCGATGACTGGTGTCCGACTCTCCTTTCATAACTTAATCGTTCGCGGTATTTTCGATCGGAAAACGGCCAGAATTTCGAAACGACGACCGACCAGGTGAGCAATTAAGCTCGAGCCTTATTGGCGAGCGCATCGCAGGCGATCCACGCTCGTTACCGTCGTCGCTGTTGTTGTCGATGCAACTTGGCCACGGCGTACACACGCACACACACACACACACACACACACACACACACAAACATACACACAGAGAGATACACAGAACGATACACATATATAGGTACGTATACAGTCACCGAACCAAGTATTCGACGAGCTCGGCGACGGGCAGAAGGATCGGAGCGCAAGAAAGCCAACGCGAAGGAACTCGAACTCGAGCGCAGGGTTAGGAGAGAAAAGGGAACGCCGGACAGTTGCTGTTGGTACACCGCACGGCCGCTACGTGCTTTTATTGCGAGGATGTTGCTCGATCACGTCGATTGACGCATGTAGTTTTATTCCCTGTAATAATCGTTAAGATCCTCTCGCGTCTATAATAGAGACGCGACCAAGTCGACAGACTGGCTTTTTGCCTTCGTTAATTGGCAAGTGTATGGAAAAACGCGGCTATCGAACGGATCAACGAATAAGTATATTAAAAAGGGGCCTGTGCTCGTGATTGATAATTATCGTTGCTTCGTCTTGTGTATCTTCACCGCGGGTGTCTCCGTAATTGGAAATAACGTTACAAAGTATTCGTTCCGACAAGGAACACGAATCGACGAAACATCGTCGAAGATTCAAAATTCGAACAAGCATAAAATTCGTAATGAGAGATATCGGTGGCAATTTGGCGGCTGATCGCGTCTCCTTTCGCTGACGCTGCGGCGATGCCCCTTAACGATCTAGAAGCAGCGGCGAGGGTGTTCACGGTGCCGTCGTTATCGAGATAAACAAGAGGAAAGAGGCGGCGGAAGGGAGACGGGCGGCCGAACAGCGGCGTGGAAGAAGGCACGAGAAGAAGAGGAAGAGGGTAGCGTCTCCTCACAGGTGTCGCTTCAGAGCGCTACCACTCGAGGCCACATTTGCTGCTGGTACCGTGAACGCGAACGGTGAACCGATGCACCGACGCCGGTATTCCACATCGAGCGTGCGTTCAACGTCACTACGGAACATCCTATCAGTGCGGTAACGAGCGGCCAGACGCTCGTCTCGCGCGCGTACACGCGACTTTCCACGAAGCCGGAACTACCGCTGTTGCGTAGCGTTCCGATTTGGGAAAAGAGCGCGCGATCGGCGCGAAACTTTCCAACGTACGAACCGTATCGGTTTCGGTATCGAGGTCCAGAATGCGTGAGTCGCGATCTTTCGACCGGGTCGACGGAAAATCAGCTCGCAGCTTGAGATCGTAGAAGACGTCGTCGAAGAGATCGTGCGGAACCGTACGAAAATCAGCGGCATTCGGCATCGTGATGGCGTCCGTTCGTGACCGTCCGCGCGAAAACTTCCGGGTCGGCCCACGAAATACGAGATCGCGAGTTGCCGGCTACGAGGTTGGATATCTCGGTGGATCGTGTTTCTCGGCGTATTCGTCCAGGTTACGGCAATAGTTTCGCTAACAAGAGTAGTAGAGACTTTGCTCGTGGCACGTTTGGCGAATATCGTCCGGCGCGTGCATGCGGTGTTTCGTCGAGCCGGATGTTCGTCGAAGAAGGGGAGCACCGAAGAAAACACCGTTAACCACCGAAAATTCGAATTCGTGGAAGAGCATCGTACCTGGTTCTGTCGAGCGTTGAAAAGTAGAGGGACATCGACACGGACACGAAGCGAGCCTGGCATAGTGTGCGAAGGTAAGGTGCGCAGGGTGGCATCGGCCGATCGTTTGGTCAAAGTCGACTGGTAGGACGAGAAGACCGGTCGCGCGAGCCGCGGGACCGAGCACACTGTCACGAGCAGGCTCGTGCGTGCACACGCGCGTCGCTGCGTGCGTACGAGGATGGCCGTTATGTAATCCGCTTCGGCCTACGCCACGCGCATGAGTAATCTGAAAATCGCGATCAAGAGCAATTTAACGGGTACTCGGAGATATTTCCACGAGCATCCGCGCAATTTCATCGCGGAATGATACCGGAAACTACGAGCGCAGGTCAGTCTCTCGATGGAAAATAATCGTTTCGAGAGGAGAGATACTGTACGAGCAAATCGTTCGACTGGACGAAGCAACGTGAGCACGGTGAAACGAAAGGAATACTATCGATCAGACGGTAAAGATTCCGACTATTACTTTCCGCAGTCTGATGCTCGTTTAATCAAGAGAGACGATCAGCATCATCGCGAGAAACTTGACCGATCCGTTAGAGGTTAAAGGCTGCTACACACTCTGCCATGAGACCGCGGCAGGCTGTAAACGTCGCGGTTCCATTTCTCGATACGGTCGTGGCCGTACGGACGACGAGGGTGCGGTAAAGTGACTGCGGAGAAACGTAAGAGAGACCGATAGGAAGAATCTGCGGCGCGACGATCAAGGGTGAGACAGATATGGATGACAGCGTGCAGAATGGCCTACAGGCCGAGCAGTGGCTCCCAATGTTCGAGAAGGGAGAAAAGAGAGCGAACTCACTGGGCAGCGGAGCGTTCAGGTTCATCCGCACGCGCAGCAGTATCCGGCGGGAACTCAAGAGGCAGTGCAACAGGTAAGAAAACAGACCATTCGGAAGAGGCACGGCCCGTAAAATTACACCTGTTACGAGGTAATGCGTCTAAGTAGAAACCTACGAGGCTAGAATCGCCGAGATTTATTTTATGCAATGAGTAGTTTCTTTTATTTTCTTCGCTTTACTGGGGCAATTTGATTCATCGGATTAAAACAGCTTTACAAACGACGTTTAAAGTATTTCTAAAATTGAAACTTTTTCCACCTGCTGACGATATTCTGCCGTAGCGACCTATTGAATCTTCCAAAGTAGGTTGTGTTTATCGTATTTAGTATCATCGAAGTTTTAATGTATACGCTGGCCAATTTCGAACGGAGGAATTTCACGGTTTCGAAAATACGTAGGCCGCGATGCTCGACACTGGCAAAACGTATGAAATTAAAATCAGGAGACCGTTATGCGGCTTATTAATGGTTCCACAACCCGTGACGCGAACGTTAGCGTAAAGTCTGATGGTCGAAACGTATCGCATTTGAATTTAACGAAATTACGCTCTAACACCGACGTTTGTCACCTTTTTCAATGATAATCTCTGGATCAAAATACGAACAATAATACCTCGCGACGATTCTTTCCTTACGATCCTGTTCTAGCCTAACGTGTAAATAACCGTCGACTATCGTCAGAGAAGTATCAATTAAATAACGCTATATCTCAATTTGTCGTTTCAAATTAAAACGTCAAGCCACCGCCGTACATCTATGACGAAACTGAACGTACGAAAGCGCAGTGGGATCAATGTCTAGGTGCAGGATCGATTGGTGTTCCCTCGTACGGTTCCCTCGTACGGTTCCCAGTTCGTAAATCAGCAAACGTCATCAGTCTCGAAGGGATCCTAGTCGGTCGGTGGGAACCCTCCGACAATCATTACCCAACTAACCCAACGTGGTCGCCTAATCTGCTCGCAGCGTCCGTGCATCGAGTCAAAGGATTCTTCGGATTATAGCAACGGTATACCGGTTGATCGGCAGCCGGAGAATGAGCCGCGACGAAGCAGGAAGCAGAAGTAATCTGCAGAATTCGCGGTCCTTGCGGTGCGTGAGAAGACCTAGGTTTGCTAATAGTCAACCGTGGAATCCGAGACAGTCGGCTTCGTGATTCCAACGACGGGCACGATGCCTGTGAAAGTAATTATCATTTGTAGTTCAAGAAACGGTCGCGAGATATTATCGACAGATACAGCCGTGTACTCGATCGTGTGTGCGTGTGTGTGTGCGCGCGCGTGCGTGCGTGTGTGTAGGCGACGCAAAGGGATTCGCGTCTCGGTAAAAACCGCGACACCTTTCGCGACGACTACTGAGAAATGCCGTGTTGGCTGGAAATGATTTATGCGACTGGCTTTTTTGTGAAATACTCGGTGTAGGGGTGTATTGTCGTGGGTAGACGGTCGAGTCTGGAGTCGAGTTCAGGTAAAAGATGAAAAGACAGGTTTTAAGATTGTTAGGAATAACAGTTCTTGTAGTCGATGCATCGAACGAAGAATATGAAATTTGTTTGGTTAGTTGAATTTTATTTTCTTGGATAGATTTTCTAGTATGTTAAAATATTTAAATATATCGCAGGTTTCTAAAAATATAGAAATGCGCAGTTTTGATTTTTCGTTGGAAATTATCGCAATTGAAATACGTATGAACGATGTATGCCTCCTTACTATTTCGTATTCGGTACTCGCTTCCGAACAGTCACCCACGCGATCCCGTGAACGTATACTGCAAAAAAATGATTTGAATCGAGGATTTTTTCCTCGCGCCCATCGAATGAAGAACTCGGCGCGTGTAGCCTCGTGATTTATCGCGACACGACGAAACTATTCCTGCAGCGGGACAGCCGATAAACGATTCACACGCGAAACACACCGGGAAGGACATCGTAAATTGGTACAACACGGTAACAAGCCCGTCGAAGAACAACGAGGTTTGTTCGAAGAATCACGGTGAATTAATAACGCTATCGTGTTCCAAATAAATTCTACCTCGCCAAGCTAGACGATCGCGGTGTTCTTATTAATCTCGATCAGGCAATCTAACAGGGCAGCGTGTAGCAAACGAAATTCTGGCGATAAAACGAGCCTCTAAATTCTAAATTATGCACGTTGCTGCGAACACGAAGAAAATTTTACGTGGTGTATAGTAGAAGATTGGAGGTATTAATTAATCAAGTAGTCAGCCTTCCGTGATATTCCTTCGCGAAAAGGAATTGCAGTATGTATCTCGAAAGTGTTCCAGATCCGTATCATTAAAAAAAATCTATTAATAAGAAAAGAAATTAGAATGATCACATCGGCCATTCCATTTTGTACACTCTCGTTAAAAAATCTTAGAACACGTTCTACGCTTTACGGGGCATTAATATTTAATGCAGATCGTCGGCTTGAAATTATTTTGCAGTATAAATTCGAATACATTGGATAGGTATTTTCTTATTAAGTATTTTCTTTGTCATATATCGTATCGAGTTAAATGATATTCCTCCGTGTTTCTTAACGATTACTTCGTTGTTTCCACTTTTGACAAATATAATTAATAATCGTTCTAAAACCTTAAATCGGGGACGTGTATAATACATCTTTTAAATTATAACTAGCAGGGTGCGATCAGGATAACAGTGGTACGCGTTGGAACGCCCCGATTCGCGCTTAGAGCACGCAGTCGTCTGGAGGCTCGTCGAGAAACGTCCTTCTGATATGCCATCCGCTTAAGGAAAGAGGAAGAGCGCGGTGACTGCCGATACACGATCCTTGGCCGGCAGATCGAACAGAAAGAATTACCGCAATATATTCCGGGTTTTAATGTTGAGCCGGATCGACCGAAACGTCGAGTTCGCTCGTCCAGGGGCCCCCGTCGCGCATAATAAGGCCCTCCACCGTGGCCACAGCCGACTTTGGCCCTGCAGCCTCCACAAGCAACGCACACACACCCGGGCCACGCACGAACAAGCTCTCTCACACACGCACAAACTCGCACACATCGACCACCAAGCCGACACACGTCGAGGAACCGTGCGGTTCGAACACTTCCGTGTTGTACGACTAATGAATCGCCTTCTCTTTCTTCAGGCCCTTCTACCCTCCACGTCTCGGCCTCTTTTCCCCTTCGCTCGCGTTCGTCTGGTCATCGCGACGACCGATCGCAGTCGCGCTTCGCCCAATCAACCGCATACGCGCATATTTATCATTCGTATCGATCCACCCGATAAATTGCACGAACGTTATCCGCATCCCTTTTCGACAATGCTGTCCTTGAATCTGCGTTTCTTCGTCATGATCCGGGGATGAAAGCGTTTTTATTGTTTCAGACGATATGTAGATTCGTCGGGGATGCATTTTAATCGGATCATTTGGTAGTATAATACCATAGTCGAGCACAGGTTGAATCTTCTCGGATAACAGTGGGCAGAATTATCGAAATAGGATTATCGATTAAGGGGAGACTCTTCTTTCGTAGTTCTACGATCCTCGAAATGATCTTCGTTGCTTGTGACTTGGAAATGGACAATCAATGCGAATGTCAGCCTTCGCGGTTTCCTGGGAACGACGAAAGTCTTCTGTATAAACAGAGATTCAGTTGGCCGCGCGGCGAGAAAATCGTTAGTCGATTCCGACTCGATCGTTTGCCGAAGCGCAGCTTCGACTCTTCCTAATGATGTGGATTTTTCTAAAAAGAAAAGACAGACTCGAAGACATAAATTACGCAAAATACATAGAAACGTCCGTGGTTAGACAAGATGAACTTATTTTTACGCTCGTCTTACGTATTTTATACTCGTCATCGTTTGCATCCGTGTCGATAAATTCTCCCGCGTTTCTCCAATATACGGCGTTGATTTTATTTATCGAACACGAGGTCATGCGAACGAATACACTTGTTCGAACCTGTTATGCGTGCATTTCATCGCGATTTTATCGGCGGCTACGTGAGAAATCGAACGGGCAGGCGAGGCTCGATCGACTCCGATGTTCCGCGATTAGGGAAAAGTAAGTCGGCTCGACCGACCGTTAGGCTCGTTTTAATGGAGCTTCCGTTTATGTAAATCATGCTAATGAGCTTTAAATCGATGAACATCTGAGACGAGTGGCCACTCTTCCCGCCGGTCTCGGCGTTCGATTAATCTCGAGTAAGAAACGGTCGAAAGGTTGGTCGTCTAACGTGTAATTTCTGCACGGCCTGAGAAACGAAACCGTGAAATGCGAAAGTAGTCTCGGATCGATGCGGCCGATTCAGGAAACCAGCGTTTACGGCTGTTTCGTTTCAGACAGACCAGCTGAAAGCAGACTGATCCGACTGTACCGTATAATATGTAATCAAAGTTATAAAATACGTAGACAAATAGCTGCAGAAAATCGCTTTACAATAGATTAAAAGGCGCAAATTGCGCGTTTATCGAATAATAGGTGCCCTGACAAACGCTCGCTCGAACGAAACAACAAAATGGATCATAGATTATCGTTCGTCGGAGAACGGGCCGATGGAACGAGAGAAGGAAAAAAAGAAGAAATCGATTTAATGAAAGAAACATCCGGGTTCTGGACCCGGTTCGGCCAGTCGATCGATCCATCCGTACGGTCGAAAGATCGTCAACAATATCTTTGTAGCAATATCCAGCTCTAAGAGTGGACCAGAGATGCTTGCGTAACCGGTACAGACTGGTACCAGGCTATTGTTCGTTGATTTTGCATTCCGGCCGGAACAAATTTGAAAGGAATCGCACGACCGTGGTCGTCGTGGTGTCGTGATGGCACAATAGACAAATCGGTGGCAGAAAACGCTAGCCAAGGTAGATAATGCGTAACGGGTTGCGGCAAGTTCGGTACCTGTATCTGAATCTCGTATTCCCGTGTACGGTTCACCGGATCCGACCCCGCGCCGCCACGATCTCTGGCTATTACTCATAACCATTACGTTCAGGTTCAGGCACCGATATTATCCGATGAAGACTGATAAGCCGTTTAGACGGTTTCCAGCGTGCCGTTCCGTGCTTCATTGTTGTGTACTATACGATACGCTGGATGGCTTATAAAGCCGGCGGAGGGGCAGGAATCCGCGCGGTTACAGGCCGATCCGGATAACCGATAAGCAAGGACGTGCTTATGAAACTTGGCACCTCGCTATCCGACTCTCGGATCTTCCGCAGCGAGCCTTCGAAATAATCCATAAATGCTACATCGCTGTCTATCATTAGTTTACGTAATCGGGTTACGGATCTGCACGGACCCGATTCTGACGTTGATCGAGCGTCGTCGTGCTCCGTTTCACTTTGGCCCTCCAGAAACGTTCGATTTCCTTCGATTCAACGGAACGGTTCGTAACTCTCCGTACGTATATTCCGTTCTGTGAACTTCGTTCGATTCATGGCTTCTGAAACGGAACAGTTTGTATATGTATACGTACGTTCGTAGATGCGATATTGTCAGCTACGTTTTTCCATCGTAGGCGATCGACGCGGATGGTATCTGCGTGGAAGTATTCGAACAATGGTATCCACTTAAGAATACGTCTGTAGCAGGCGGTGATAAATGGCATGCGATTCTCTGGTTTCTGCCCTTGACACGAGTCTATCGCAAAGTCTCGCGAACCAACGTCCCACAGTCGATGTCATTCTGAAGGCTGTGAGCCTCAGGGGAGAACACGCACACGACACCGGACGCTCTTCGTACACTGAATAAATGATGCATAACGCCGCGCGGCTATTCTGCACGGTCGATGCGAGTTTTAACAGCTATTGCTCGAGGGGTGAGCGCGAGAATCAACCGAAGGAATTACATCTGATCCTCGGCGAAAATTAGGGGGAATGTTTCAGCGGATACAATCGACGTTTACCGGCGACGTCGAACGCGTTACGCCTTTCCTTCGTCCTAGACAGATAAACTGTCGGTTCACGGATTTCGTAGTGCGAGTCGCTGCCTCCTTAGAAGGCTATTCGTATTAAATACACGAACGTGCGATTGCGTTATTAAAAGTATTAAAATCTAGAATCCGAATGTTCTACGATTGGTTATAATTTATAACTTAAATCGGTTATAAAGGCATTTATTTTAGTATCACGTGATTCGATATCTGAGAACCTCTGGTCTATCATTTACTTTGCGCCCCGTTAACTAAGTGCGATCCATTTGGCCGATCGAACGCCCACGCGCGTCGGTTGACGGTGTTTCCTCGACAATGCAAAATCGCGCCGACAACGATCCAATTTGATACGTTCTAAATGACGAAAGACGCTGTCGCAATCTGTGCTGCGCGCCGGGGCTTTAAAAGGAGGGACTTTTTCCTGAACAGCGTGACACGAAACACGCCGTCGAACGAACGAACGAACGAATTCTCAAAGGGTATCCTTGACATTTCGCCGGAACATTATACTCTCGTTACGGCAATTTTCTGTTATTACACTCGGTACACGAGGGAGGTAAAAAAAAAAAAAAAAAAAGTGGCGAATACGCGATCCTATACCTATCGAACAGTTCGCGTCTCCGCGGCTGTCCGTGATCACGACAGGAAACTAAGCCAAAGACACGCGTGAAACGCGCGTGCGTGCTTCCACGTTGGTGTGTACCGTTATCAGCGATGATCTGATCGCAAGAAACGTCAAGGAACAGCGGCCCTTGATAAATATCATCGGCAAGCGTCTCCTTCCCCTTCCTCGATCGCGTCGTTTCGGTGGTCTTCAAAGGAAAGTGATGAGTCAAGATAACGGGCAAAACTGGCTCGGAAGCTGCGCGAGCTGGTTCGATTAAAGACGGTTCCCGTGTATTACGTTCAAACGGTTTCGTGTGCCGAGGGTCGGCCAGACGGTCGCTTGCACGCGCGAATTCGAATAATTGCCGAGTACTTAACGCGGGAATTACAAACACGGGTGGGTGGGTGGGTGGGGGGGGGGGAGCGGGTGGTGCGGCACTGGTTCGATCGCTAACGAGCTAACGCGTATTATTGTTCGTTGCGTGAAAGGAGAAGGAAGGGTAACTGGCGAAGGTAACGAAGCGAGAAGAGAGTTGGTAGCCGGAGTGGATGCGGCGTATAAAGTTTAGCTGAATATTCGAATAGCATCGGCCTATGTTTCTTTGCCTATTACGGCACACTTAAGGACGGAGAGAGGCAGAAATTCGCAGGTAATTCAGCGGGCGGCGAGTATCTCGGCAACCGATAATGGCTCTCGAGGAGGTTTCAGGTTCACTGGAGTACTCGCTCCTGACGGGGAGGATCGGATAAAGATCTAAATGCCTGCATAGCCGTATGTACGGCACGCCAAGGAAGATCCTTAAATACTAGCAAGGTAACGAAGGTAAAGGTTTCTCGTGACGTCCGCTTTGGTGCCGGAGCCGTCAGGGGTCAGTGAGCGCTCCGGTCGGCAAACCCGACTGCTCTCTGAATTCTCGATCGCTCGCCTCTTCTTCCTCTCCTCCGTTTCCTTCCCTTTTTTTCCCCTTTCTCTCCTCTTTCGTTCTTGGCCCGCGTGCGCTATGACGTTTCCCACTACTCGCCAAAGGCAACTGCCAACGAATATTTCACCCTGATAAATCCCATAACGCGATTTATCGCGCAGCCTTCGCGGATGAAAGCTTCCTCGAAGTGGAAACTATTAAGCGCAGGTCTAATGTGGCGCCACGGATCGATAGAACCGAATGGTCGCGGATCCAGAACCGGAGGTCGGGCAAAGTACTCGCGCGATTCGTACCGAACCAACGATTCCCTCGAACAAGTAAAGTGGAAGTTATAAATCGCGCGCTCGGTCGAACGAGCTCTGATTACCGATCGAACGGCAATTTGAAAAAGGGACTGTACCGAGGGTAGGCCGCGGCTTGCTTACCGTTCTATTAATTTCCTAGTCGGCCATCTTCGAATTACCTCTCCCTTTCGTAATTGCCGATGCTCCTCGACTCGTTTCCTCGGATAATCGCAGCTGAATTATTTATACGCGATTGTTTGATATATGGATACAAGGGATACTGCGAAACCACGTGCAAGAGGAATTTCTTTTTTCTCTTGCTTCTTAATAAATGCCGTAGTCGCGTGATTTACGTCAGAGCGTAATTAATTGTTGCGCGACGAGAGAGAGAGAGAGAGAGAGAGAGAGCGAATATCGCGAATGTCGAGGATGAAAAATAGGAGTCGAAAGGCGCAGATGCGTGCCACGTCTCGCGGGTTAATATCACCGGTCGCTTACGTAAAAGTAATTGGCGAATTGTCGAACGCGGATAAGATGGGATGCACGGCTGTTACGCGATCAACAAACTGCGGTCACGTTCGCGGACTTTCTAACATCCGCCCACCTAAATATCGTATTTAAGCTACTATCTAACGCCTCGTGTATTCCGTGATTTCTCTACAATATTCGGAAGCCTTTTCCTAAGTAATCCTTAACTTCTGACGCGGTTCTCTCTGGCGAACTTTGCGTGACGTACCTACGCATTTCTCCGATCATTGTTAGATAGGGAAACTACGCGTCGACGCATTTTTGAAGGCGAAACTGTATCCAGAATTGGGTAACGAAGAACCTGAGCCATGAAGGGAGATTCGCGACTCGAGATACGTCACTTTACACCGATCCTAATTACTTTAGCATGTCATTTTACACCAGCGTCTAATCAGCGCCGCAATCGGCTTAGCGGGAACCTCATTACGGTGGTTAATAGGATTTTTCTTACGTTACTGCTTTGACAGACAAGTCCCGAAGCTTTTGTGCGTCCCCAAGCGCGGTGGTGCATGCGATACGCGATTAGAGGTGTTCGTGTACGCGTCGTGAACAAAGGTTTTTAATAAAGCTCGCCGTGCAATCGGGGAGACTGAATCAGCTAAGCCAAGAAGACCGGCGCGCAAGTGCACACTGCACGTGCAATTAAACCCCGAGGGGATTCGTTCGATTCTTGTTTCTTCTTGCCGCGAATGTTCCAAAGAAAAGCGAAATGAATGGCTTGACTAAATGGTCAAGCTAACGGGAATCCGCGGAAATCCTCCAGCCAACGTTTCTTTCGTACAGCTTTAGGTAGAAAATTCTTTGCGACTACCACGATTGACGCTACCTTGACTTTTCTGCCTAGGTCCTATTCAAATAGAAGCTATCCAGAGTTGATTACCGGCGTTTAAAACAGTAGGTCGCTCGATTATCTTGCTGACTATTTAACAAATCCTAGATAAAACCTACTTTTCTTCGTCTTTATTCTTTCTTCGTTTATTCTTCTCATTCTCTTTTTCGCCCTATTACAGTACCAAATTAGCAGCTCCCGCAAACAAAGAGCGCACGAACGAGCAACGAATCGGAACCGCAAACGCACGTTTTATCCGTATGAAACAAATTTTTCTCGATTCACTCTCGACGCAGAAGTTCCAACCTCTCTGTAAAAAAGCTTCTAGAGACTTTCTTCTCAGCTTCTCATCCGCCACGATCTCCGAGGCATCCACGTCTTTGAAGGAGGCTCGTCGGCTGCGCTAGAGTCGTCCGTTTGACCCGACCTCGTGAACCACCGCTCCACCCATGGAACTCCGCTAGAACTCGTGCAAAGCCGAGTCGCTTAAAAGGATCGGAGGTTCGTGTGGTTGCCGCTTCCATTCGCCCTTCCATCGGTGCCGGGTGCCGAGTGCCAAGCCGTTCGGTAACCATCGGCGACGCGATCTCGCGGGAAATGGAGCACGCCGGTCGATTATATTCCAGCGAGGTCGAAGTCAGGCCGCCATCTGAACTCTACTCGCTCGGCTCTCTTGCATCATGGATCATGCTGCCTTTTGTGGCACTGTTATCCAACGGGAAGCACCGTGTAGAGAGGCGTCCCCGTGTAATTCAATTAAAAATAAACCGGCCGCGCAATTATTCGCCGAAGCCGGAGCCGCACGGTGAACGTGATACCGGCATCGTTCGGTCGCCGTTACACCAATTTGCGACGGATTACAGTGAAATCGCTGGCATAACTGTGCTTCATCGCCGTTTCTTGTCGCATTAACCGATTCAATGTGTTCTACCAGCTCGTTCGCCGACGATTATCGCTCGTTGCCTGGTTAACACGTTCCTTGCCTCGTCGCTTTCCTACGATTTTCTAGTCAGCCGCCGTGTACCATCGATAATAGGTGCTGTGATGTGTTTAGAAACGCGTGCTTTTTCTTCAAGAGAATTTACATTATTACGCGAAAATGTTAAATATAGCAGCTAGGATGATACACGATTTTCCAGTATGCCAAATTAAGTTGTTTTCCAGGAAAATCTTTCGTTATCGTTAAACTTCCATCTTCCATTACTTATATAAAATCTCCGGTGTTTCTGCACGACGATCGTAATACATATTCGTAGTTACCGGGCGAAATACTAGGCTATCGCACGAACACAGCACGTAGCCCGTTGCGTGGGCCGTTTGTATAGTTATTCTTAGGGCGAAGAAACGTTATTAATCTTGCCTTCGATGCGCTGGGGCCTGTCGACGCCGACCACGGGAACTATAGCAGCGTGTTTCCGGCTCGACCCGGGGTCGAGGTCATCCACGTAATTTCACCTAAACAAATCGACGTGCCTCGCTCGATCGAACCTCCTCGTACAGCCCCCATCGTTTCGCGCTCCTCCCTTTTTCGACGCTCACGTATCATTTTCGCGAACACCAGTTGTGCACGCGCTGTTTACACGTTGCATTACCCCCGAAGAACGATCGCTCGATCATCGGATCGTCCACTTCCTCGTTCGAACTTTGCGCAAAAATGAAGTTGAGCCGCGAAGAACGATCCCTCGTAGATCGTTACAGCGATTTCGCGTGCGAGGACGTTCTTCCGCCATCGCGAAATTTATTCCGCGAGCATCCGTTGTAATTAACGTGTTTCCAGCGACGATATGCCGATCCGCCATGGAGCGCCGGAAATTGGTGTCGAGCGTTTGATACGGTTACGCGATAGTCGTGATCTTGGATTACTTTCGCTGAAATAACTTCGTCTCGTCGCGTCGTTTATCTCTGGTTAAGAGAATTTTGTCACAAATTGTAGCCTATCCAAAGGATACCTATGTATAGCGACTTTGTCTATCTTTTTCTATCGATCACAGTACGAGTTTAACAGTTTAAAGAAATTCACTTTCACGTTCACGCCTTAACCCGGAGAACGATTTTTCTTTACACCCGGAGTTATCGTTTCCTGAAGTCGTGTCTATTCCGGCCTCTCGGAATCACGACCGGATCGAAGCCATTCTAGAAGCACGCCGTAAAGCGAGAGTCTCGGCAGCAACCACTTGTCATCCACTTAATCAACATAGCGCCAGATCGAATTCCGTGAGAGTAGGAGCAAGCGGTCGCGTTTCCAACAGCAGCCCCAATGACCTGAAAGTAGCGGAGCGTAATGAATATTTTATAAGGATAGAGAGTCAACCTTCGAACCCGCGACGTCTGTATCTTCTTACACCGGTACTTCGCTTAACGGATTGACTTCTCCAACTTCCTTCATCCCGCTAGTTGTAACCAGAAGCAAACGAATCGTTGGTAGCTTCGCTCTTTGAAGCGTCCCATCTTTTCTCAAGAGTTCCAAGAAGTAATCGCGAAGCAAGCGGTAAGCATACCGTAGTTACTCGATGGCAGCCGAGACTATCTCTGTATCGAGGACTCTCTAAGACCGCCTGAAGTCTCAATCCGTACGCGTCCCAGGCATTTCGTCGACGGGGTCGCGCACACCTCGTCGTGCATATCGCGGTGCCGTGATTGCTACGTATTTCACGGCGGGGTCATTTCGATCGAGCATTATCGAGCCGGAGAAACCATAACGAGCCCACGTAGCGTTGCTTGCGCTTGCCCCGGAGCGCGCTGTCGACCGGCAACGAGCGTAGACTTTAAACGCGTGCACGTACACCCTTGTTCAGAAGTATCAGAATCCCTACCGATCTCATACAGAACACGATGATCAATAAGTCTGGATTATCAAAAAGGAAGATTAATCGATTAAAATTATCTACGAGTAGTACTGTGCGAGTGTACGAAAAAAAAGTTATTAGTACGAGTCACAAGAACACGATAAACGACAACAATCGCGATAGTTTTAGATTCGTTTCAAACTTTACCGGTATAATCACTATAGCCGAGTCTCGTTACGCTGCTAATAAAATTTCAAAATGTTGCCTGTAAGACGCGTAATACATTCATAGAAGGTTTCTACGTACAAACGTTCGAATACTTTCGTGAGCAACTGTACGCGAACACGTGTACGCGATACGCGGCCAAGGTGTACCGCGTCGTGCAACCGCGCAGAACCATAAGACACGTATGTTTATATCGTGGCGCGGTGCACCGCGTTACGTCGCGCACGCGGGGTGCACCCATAGCGCATGTAACGCTCGCGGAAATGTATGTACATCAGCTACGCGTTCGTGCTTACACAGAGTGTCGTTGTAACCGGCTGCTCGCGCCGCTGCCTCCCGTTCCACTCGGCATACAGTATAGCCGCTCTCCCGTGCATATTGTTCCACGATTACGCTCCCATTTCGCGGCTAGACGTTTCGTTGCTTCCACGACCGCTCGGCGTGCTGCCGCGCCGATTATTCGAGCTCTAGCGGTCGTGTGACGCCTTCGCGACCGCCCGTGGCACTCCGCGGTAGCCTCGATGCGCTTCTGGATACCTTTCGATTTTAGACGCTGCCGAGGATACCACCGTCTACCGGGAACTTGTTGCCACGTAGATCGCGAGAGATGGTAATGCGGCAGTTTAAAGCTTAGTTTCTGCCGCCTTGGGGACAGTCAACTGTAGAGTTTAAGAGAATACCGATGCGCCATTCAGACGGAGGATTTTACCGGATGAAATCGAATCCCCACTTTCTCTCGTTCGAATACTAGAAACTATGCGGCGCATACAGTGGCGAATAAACGAGCGTTTAGATGATAAATACACGAGGAGATATGGTAGTTAGCGCGCAAGATATCCGCTATAATTTTGAGAAACTTTCGAAACTTGGCGAATTTCTCTCTGTCCCTTTCTCTCTCCAAGGTTCGTTCGGGATGAAAACACAGTTGGTGGATGAAAATCTAAGTGGAATCACGTTGTTCTCGAAGAAATAGCTCGAATCGCATGGAAAGATCAGAAGCGTTAAGATCGTGGTTTATAGGAGCGTGACCCGGACGGTGTAATTATAAGACGCGTTCACGATAAAAGAGCTCTCGGATTCATAGTTTGACAGCAAATATATGCACGCCCACTGTTGCTCCATCGGCTGCTCCTCCCTCCGTGTCGTGCGCTCGCGCGCGTAATATGAAAACCTGCGTCGGCCGGCTTGACTGGCGCAAAAAGGTCGCGCGCGGCAACTCGTTAAAGAGGAGGAGCGCGGCTATGCCGCGGTGTATCCGCGATCATCTGCTTCGAAATTATAATCTTCTTATTTACATTCCCGCTAATTGCACGTTCGCTCGCACAACTTTGTCTCCTGCGGTGCTTTTCGCTCCTATAAATCCGACGCCCTGCCTCTCCCGCGTGATTAGACATTTACGCGTATATCGGCGGAGCGTCCGGAGATTATAGTTTACATCGCTCCTTCCGTGCTCTTATCGCGCCAACATCGAGAAATCGTGGAAAATCGCTAGCCAATTATAATCTCTGATTGGATTCCTCCGCGCTGACTCGACCACTTTATTAGGAGGTTACAGGAATCTCTGCAGTTGCTTGCTCTCGTTTTTATTCACTCGCCATCGATGATGATAGACAAAGCAGAGTGGGGCGCTGTAATTCAAACAGTTGATAGAATTTTTTGAAAACACTAATTTCAGTAAAATTAGATGCGTATTTCGTCAGGAGCCACGGCACACACTTGCAAACGTACATACGCATTGCGGAATAGGTCGGTATAATTAGATTAGTCGGAGCTAGGAGAAAGAGAATCGAGAAACAGCGGCGAAGCGAAAGACACGCAGATAGAAAGAGAAGAAGAAGGAAAGCAGACAATACTCTCCAAGGACAGGCGGTATTCAAATGCGTTCGTTACTATTGCTTCTGCTCCTGTCGGTTGCCCGTACGGCGAAACATTTTTACAGACTGCAGCCGTGGCTGCAGGACAACCGTCATTTTTTTCTCCTCTCGCAAGCGACCGTCCTCCCTTTTTCTCTCCCCTTCTTCGAGTTTCATGCTGCATCTTCAAAAGCAGCCTCTTCCACTCTGGTTTCCTCTGTCGCTAATCCGTGCCGCGCAAAAACCGACACCTCTGTCCCTTTTCGCGTATATCACCAAGCTTTACTACTCACTGTCGGGAAATATAGCGACACAGTGACGCGCGGAGAATTCCACGAGCGGCCGAACCTTTGTGCCCCGCAAGAACACCGCGTCGTTACCTGGGCATAATTTCCGTTCGCGCGATTATCGGCGAATGCTTGGCAAAAGGTGACGGCCACCTCGAATTCCCGGCACCGTTCGCGCGATCGCCAGGCTCTTACGGAACTCCGTGTACCGGACAAAACGAATCGCAGAACGAAACGCCACGTCGATACGTGGAAGTTATCGTCGTATTAATTGAGTTAACGATACGAACGATTATTGGAACAAATTACGGGAAAATGTGATTAGAAGGCGGGAGTTCCAGAATTATGCGATTAGTGGTTAGGAACGCATCACGCGCGTTCATCTGCGAACATAAAACTCGTGATTGCAGATACGACTAATTCACGTTCTCGTTTTACTCGGGCCCGATAAATACACTCGTCGATGGTTATTAGCGTATTGCGCGTAAGAATATCGCAATGCGTTTACACGCGAAGAAGAAAACCGTAAACAGGTTGGAATAAAAGGCGATATTAAAAGAATGGCGAAAGAAGTTCGATTAGAACGCGTAGATAGCGACTCTGGTTGCTTTGCAACGGAGGATGCAATGGAATTATATCGTAGATACCGAGCATAGATAAATCAACGTGTTAAATCGAAGACGGGCAAAAACGAGTTTGCGAAACCGCAACCATAGATACACATGGGTATTTTCTCATAGGTGTAACCTTGTGTTTTGGAATTCAACACTGGGAGTGACCTCGAGTCGAAGGAATCGGATCGATTTTCCCGCATGATCCATAGTCGAGCAAGCATAGCCCGTAACCCGTTCACATTCCTCCGAAACGGTCCAGTCGATCGAAGATATCCGCTGCCTTGTTGGGATCATTAGCGTAAGATCGTGTGACGTAACGAGCCAATCAGTGTCCCAACAGTCCGAGTAATGATCGTGTACCGAGAGGTATTAGCATCGTGGACGGACGGACGATACCGTTAAATAAAACCTTACCTCGTGACCTTTGCCACGGAGGGTCGCGGTGGACTTCACCGATGACGAGGACGATCTTGTCGAATCCGATGCAAGCAGTCTTCCACTCGAATCGCCGGCTTTTCTGACCTCAGCCATCACCAACAAAGCACATACGAAGGGGACGAGTAATCTGGATCACGACCTTCGTCTCTGGCCGAGGCGTAAAATGTCACGACGATCGAATCTTCGCGTATTCCTTTCTGTTAGATTCACTCGGACACGATTGCGATATCTAATTACTTAGAAACAAATAAATTACTTGCGTAGGTTCGTTCGTCGTAAGAAGCTTATACAAACGACGATGGTATTCTAAGGTTAATTTGAAAAACGCTGTTTGTAACGTCATCGCTTGTCTGTGTTTTTCAATTTATGGAGTTGATCAATGTGGCTTCTGGGCGAGAGCGAACGGTTCAAAAGATTCTATCGAGCAGGTAACATCGTCTTGAACGCGACCGTAAACCATCGTGCTTACTCAAATTATTTCTCGATTGTCCTTTTTTCCACCTCGTCGCCACTCTAGGTGTGAACACGGTGTATAGTTATTATTTGTAATATTTTTATCGGAATTTTTAATTCTTTCAAAAGGGTGCGCCCGAAAGCGGGGAACAATGTGGTTGCAAGCGTGTCGAACCGCTTTAGGCGATCGAACAACCCGGTGCATGTAACGAACTCGAAGTCGTTTAATTCGATCGGTGACGCAGCAAGGCAAGCAGTGGCAAAAAATAATTCACGGGTCGCGGAAGTGTACGGTCGCGCAGATATCCCGGATAACACGCACGAGCGTGGTCGACGAGCTGCGCCTCCACTCGACAAAAATGACGGTCATCGAAGGCTTAATTGCTATCTTTGATCTGAAAAACGCAACCGCCGTGAAGCGTCGTCCACGCACAGCGACCCACAGTGAACACGCTCGCCTGTGTATCGTTCATCTTGTCGAACGGAGCCAACGAGCTGAGAGAAACGAGCGCGCGACGATCGAAGAAAAACCTCCTGAAACCTGGAACCGTGGAGAAACGCGTTTTCGCGTGGAACCGGCTTTGATTAATCGCTCGGTCGGCTAATAACAGTTTGTCGTGCGTCGACCAACGCGACTAGACCGAGGATTGAAATCTATTAGCGTGCATAATTCCGTTATAGTCCCTGGCAGCTTCGTGAATTATGTTAACCCTGCCGCGGCGATCGGTGGGCGGTAATGGGTTAATAACGCTGGCCGATTTCCCTGTTCGCTTCTACGACGTCCCGTTGGAGTACGCGCGCTCGCGAATCCCCGACGTTCGCTGGATTATCCTCTGGATCGTTCACCGGATCGTTCGTTGAGACTTTCGACGACGATGAACCGAACGCTTCCGTGAGCGGGACGAACGATATGGACCACTGAGGATGAAATGGCGTCCCGCTGAGTCGCTAGATAATCGTTCGTGCGAAACAACGGAATCGCTCGCGGCCGGTGACAGATCGTGACCCGTCCAGTCGTAATTACGAATTCCGGCAGTGCTTTATTGCTGTCCGACATTCCGGCGCGCTTAAAATCCTCCAGCCTAGTGTACGGTGGCTGTCACAACAGCCAGGGCATTAGTAAAACCGATACGCAAGCGTATCGTATACGTTGGTACACTTGGTAGAGCGTCGTCAGCGGAGATAAGGGATCTGTCGGCGTTCCAGGTCCGGAGCCACGGATCTGACCTGATCTCGCGACGCGAACATATATGGAGAGGCGGCGCGGCGGTGTGCACGCACCACGAATTCGTGGCACGCAACGCGACATCGTTGCGTGAAAGCCGAGTCACGGATGTACCCGTCGATCACGATCGATAAGACCTCCGAAAGGATAGAGAACGAACGCAGTTTCGTGCTCTTAAAGCACTGCTCTGCCACAGAACGAAAAGTATCCGCTGGAAAGACAGCGGGTGCATTGTCTTGGTCCGTGGCCGCGAGAGTGTGCCTTTCCGCGACCGTAGGTATCACGGTGAACGGTCGAGGTTCAAAGGCGCCGACCGACTGCCACGCTGACGCTGAATTTCGCCAAATAGGTACGCAGCCACATAATGCGCGCATTATATTCAGCAACGGGCAGCCGGCTCGCGTTTGACCGGCCTGCGTGTGTCTTTGCATTCGGACGAAAGGCAAACCGACGAATCGTCGGGTCCTTCTGTTCCTCCTTCGTCGTTTGACCTTTGCTACCAGGAACGTACCATTTGTCGACATATTGGCCGAGAGACTTTCGCTTTTCGTTTTGATTTTTGGAGAAGACGTGTCGGTTTCGCGTATAAGGCAGTGAAAGAGGGACCGACGTTTGCTCTGACTCTCGAGTCCTCTTCCGGGTACTTTGGTAAAGTCGTTTGAGCACGAGATAGGATGGAGGATGTAAATTTGAACTAAAAGGGAAGAGATGTAGAGATTGCAGGCTTTCAAGGTTGGAATTCTTGCAGACGAATTCTCGATCGAACCACGCTTCGACAGTGGAGTTTATTTAATTAATGAAAGCGTTTATCTCGAGTGTCGTTAAGTTGATGCGGTTTTCTCGGGCCGCGACTAGTTTTCAATTTCCATCGAAATTCATGTCCTGCCTCTTAAACGCTCTTGAAACTAGCCTCTGGCGCGTACTAATAACACTGTTCGATCGATAAGAGACGCACGTCGGTCACTCGACAAAAATATCTCTTGCAGATCGAGTTTCTTATCATCGTACCTTGGAACATGCCGCGTGGGCGCTTTTTGAGGTTCTCGAGTCCGTTCGAGCTACGAGATCGCGCGCAATAGCAACTGCACATCCTTGATGATGTTGAATTGCTAAAGGAAATGGTCGTACGGTTTCCTCGAAAAGGGCCGGAATTGGCGGATGTCCGAGGAAACGGATGCGAATAGACGCGAAGAAGGATGCAAAGCGACAGTTAGGACAGGAACACGGTCGAGGAAAGGCGGCGCGTTGCCTTCGTCCGGGGAGCTACAGAGAGAAAAGGAGAGACGCGTGTATCAAAGAGAGAGAAGCAACCGTGTGCCACGAGAAGGACGGAAATGGCGAACACGTAGAGGACGACGGACGAAGAAAACAAGAAGAAACGGAGGATCTCGCGAAGCGAGCCACACAAAACCCGAAGAGCTGGCGAGCGAGACGAAGAGTAAGAGGGACGAGAACCAGCCCGAGTCCAGGCCATCCAGCCACGAAAAGGTGTAGGGCAAACGTATACAGGGTGTGCCATAAAATCATGTTACTCCAATTTATCTCGAAGACCTGATAAACCGCTTCCGTGATCTAAGAGTCGACCGATGATTAATAATCCATGGTTGAGAAGGTGTAAGAGAGGAAAGTTTCTATGGAGCCAAAATGATACGCGTTTATGCGATACCTGTCGCGTGTTATTAGTCAAGGCTGTCGTTTTAGGTGAAAAAATAGGCGATTCGATGAGGCGGGAAACTATATTTCACGCATGCGATGCTGATAACCTGTCCTCGCTTAATTAGTCATTCCTACCTGATATTTGCCATGGAAAGATCGAGAGTTTCCGTCGGAACCGACAAAATAGCGATTATTTTGTAAATTTTCGATAAGTTGCTTGACATTGAAATTATACCCGAAGTCAGTGAATCGTGACCAAAGACAAGTGGAGATGAAAACGAATAAAACGAAGAAATTGATCGAGAAACGAATTGATTAATCGGCGAATGTCACGGCTACGCTGCTGCTCTAGAACAATGCCACTGGTCGGTATTGGGCAAACTCGGGCCCTCGCGAAGGTCCATAGCGTCTACCAAATAAACTAGAACGAGTCGCATGGAACGAAGTCCGGCAAAAAGAGAAGCGCACTAGCTGGAACGAGCAGAGAGCATACAAATGCATCGCTTAGCGAATGGAAATTTGCGAGCGAGACGTCGCGGATCGCCAAGGCTAAGTATCGTCGATTTGAAGATCGAGTTGCGATTTAAATTTGGCCCGATTCGTCTCGGACATCGAAAATCGAACGTTTTTGTGTCATAGCGTATCTTTCATGGAAACGGACGAGATTATACGACGAGGAACAATCGACAATAAACTTCTTCCTGAATCTCTACAAGACATCAACTTTTGCTAATTATTCTTTGTGACTCGTTATTACATTTCTAAATAAACTCCATTTCCATCGTGTAATAAATTGCCAAGGTGTTCGTTATAAAATTTCTTGGTCCCCGTGGTTGGTTGACCTTTGTTTTTTATTAGCTGTCACGGTATTGCCCAATGCGTTATCACTTTCCTTCTCGTTAGGAGAGGCAAGATAGCGCCTTCCAGTTCTTACTTCCCGGTACACGGTCGAATCGCCTTACACCTGACGAGCTCGTTGATTGGCCGAGGCGAAATTTCACGAGCGGTCTCTGATAATGTGCTCGCTTTTGGGCCGGGGAAGAGCAGCACGCGGAGCCCGGGACAAAAACGAGCGACAGGAAAAAAGCCAAAGGAGATAACAGCGTGGGGGGTGAACGAGTACGCGAACGGTCTCCGGAGAGGGCTGCAGAACCGGAATTTTATACAGTGGCGTAACACACTGGGTAATACGCAGAGAATCACGAAACTCCTGGTTGGAGGCTACTGCTCTTGTCTCTTTCTCCTTCCCTCCAACCGTCTCTTTCTCGTTCCATTTCGAACACTCGGCTCCATGCCGTATCTTTCACTCCTTTTTTTCTTTCTTCCTCTTTTTCCCATTTGACCGGGGTCGAGATCTTGCTGTTCGATTAGCCTTTCGACGAGGTGGACTGTCCTCTTATCACGAATGCCTAAGATTCGCTCTTCGCTGGTCAATTAAGTAACCTGCGTTACACGGCTAATTAATTTTGCTGCAATTAATTAAGCTTCGTCTCGTCGAATCGCCAAGTAGGTTTTATCTGCTGGAACGGTTCAACGTCTCGATCGTTTTCGATGGTACCGTGGCCCGTCATAAATCAAGATAATAAGCATGACGCGAAGAATTGGCTAGCGTTGCTTCAAGATCGGTTCGCCAATTCTGCATCCGCTTCACCGTGTCTGACTCGCTCCGAACGAAAGCTTCGAAATGTTCTCTGCTATCGTATCACGCGTTCGTAATCGTGCCACGGTTGATTTTCCAGGACGATGATTCGATGAAAAAACGAGAACAAAGGAGGGCCTAGCGTAAGAATCAGTAAGAATCATCGATAAAGAAGAACCGAAGTCAGGTAATGGTAAGAGGAGGCCGAGCCACGCGGTGGCGGCTCCTAGCGGCGATGGCCAGAAGTAGCGATGACCTTGCCAAGGTCACCGCGTCCTAACTACACAGAGACCCTTCCCTCGTTCTTTCTCCGTCTCTCTTTCGCCCTACATGGCCCTTATTATTATAAAGCAGTTGCCCTGATTCCCCCGAGGCCGTGTGCCATTCATTCGCCTCTCGTTCGTCTTCTGGCTGGCCTCCTCTCCCCTTCCGCCGGCCTTTTTCTTCTCTTCACTTTTTGTCTCGTTACATGCACGGCCTTTCTTCATCGGCTCGGCGGCTTCGACGCTGAAATCGAAACTGCCGGACCGAGGCCATTATTGCATCTCTATTGTGCGACGCTCTGTTTCAAACTGACTGGCTCGCGATCCAAGCCGCTTCATTTCCCTTTTTCCTGCCTTTCATCGATTGTTCGGCGCGCTCATTTTTACGAGCCGGCACGATCGCGGTTCTCGTTTTTCTCCGTAAAACCAAGACCTTGCGCCCCTCGATTTTCGTCACGAAAGGACGATGGAAGAAGAAACGACATAAAAATTGCTCGTTGATCGTCACTGGGTATAACCTCAAAGCGAATAACTTGCTTTAAGAGCATTCAAGGGTTGATTAAACGTTATTCCAAGACGTCTGAAAGACATCCAAGGTTAAATTAAAGGCTCGCAGGGTTCGTTTATGACTACTTATACGATCAGAAATCTTACAACGTTCCCGCGGTATTCGCACAACATAAACTATAAAACATATAATGCTCTCGCGTTAAAAATAAAATATCGTAGATGTATATTTATTTTGCTGGCTAAATGTAATAAATACTCGTACGTAGCCTCGTATGTATATCGGGGATGGACTTTTACCGGCGATACAGGCATGCGGCGTTCGGTAGACGTATCTCAACACGTGAACCCACTTTACTCGTTTCAGAGGCAAGAACGGGGACTCCTCGACGGTTCAGGAGGCTGGCAACGGTAGCAGTGGCGGAGGATTGGGAAAATGGCTGCGCGAACATTTAGGCGGTGGCTCGAAGGGCGGCCAGGACGGCGGCGTTGCTACGAAAATGACCAGCGGCGTGGCGGTCGAGATTGCCGGCAACGAAAAGCCCTTCGGCAAGACCATCTATACTTCGCAAAATCTTTACTGTAGTCTGCCGAGGGACCACGGCCGCCATGCTTACAATGGCGGCCGAAGGGCTGGCCACGGGAACTCCGTGAAACTTCAAGGCCATGATCGACAACGATGCGCCAGCGTGAACCATCACGAGAAGATCACCTTCAGCGACCTTGGTACATTGACGAGGGGCGGGCCGATCTATGGTAGCGAGGGCAAGACACTGAAGAAACGAAATCGCGATCGACGCAGGCATTCTCTGAACGAGATTCACGAGCAGGGCCGGCAACGTCGTAAAAGGTGAGCGAAAATTCTAATTAATTCCGTCAAACGCACTGGCATCGCGGCAAGAGACCCGCGTGCAAGACAGCGATTTACCGTGGTCGATGCAAACCACAGAGTCATCTTTCTGATCTACGACGACCGCAGATACGCGGCGAGATTAATTTAATTTGTTCAAGCCCACTCGCCTCGTGAGTAACCGTCGCTTTGTTCGTGTTTCGGGGCTAGACGTAATTGAAAACTTGATCATTACGTGGGACTCGACCAAGATATACACGGGACGTTTCGTATAGTGGTGGTAAATAATTATACGAATAAATGTATGACAAATGATGGGTTTTTTTGCGGCTGGTTTTAACAGTACCCGGATTCCTGGTTACTCCCTTTTCGAATGTCCAAACCCGTTCTTACAGTACTCCTGCTCCATTAAAGGTACTACGTATACCTTGTTCTATTATTATTAAAAACGACACGGTGAATTCAAAGTTGCAAGAAATTCGAACGCTCACGCCGCCACGTTTATATCGCTGTAATAAACGACCACCGAGCCGCTGCAATTAATTTCACGCGGTGACTCGCGCCAGAGGCGGTTTTCTTCTTCGCGGCGGTGGTTTTCCCGCGCTAGGGAATCGCTACTCGAAGCACGGTTAGACGATCGTTCCTTTTTGTCCGGGACTCGTCTCGGCGGTCGCGGGAACTTCGCGGAAGCCTCTCCACTTGGGAGACGAAGCCGTTTCTCTTCCCCCGATGATGAACAACGCGTCGAAAAAGGGAATTACGAAGGCTAGCCCGCGGCACGTTCAACACCCTTCGTCCCAACACGGCTTTCGACAAAAACGAAGCGAGTCGTTGGCCGTGCGTCGCTCGCGACTAAGATTCCCCGCGTTCCCGCGTTGGGTCCTGGACGCGAGTGCAGCCTCCACGAGCATTGAATCATCAACTGGAAAATTGCGGCACAATGCGTCGAAACGGAAGCGCTTCCCGCTGCGAACAGCGCAGCGTGTTGAACGTAACGAGACGACGACGACCTCGAGATTTCGTTTCGACATCGCTTTCCACCGCTGAGAAATCCGGCGGGCGTTTCGTAGTTCCTTGGAGATAGGAAAAAAAAAGAAGGAAAGAGTGTCATTGCATTGCAAATTGCCGTACTTTCGTTGCACGTCAGTCAGGCAGATTGTTTCTCGCGGAGAGTGCCGAGTCACCGAACGAGCGCAGATGCCGACGCTTGTACACGCGCGTTACGACAGACCTTAATGCCAATTCATTCGATGAAATTATAAAACACGCGGCACGCCGCGCAAGCCTCAAATCGCGGTTCTGTTGGTCGGTTCTGACCGCTTGCAACACACGGAATTCGCAGTCACGGTATTGTACAATTTCCTGCAGAGGAATACACCCCGCGGTGTGTAACCCCGATTTTTAGGCTTTGTCGAGCGTTGCGCGCGTACGTTCCTCTCGACGACTTCCTCGAACACGGACGCCGAGCTGTGATGTCGGATCTCGATGAGTACAGTCAGTTTAATGAATAGCATCGGAAGATACGTAGAGACCAAGGTACTTGGACTTTTGGATGCGTCGCGTCTGTTTTAGAGTAACATTCTTTTCTGTACCAGCTACTGTGACGGTCTTGCTTCCACGTGTCTTCTTCGATTTTTATCTTCGAACAGGATCATCCTCTCGGGTACCCTGAAACCGGATACATCGACCAGCCAGACGGTACTCGAGTATACTTCAACTTTGTATCTCTACGCTAACGATATCAACAGGATTACACTGGATCGCGAGAGTCGTCCCGATATTCGCTTCTCGACAACCTTTTTCCTGCCATTTTCTCGCGCACGCCGGCCCCATAACCAGCTGGTGCGAACGAGCAAAGAAAACCGCCATCCCGCGTTCAGATACATATCGACGCTCCTTTCATAGTCCTCGAGATGAAACCACTCTCGGCTAGGATGATTTAACGCGGCAGTTTGCCGGTGCCCCCGCGAATGTCCGGTCATCACGACCATAGTAAGACGCTAGATCCTTACGCCGGTTGTAAGTGTCCACGACTGGTATGCGGCTAGTATGTACGTCTGGGATATATGGTTGTCTTCATACTCGTCCTTCGTATAAGGCCCTCTTCATGCTGCACGTAGTCGTGCTCCCCGTCACGGAGACGATCTGTGCTCGCGCAGCCCGCGAAATACCGATGTAGCCAGAGTTCGTCGGTCCTCGCTGTGTGCTTGGCCAGAGAAAGCAGGAAAGATAGAAAAGGTGAGACGAAGAACGAGAGAGGATGAGAAAGAGACGCGAATAGCAGGGTTGTTGGGCCCTGAATTTACGGCGGAGACCGCGATAACCTCGATAGCCCGACACGGGTATATTGCCGCCCCGAAGACGGTCAGCTGTCCATCGCGTCGCTGTTGCTGCCTCTCGCTGACTTTCTGCGCGTATCCTGCAATTTCGGGAATGCGTTTCTCTTTCCTGGCGAGAACACCGAGAAATCGAATACATAGGTCGGCTTCTACACGGGATGAAAGTAACGGCGAAGTTTCTTTCGATAGGGAAATTCTCCGCGGAACCAGCCGACACGACACGGTGATCGACAACCGTCCACCGGGATCGATAACGCTTGAACGACACCAAGGGAACCGCCGCGATGGCGGCTGTCACGGTGCCGCCGATCGAATAGGCTGATGGAGCAAAAAAGCGAGCGCACAGAGCACATATTTCTCGCTCTCATATCTGCTCGGTGGTTGTTTATTAATGCTCGGCCAGCGCATAAACAATGACTGGAGAGCCGTTCCAGCTGGCTCTCCGGCGAAAAGTATTACGCGCCTGGCGCGCGAGAGTGAGCGCGCTCTATAAAGCACAAGAATATCGTACAATCGGAGGCGGACGTCTCGGTATGTATCCACGTCAATGCAACGTACGACACTGGAAAGTGCTATACCTGTCACCGGTTCGACTCACTCACGTACACGCACGCGTGCCTGTCTATTCCGTCTGCTACCATCGAAAAAACCTTTTAAGTAACGACGTATTCTCACGCGTTTATTCACGAGCCACGCTCGCGGATACGACGCGGCTGCGCCTACTTATAACGCGCAGGTGCGAGCCAAGGTTCGTGCCTCTACACGCGCGTTTCATCGACGCGGCCGAAACCGTCATGTACACGCTCGGTATACTCGCGAGGCGTGTAAGAGTGTACATACCAATACGCCGTCACAAAATAGCCGGATTTGGCGGTGCGTTAACGTATTCGTTAGGCCAGTTACACTGACGCGTTCACGTCAGGCAACACTTGCTCTTCTTCCTTTCTCTGCCCAAGTCTCATGGGCCCAGCTCTCCCTTCCCTGCGTTCTCGAGCCATCGACAAGGCCCTTCGGTGCTCTCCCTACTCTCTCTTTATCTTCCTCTTTCTCCGTTCACCTCGCCCTTAAACTCTCTCCTCCGTCATTCGCTTTCCTGCAGGCTCTCGTGAGCTAAATATAGCTAAGGCTGAGATATAAATAGAATAACCCCGCGGGCCAAGATGGCCGGGGTCAGCTCTTGCATCGTCGTCTTCGCCTTCTTATTCTTCTTCTTATTCTTACGCCTTTTCTCCTTCTTTCTCACCTTCTTCTTCCTCTTCGCCTTCCCAGCTGCTGATTTTTCTTCTGGTCTCTTTTGCACATGTTGGCTGCCCTGAGCTCACCAGGATTTACCTGTCCCCTTGGTGTTCGTACGGCTACTCCAAAGGCTTTAACACCTTCGTGTTCGCCCCGGGCAATTCCATTGGCCGACCTTAGGCCGAAGAGGTCGGTTCCCCCGATAAGAGGTCACCGACATGGGTCCTCGGTTGCGCACCACCCTTTACGGAGTCCGAGGTTTCGGCCGTTCGCGTGTTCCGGAGTTTTATTGCTCGCCGCGCTCGGTCTTACGTAAAATAAATGCCGGCGCGTTTCGCAGCGACTCGCGTATCCCTGTGACCGCCACGTAAAAATTTGAATTCTGATCTCGTCGAACCTCCTCGGACGAGATTCGGAGTGAAACGAACGTGCACGGGCATAGCATGACGCAACCGAATGGAACGTCGGAAGAGCAGAAAGGGAGAAACGGTTAGATATTCCATTTTCGTAGGTTTTCGTCTCGTATGTCGAATTCGTATCTTTTTCGACGCTCGAATCGGAAACGTTGCGACGTCGTAGCTCCCTCGAACACCGAGTTCCAGTCTAATCGGCCTAGATTGAACGGCGACCCACGTACGACCTACTGCTTTATACGGGGATACGGTTCGCGGAATATCCTGCGTTTATCATTCTATACGAGAAGTGGAGGTCGCAGGATCGGAACAGGAGAGGCAGCAGAGGAGGAAGAAGAAGAAGAAGATGAAGAAAACGAGGAAGACGGCTCGAGGCTCCGTTCGACCCTGGCCAGGGCCGTATCGGCGGGATTAATGGCAGTGACATCCCGCTCGTGGCCAGATGAGATTCTCCGGCTCGGTCGCGAGAACGAGCAGGAGAAAGAAGAGGGGAAACGACGAGGAAAGCAAGCACGGCGAGAGGGACGGACGAGGAGAGAGTGAAGGAGAAAGAGAGAGGGGAGATCGGCGAAAAAGAGGAGGAAGGAGAAGATGTCCAGAAGAAGAAGAAGAAGTCGACAACGACGAAGCATGGTGGAGGTGGAGGGCACCCGATGCGAGTCGAGTGCGTTGACCTTAGGATTCGATGCGCGTCCTTGAGGATACCAAGATGGCGGGTTTATGCAACCGGCCACAATGGTATCCGCTGCAGGCTGCGGATCGTCTCTCTCTCGTTGCGTTCTATTTGACGCACGACGCGATTCGACGTGGTTACATTCTCGGGGGACTCTCGTGCGTGCACACTTGCACACGCGTTCTTCCATCGTTCGCGGCGGTCTCCTTTTCTTGTAGAAGAGCGCGCGGTGGCGCACTCGGCCACACGGGTACACGCGTGCACGCACAACGTGCGTACGACCGGCACCGACATGAGCTTAAAGACGCGCCGTTAAACCCAGTCAGTCCAGTTTCCATCGGCGCAGCCTGCACGGACGAGCCAGGAATACGGCGTCGATTCGAAAGGAAATCAAATCCGTGGAAAGGCCAACGAACGGCCTGGGATGCGCGCGAGAGCATACGACCTCTGCCACTCTTACCACGCGCGCACACCCGTGCACCGATCACGCAAAATACGGAAAAGCGACCACTATTTTCGATAATCGTCCTCGATGGGTCCTTAGAGCCTTCTCGTAAACTATACTCGTTAAACACCGGTCAAAGCACGTTCGTCATTGGCTTGTCAACGAACTTGTTCTCTCCGTTTCGAACAGCTTTTTTCCTCTCCGCCTCCGATTCCTTTCGAAGACGTTGTCGCTTTCTTGAAACACCGGCTAGAACTCCTACGGCTTGTTCTGCCCCCGTGTGACATTTTCTGAATTCCTCCTGCGACGGCTATTGATAGGGAGCAGCGTGGCATTTTTACAAGGCCCCGGGTCGAGAGTCGATCGTACGGTTCTTATTAAAACGATCGATCCATCGAGCGTGTACGCGTCCGTTTCTTTTCGGTCTCGACCCTGGGCAGCTGGCCGCGCAGTCGTTGCGTGTGTACTGGCAGCGCACGAAACGTTCGCCGGAGCGACCAATAAATTTTGTCGCGGTCTGTCCGCCGGCTATAAAGATTCGGGAACTGGAACTCAGGAAATTGGTACGTCAGTGTCATCGGGATGTAAAAACTTGTTTCTTCTTCCTACTGCACGCCGAGGCATGTATATCGTGGCGGAGAAAAAAGCCACGGGGATTCGATACTTGACAATCGAACCATGGCCACAACGACGACCCTCTTCGACCATTCGCGCACTAACTGCGCGTGTGTGCGCGCTCGTGAGGGGGAGTCCGAGTGTAATTGTGTGCTCGTGCATACGGCCTGGCATCGAGACACAAGTACATAGTTACACCAGTACAGGCAGGGTACAGAGACACGTACACAGAAGGTACTTACACATACGAGACTGAAGCAGGGATCCTTGATCCTACAGGAATGCAGTCTTGGCGGCCCACGCGGCCTCAAGTACCCTACTCTCCGTCTCTGTCTCTTGTTCACTTGCCAGGTTGCCTCGTTCCTCTTTCTTCGTTTTCACGAGATCTAATCCCCGTAGGGCCGTTCGCAAAGCAAAGACCAGTATTGGTCGAACGCACGCACCTTTTCGTTATTCCGCATGTTTTCCCCGGTGAAGCGTGAACGCACTGTTACGAGATTATTAGAAGCGAAAGATACACGCGTGAAGAACCTTAGCGCGATTTAGTTTTTCGCGTACGAAGGGCAGAAGGAAGATGGTAATCGGCGATTCGGTCGACCGACAGTGACCAAGACAAATCACCGTTACTACTGTTATTCCCGTATCGTCGGTGAAATCTGAACTCGGGAAATCAAACGCGGCAATTTATCAGCCGAGCGCAGATTCCCCGATTAAAATAGGGAAAGATCCTATACGATAAATTGTTCGAAGCGCAGAAATCCAAGCGGGCCTGGTAAATCAAGGGAAACTGAATCCGAGCTTGCGCTGGGTGGCTCGTTCCGTTGGAGCTCTCTCTTTCTCGAGAGAGTTGTTTGCTTCGAACAATCGTGTCTACGTTTGCCTCTACGTGTACGCGAGAACCGCGAAAACAAACCGAGGTAGAGAAAGGAGAAACGATAAACGACAAAGGCGAGAACAACGGCCGGCGTGGTCGTACCTTTCGAGATTTTTTGCCACGTATGCGCCGGTTATTAATTCCTGGCCGTTTAACGTCCGGCGAACAGAATGATAGTCGGGTTTCAGCTCGTTGTGTTCCACCGTCACGCGGTTCTCGCGTGATCGAACGAGCCACGTCTCCCATAAATAAACTTTTCATACATCAGCATGGAGACCGTGGCAGCGTGGAATAAAGCACATAGAGAGATGAAATCATAGCCTGCACACCGCAGGATACGCGGTGCATCCGCACTGACGGTGTCCGGTAGCTCGCAGCGGTTTAATCGACGTCCCGCGAGGAACTTTTCCTCCCGAGCATTTCTCCGACGCGAGACCAGCGCGAGCAGTTAAACAAGCAATGCCGTATACGCACGCCAGCGCGCTCTCGAGAGGGAAGATCATCTTCGATCTTCAAGGTCGACTGCATGCGGCTCGAGGCCTTCTCGAGGAGGCGTCGATCCAGCTACGGCGAATTCGTTCGACTGTTTTCTTCGTCCCGCAGCTGTTTCCTTCCTCCGTATTCACTTACGTTCAGGTGCCACGTTTGCCATCCCTCTCTTCTCCACGGTGCAACGTCTCCAATTACCTACACGCTGAATTTCTGTGCCCGTGTCCCTCGATTATCCGAAACATGACGCCACCCTCGCAGAAAGAAAAGCACACCTTTGGCGTTGCGTTAGACAGCGATGAAAAGGTATTTACATCTAGGAGATGTCGATGAGAAATCAAACGTCGTTCTGATTCTTTCGAACCTCCTTTACTCCGAACGATTACTTTCTTCGATTTCGTTCGTTAGATCCCACAGTATAAGTTCGATGTGTCTTATTCTTTGGAAGATTTTGGGTTAGAGAGGGAAGAGGAAGAAGCTCGAAGCGAGGAGAGGGAATCGGAAAAAGAGGCAAAGTCCGCGTGGAACGTTATTACGGATCTGTTCGAAGATGATAGGTACGAGGAGGAAGAATTTCACGAGGAGAAAGAAGTAGGTGAAGAGGAGGAGATGTCGCTTTCCACGCCGGTTTCTACCATCGAGGAAAAGGTTGTAGAGGAAGCGCCGAGTCCGGTAGAATCCGAACACGTGTTCGACGAGATACCTGTAGAGGTGCGCATAAACCGTCGTTATCCTTCTAAGTCCCTAGCTACTTGCAGTATTTCTACTTCAGATGCGGATATTTGCACACAATATGATCGATGCGTTGTGAGTGGAAAAGAAATAAATGACAAAGAGGTTCCTGACATTTCTTTTCTAGAGTTCGGCTGAACGTGAAGCAATTATCGACAAATTGAAAGAATTACTATCCGAAAGATCCAATCTGAAGAGGAAAAATAGGCTGTTGGAAGTATGGGTCATTCGAAATATGAAGAAGGTCAGGCTACGATACTCAGATTCATCATTTTCGATGCTTTACATTCCATATTACATAAGCGCCTCTTTTGGCGAAAGAACAATGGCACTCGAGTTTGACCTCTTGTTGCATAAGCGATCGTTCGGATAGACTCAGCAACGTATGACACCCTCGGAGTCCACGAAGACCCGTGAACAAATGGAAGAGATATACAAGGAAGCGCTGCGCGAATACAAGATGCAGGTCGACGAGATATTGACTCGGGAGGCGGAATTGACATACGAGTTGCAGAATTACACGGACAAGATTACGATGCTCAAAGAGGAGGACGATCGAGTCTTCGGGCTGTTTCTCAACCGTCAGAAGGAAATAGCCGTTGGCTTAGTCTTCTCGAAAACTGGCAGGAAACTCACGGAGAAAATGATAGACAATGAGATACGTCGACAGGTGTTTTCACTTGTTCTACCAATTATTAATTCCTTTTAAATCAACGATGATTTCCGAACCTTTTTTATCAGACTACACGACGTTTGATCTTAGCCCAAAATCGCCAGGGCTACGTGTTTCTTCAACATCGTCTCGACGACTTGAATATGCGACTTAAAGTTGCTGAAACTTTAGGAGAAGGAATGACTACGATGGATTACGAGGCGCTTCACATCGCCAATTGTGGCTACAAGGACAGATTGGACGAAAGAGATCGTGAATTGGAAAAGCTTCGAATCAAGTACGTCTTTATGGACTACGTTATATTTTACGTAACTTTTCTCGCGATTTTTCGATCAGAATCGCAGAAACAGTAAATGGCGTAGCTCAATACAAGGAAAAAGAGGTATGCATAGTGGAGGACATAGAATTCGAGCAAAAGGATCTCGATCGAAAACGCGAAGTGAACACTAAAATTCGGGAACGCGTAAACAATGCTCACTTGGCGCTCAATGAGATACGAGAGAGTTTGAACGAGAAAAACACCTCTGCTGGACTCCTAGTCGCTCAGTAAGCATTCTCTATTTATTAACGTGAAACATTTTTACTCGATCGATGTCACTGAGTTTTTATTTAGTCAAGAGATGATAGAAATGCAGAAAATAATAACGATGAAAAAAGAACTGGCAGCCAAGATCGAACTGATAAAGCAGGAGATTGAATTGTATCAGCCAATGAAACAGAAGATCAAGAAAAGTGAGCAGTTGCGCACGACATATCCATAGAAAAAGAACAATTGCTTCTAATAAAAATTTATTTTAAAACGGAAATCAATTGTAGAAGAAAAAGCTTCGTTATTTATAGAATTCAATCTAGTCATCTGATTTCTTACATTGTACACCCATGTAACTGTCTCGCTTACCTCGTAAGCAATTTATCACCTTTCTCACCGCATTCGAATAGAGTTTCGTATTCTCTTTGGAATCGTATTAATTTGATCGGTCGTGTCAGACCGCCCACAAAGATTTCAAGATCGATACGTCGACATGATCACGGCTACGTATTAATCTCTTGAAATTTTTTCTCCATCCATGCGGCGACAAGTTTTCCCATTGAGAGTCGTATTAATTAATTATAGAATCGCGAATGTGCAAGAAAAATGAAACTGCATGAAAATTTCTAGCAGATTTATGTTTCGTCGTTTTCCTGCTAGCTCGTGGCATCACGTCGAAGAGAGCGCTGTAACTAATTTCAAAGTTTTCAGCACTCTTTTCTTTCCGTGCATGCGAGATGAAAGCAAAAAACTCGTTATAAATTGATCGCTGCAGGGAATATTAACTCTCTCTCTCTCTATAAACGCTTTGGACTGCTGTTAGCTTTGTTAATTAAACGATAATCTCGAAATGATATTACACGCACAATGATTTCAGTATCTCGTAACACGTACCTACCTTTCCCCCGATGTGAAACGATCACAAAGCCCTCATTCGACTATTAAAAATCCGCCCTCGGAACAGATAACTAATAGAAGTCGAACGTTCCGCGAAGTAATCTAAAATTCATATTGTATCTTGCTCAATTTTCTAAGTTCTCGAGTTTCCTTGACAACGCGAACCATATATCTTGGCTCGTTCGAGTTCGCGAAGGAACTTTGTAGCGGGAGTTTCATAATCGCCATTACAGCCAGCGATGAGTTAGCTTTAGATTAGCAAAAGCGCTTCATTGTCAGCGTGTGGGTAGTTTCATTCATTCATTCGTCCACCTACTCGGGAACGGGATTATTTAAAATATTCTAAAGGTTATTCGTACGCTCACGCGCTAAGTTCGCTCCCTAGCGAATCCCGGAAAAGAATCGCGCCTATTAATTTCACGTGGGCGTAGAGTGTACTTTGGTTGGCCGGATAAGATCAGACAAGGGTGGATCTCCTGCTGTTTATATCCAAAGGGCACGGTCATCGATCGGGAATAACGTTTGAACATCGCGCTCGAATCTCGTTCGCATGATTTCGGGCCAATTAGGACCGGCGTTGAAACCATTAATTCTTTTTGGTAATTTGTCCGTAGCTGGAATTGATTTAAGGCCAACGCTGGATGGAAGGTAAGACGAATGGTCGTCCGTGGAAAAAGAAAAGAGATGACGTGTCAATTAAGCTACCCTACAATCCAGCGGAAAGTTATATGCAAAAGGCCGGGACGCGTAGAAAGATAAATCACGGTAAATCTGGGCTCGAACATGCTTGATCGGACGATTATTTATGCCCGTCATTCACGAATCGACGGCTCGTTGACCGTTAATCGCGAACGCGCCCCTTGTCTGTAAATCATTTAACGAGCATAATATTCGATACGTTGTAACATTTGCAGCGAATATTCGTTTCTATTCGTGGAAAATTATCCTCCATTATTTATCGTAACGAAAGTAGCACCAGCATCTCATCGTTGCACTTACTAATTCTTTAGCGTCGACTGTGTGTCCCCTCTACGAACCGTTAGAATTCGTATTCATCGTCGACTACCTGCTAACCTGGCGCGATCCAACCGATACGCGAAGGAAATTCTTTTTCTCTTGCCTCCTTAAAGATTCCACTTTCGCACCGTCTCGTATACCTGGGGCTACCGTCACCCATGTGTATCTTCCCAGAAAGTCTCCCTGTTTTCTTCGAAGCACGGCTGACGTCAGACACAGAGAATCCTGTTATAAATCTTTTCCCATTTCTCATCGCTATCGCCCGATCTGTGACTCTTCCGTGACCGTTTCCGGGACACTGACGGAAAAGCTGGTTTGTGTCCAAATGCTGGTACTTCGTGGGGTCGAACCTCACCAATGAGAAAAAGCACGTCGAACCAGACGCCGCTCCGCGTAAGCTGAGTGGCTGGTCAAAGACAACGGCATGCGAAACACAGGGAGAAATTCCGTGGCAAATTATGCAGATCTGATGTATTTGCATTTAGTTAGCATACATGCCGTTCGTTGCACGGCCGGGTCTACGGTACGAACTTTCATCTATTTATCATAAAAAGTACACGGTAACAGATCCCGATGGATCCCTTTGTTGCTCTCGCGCCACCTCGCCCTAGTTCGATTAAAGAATTCTTCTTGGACTTCATCGTGCTTTATTCATTACATCACGAAATTCTCCGGATTCGTGTAGATTTTACGTTATATTTGCACCGTATCTTTGTGTCTCACGTGTTCAAGCGCAAAGTGGGACGATCGATCTGTCAAGATTGCTTCGTTGTTCTTGCAATGAGATTACGAAGGGTGGCCGAGTTCGACCAATTGGAATAACGATGTACACAAGTCGTAAGTGAGCGGAACTTTAAAAGTTACCGTTTGCTCTTACGCAGGCGCAAAGTTGCCGAAACAGAACGATATCACGGTAAATTATACCGTTGCAGCGTTGTTTCGATGGAACGTGACTGGCCGGTGGGAGAAACGAGGCGATTAACGTTTCGGAGATACGGGCCACTGAAATTTTGCGAATCGAGCAATATAGTGCGGCAATTACGCGAACGCGGAACCCAACCGTAAAAGGGAAAACGCGCGTTAAGGAATCATGTCCATTCTCAAGGTCGACCGGTATCCTACCGGCCCCTACCGTAGACTGCATAACGCGTTTCTATTACGCGGTCAATTGCAGCGATTGTTGCGTGCCTCTCGCAATCAGCGCCACCGAGCCTGCACGTGTGCTTTCTCTTTCTCCTCTTCTGCCACGCCGCCTTTTTCCCCTTTTTCCCTCCGTTAAAAATAGCGGTAAAATATACGCGTTCCTTGATTTATAGCTATTAAAATTATACCACGCCGTTCCCGCGATCGGTTCATGAAGAATAGGATTAATTTAACGCGATTAGATACCGAGTGACCGATGTCGTAACAACAGCTGTACCGGGTGGCGCGTCGCGAGTGTAAGTACGATTGCCGCGAAAAATAGCGAAACACAAAGAGGCTGTCACAACTGGCAAATTGCCAGGGAAAGATTGACGTTTAATGGGTGTCAAAATAACAATACCAGCGTTGCGGAGATTAGACGGTTCGCGCGGCGGCAAACGACGACTTGACGCGGAGGAATGATAATTCGGGTAAAATGAAACGATCGATAAATCACGCAGCGAGTGCGATTTTATTTTTAGCAATTCCTCGCCTGTTAGTGCACGAAGAACGGTCATTTTTACTTTAGATGCGAGATTTCTCTTTGAAGTTCGATCCTGATTGCTCCAAAAATGAGAAAGATGAGAAAGTCCTTGTAATAATCTTCGACCCAGTTTCTCAAATGATGCAACCTCGAAATCCATTCGAAGGAGGTCACATTGCACAATCCTAGAGAGAAGATCCCGAATTTAGCAATCGCGGGTCTGTAGCATCGGAACGGAGGCAGTTGATCCGGTCATCAGGACACAAAAGCGCCATTCCGTGGGGATTGCGCCACGAGAAAATAGCGTAATCATGGTGATTAACGAGAAAACTATGTCTCCGATGTGTTCTCCGCGGTGCTTCTAGTCAGAGCCAGTCGGCGATCGGAAACAGGCAGCCACGTGCGTGACACGTATCGTGACGAACAGACAATGCCGCGGATCGATACGTGGCACAGCAATTTAAATACAAGCAGACAGCGACACGCGGGTTGCGCATACCTTCGCTTTCTTTCGCGACAGAGAGCCTAACAGAGCAACAAGCGAGCCGCGGCGCGTTCATGTACAGGACGCCGCGTTCTGTTCGATGCCCGTCAGCGAGAGTAAACGCGATTGGTAGTCGATCATCTGCCGTGCTCTCGGGTATTTAGGAATAGTTTAATGGCAGCGATCATTGACTCGACTTCCAAGCAGTGGTATGGCGAACGTCGTCCTTGACAAAAGGCAAGGCAGATGGTCAGCAAGACGATGAAACGATGGAGCGTCTCACTGAACGTGGCACGGTGGTATGCGCAATGGCTCGTGTGTGACTCGGAGCGCACGAACGCCTGTTTATTTTCAAACTGGTCAAGAACAAGAGGAATGTTGAATACGTGGGAGTGTAGCAGCGTTCAAAAACTTTCTACGAAAAGTGAACAGGAATCGATCATTGTTCGAATTAAATTACGATTTTTCTTCCTTCGTGGCTTCTTCGGAATGAATGGATATCAAAGATCCATTAGCGGACAAGAGTGTATTTTGAATCGTGCATGTTCCTCGAAAATACGAAATCGCAATTTTTATGTTACATTGGTAAACGGCATGGCCGACCCGTAAAATCACGCCGAACTGAAACGTACACGGACAGCATTATGTAAGTATACTCATAAACATATAATAAACGCGCGGGTATGCCGCGTTTTAGTCACATTTTATGGGACGGGGGCCGCGTGGGTGAAGGAAGCGAGAGAACTCGCCATGAGTTTTATGGTATCGAGAATGTACATTTCTTTGTGGAGAGACCATCGATGTCCACGATAAACATTCGGGTGTACCTACAGGAACGATAATCCGTTATCATTGAATTTCGTTTTACTGTCATCGTTCACCGTACCGAATGGTGTCGAGAAAGCCGCGAAGAAGTGAAACGCGCGAGAAAAGGCCTTAATGACACGATTACGAGATTAGATCTAAATAAAGCTGGCTGATGTGCGTTCTAAAAATATTACCGCCCACGTGGAACAATTTCGAAGAATAAACAGCACCTGCGCTTAGAAGATTCATCAGAACGCGACGGAACTTTCTTCCTCTACGAACCGGTACAACCCGTATGGAGGTTAAGTTGACTTCCTTTAGTCCTTGAAATATTAACATATTATCACAAAGTGTAGGATTAAAAGGTTTGCCGCGTAACTCCGATATCGTCGTATGGGTTTTAAGAGCGAGCGTTCTAATTGCAAGACTGGATCTCTCGACGACGTCGCCGCCGTGCGCTAATGTAAATTCGTCAGGGAGCCACTTTATCTTCGTCGCGGCAATCCGATGTGATTAACGATAACATTCGATTTGACGGAAAAGAAATGTATCGCCTCGCGTACGCGATACGCCAGGAATTTTTATACGTCTCGTCCCGCACCTCGGTACCGGGTTTCGCCATTAAATGACTTTTGCTCTTATTTATCATCTTCAATTTCACATTCCGGGATATGCAAATGAGACGCGGGTTGCGCGGTGAAACAAACGTCGCACGAAAAGGAACCTCTAAGAGTCTTTTTATCCGTTCTTTCTGTTTAACAGTTGCGCTACACCCACATCGCGGGTGAAAACGTCATGGCGATAAATTGCTTTCACTCCTTCGACGACATCGATACAGACCAATCGTCAAGCTGAAAATTATGAAATGCGACGATGAATCGGAACGAAATTGAACTTCGGTTCAATTCGCTCTCGATTTCAAAGGAATTAACTGACTGATTAAAGACTAGAAAATTGCAAAAAGTCGCTACGCCAGTCTAGATGCGACAGCACGTTAATTACCATCTATCTCGACCGCGAATTTCGCATGGTGAATATTACAACAAACTAGAAAATCAACATCACGAACGAGAGAGGGAGAAGGGGAACGGAGATGCCGGTATATAGGGAATAAAGAAACACAGAGAGGAGGATAATAGACATAGATTATAGGAGCCGGTGGGGGCTGTACGGCGCGGAGGAACGAAAGAAGCGGGGTAGAGCGGTCGTTTGCCTTGGATCGGCTTCGAACCGGAGAGTCCGAGCCCAATCCCGAGAGCCCGAGCGCAAACCCAAGCTCGATCCCGATTCCGATCCCGCCTGATTTCCGTCCGCGTGCATTCCATCTTGTGGGTTCGGCCGCGGTCGGTCGGAGTCGAGCCGGCTCGGCTTCGTTCGTCGTTTCTCGGTCTCTCTGCTCGGCCATGCTGTCGTGCAACTTCGGCTACAGTCGTGTATCAGCGCTCGCGCGGAGTGGATCGCGGAACGCGCCTCGTTCCAAACTCGACGGTGGAATGACTGTGTCCTTTCTGCCGTCGTCACGAGACGCTAAGAAAGACGCTTGTTCGCGCATTTACGTTTTACCTGTCTCCGCGACGATGTCACCGTGACAACACGATCGTTTTACCGGTCGATAATTATTAACGAAAGATCTCGCACGTGGTGTAAAGCGGAGCAGGATTCAGCCGGCGCGTTAACGTGCTGTGCGTGTAACAGTGGATGTGCTCGTTCGGTCTCTGTCGCTCTCACGGTATTACCGATCGTTCTAACCTCTCTCTTCGACTTACTTTGTGTGCCTTCTACGAACCACGACCGGTCGTCATCCTGGATATCGCTTGTCCGTTGGAACCGGGCCCGCGCGTAGCAACCGCAAGAAAACCTAGTCGACGCTGAATCAACAGGTGGGAATCTGCCAACTTACAGGTATCTATTTGTTTTCATTTTTCTATTTCGTCGGTCTCCGCCAGCTGTCAGTTCGCTGCCAGGTGGCATAGAATACGACGACGACTACGATCCCCTCGGATTCCATGGGCTCGCAAACCCGAGACGCTCTAGGCGACCTCGACTCGTCGGAGTTGTTGTTTCTTGCATTTCTTATGGATAGCGGAACAGGGTGCCTGGCATTATGTTTTACTTGTACACCTGCTTGGTTGATCCTCGTTCCCCTTGAGCATTGTACGCGTTGCGTTCTCCTTTTTCCTTTCGAAACCGAGAGTCGGAGTCGTTCCACGTGCAAAGCAAAATTATACGATCGTTACATAATAGCTTCGTAATTGTTATCTCGATCGCGTCGATCGAACAAAATTAAACGTACTGTCACTGGGATTCGATCACGTTATCATCGTAAACATCCGTGTTGCTCATAATCGCGTTGCTTTTCGAACGTAATCATTCGCGAAAAATCGAGCATGGCGTACGATGCGCGCGCATCCTGTAATTCTCACACGGTGAGAAGGAACGAATCGCCGCGTATTTTAACGGGTCGCATTTCTTTCGTTTGCACAGGCAAGCTCGAGAGATAACGATCCTTACCGGATCTTCGGTATTTGTGTGTTGCTCGCGAGCAACAGCCTCAACAGAGGCGGCAGGAACGAGCTCGCAACGGGATATCTAGACACGAAGTGCGCGCATCCCCGATTGTATGTACTCACCATTAACAGCACGCTAAACATTCTCAGGGAATTTTTCTCACACACGGACCTCGACCATTTTCCGTATGGCACATTGTTCTTTCGAGTTGCTTTCCACTAGGAAGATTGCATGTTCTCCCGTTACCTCGTTTCATTTATACGTTCAATAGCAATTTTCGTATTCGCGTGTATGGAAAATGTGTTAGTAAGTAGCATCAGTCTTGGTGAAACGTTTTGGGTCTCTTTGTTGATGTGCTGGTTAAAGTGCTTAGGATATCTCGTGTTTGGACAGTGAGTCAAACGTGAAGGTTGAAAGAAGGAATTTACGTCTGATATGGGAATGTTTTTAATGTATCTATAGCTTGTATACAGCGAGTGGATTGTTTGTAAGATCGCGACTATTTAGTCATTTAAGTACACACATATACCTCTGTAGCCCTATATTTTCATTCACACTCGTAAAATTGCTAACTTTTATCTGATAATTTTTTTCTCCTTCTTCCGTTATGTTATTTTCTTCCTTTATGACTCACCACTTCGTAAACCCTGAACCGACCGATTTTCCAATGAAAAATTCGCACGAGCGCGGTGTTGTATCGTTCGGCGAGTACGTCGGCCTTGACATCGACTCGATATACATGTAGTCTCGAGTGCCTTGACCTTTACGTCGATAAATCCGTGGGTTGCTTCTTCTTCGCATCGTCGAAGGTCGAAGCCGCTTCCTTCTCCGGCCTTTCGACACGATAGTTTTTCGTACGATCTGCCTGAAGCAACACGAATCGATGGAATAACACCGTCTAGGCCCTACCTCTGTTTTTCGTTCGACTCGGTCATTCAGGTCTGAAAATCGAATAATTAAGCCCATTCAATTCGTCATTGTCAGTTAATACCGAAGTCCTAATAGAATTAGTTAGCGCAATTGAATAGAAATATTCGTCGAGTAATTTCGACGACCTTGATGCTAATACTCGTTTCTGGAAAGGATGTAGCGAGAAATTGACATCGAGTATCGCGAAACTTGCCTACGGTTGTGCTCGTTTCCCTGGTTGCTGGTTGCAATTGAAGACTCGCCTCATGAATGAATCATGACCAGCTTTAAGGACAGAAGGATCCTGCCGTATGAGGAACCTCACGTGCTACCGGCCATCGATATCAACGTAGCTACCTACGCTTGTTAATTGCGGTCTCGGGCAAAAGTTGGATAAATAAGCAAAGCTATGCCGGGTACACGAATGTGATCCTTGTTAAAATACCATTAACTTATATACCGATCGGGTCTAATCGACCGAGGTCGCGACCTCTCGTCAGCGAATTAAAGTGAAAGTTCGTCTATTCGCCTCGTGTCTGACGCTTTGAGTTGCTTGCTTCTTGTTCGTCAGGAGTCGTTTCGCCCTGGAACACCCATAGACCGGTTGTTTTTGCTCATCGTGTGTCTACCAAGTTTGCTACCACGAATAAATGAAAATTTTGACTGGGAGGGAATTTATGCGGGCTATTATGGCGATTATATGGAAGCCATGGAAAGCAACGAAAGTAGGCTAACGAAACCACTCTTTACAGATAAAATCTGAATTTGAAACGCTCGTGAAACGTTTCAGTTGCCTTGCTTTCGACGGCCGTCAACCGACATTCATACCGTGGCACGATTAGTAATTCAAACACGCGTTTTCACGCGAATCCCCCCGATTTCCCAGTTAGCTCGTTGGTAAATATTTGTTCGGTATTACGCGTTGCTACACGTCGTTGTGTACAACGTGTACTAAGTGTACTTATTCGGCGTGCCACGCGAATTCTAATTCAACCGAGTGTTAATGTATAGCGAAGATACAACATCAAAGATCAGCAGTTTAGTAAATGAAAGGAGACATCACGCATGGTGTAAACAGCACACACATTCATCGCGTATTATCCACTGCGACAACCTTATTGTCGAACTGTTTGGGTCGTAACAGAGAGCGAGGTTTTTTCCGGGGTACATATTGACTTTCAGAGATTCTTCAATGAAGCGAGAGTACCCGCACGTAGTTTTTCTCGGAAATACCGCCGCGAGGAATCATTCGATAAAATCGAGTTCCTATTCGGGATCGTATTTCATTGAACTCGCGAAACAGACTGCGATTCTGCCACTGAATATTTTTGATCGGTAGGAAAGAAGCATGGCACTGGCAGTAATTGTTAATATATGGAAGACAAATTACGTAAGCTTATTCCTTTCACTTTCTATTTTAGATTAATCTCGATCACACGAATTTTCCTCCACGAACGATAGAAAATAAATCGCCCGAATATAAATTACCACGGCGCTGGATTCGATACAACTATAGCATAACGTTGTTCGCTTTTGTTTTCACGCCAGAGCTCGCGAGCATTGTGCAATTCCCGTCGCAATGACTTTCGAGAAAAATCCGATGATAGCTCGTTTTCTAAGTAGTATCTACGAGACTGATGCAATAATTACCAGCATAAGCAGGTATCGATGTGCGTACATACATGCGAAGACGATTCTTTTATTCCCAGGTAAACGTATGGGAATTACTTATCGGCCGTATTTCGAGATCATTACCGTTGATTAATTCGCTGTGTGTCTGTTTTGCTTACCACCTCACGAGTTGCTGCCATTCGATCAATACCGCGAGCTTATCACGTTGCGCGTGTATAATAATTTAACGACATAACGCGATGACGTTATAGCTAGCAGTACTTGTTGAATTTCAACACTTGTTGCATGCAATCTCGTCTTAAGTCTCACAATGTATTATGTTTCGTCCAGCATAATTATTATTAAAATAACATTATGCAAAGTAGCCGCGTGCAATTTTTCAATCGACGCGAGAACCTTGGCGCAGCATCTGCTCGGATATCGGTCAAGGTTCCAAAGGAAATCGTAGATCCGTTGAAAGAATCCCATAGGAATTGGACATAGAGAGATTTTTGTCCCGAATGGAAGAAAAGCGTTTGCATCGAGCATAGGTGAAACGGTATTATCTGTAATAGAGCACGTATGGCTCGACGACGTTGTGCGGGAGGTGTCTCGGTCTCCCTCTCGCGGATTACGCGAGTTCGTGGTAGTCACGGTAAATATAGGTCTCTGGCTCCGTTGCTCGCACCTCTTCTCACCGATTGCCGGTTGGAACGGGGAGCCAGTTTGACTAGAAGACGTTCCAGTTTTCTCACGAAGTGAGAAATATTCTGGGTCACTCGCACGAATTCGAGAGATATTCGGAGCTTTAACTCCGACGCGTTCTTGACGCCGCGAGAGGGTCATTATGGCATATCCGTGAGCAGTAGAAACCCGAAGGAGCAGTTCGACTTGCTGCTCTGCTACGAATTCATATTAGTATCAAACACGGGAGGAGAATTATGTAGCATGACGAATGGCCGGGTCATTAGTGACTTGCTAATCTAGGAACTACTATACGAGGGCACGGGATTTTTCTGCTCGGAGCAAGCCACGGACGCTTAAGAATGATCGTGCACCACTAACGTAAGTCAGATCCCTGGCTCGCTGTTCTACGGTTCTACCGTAAATTGCCCACGCTAGAAACAATAATAATCGAAGTTTATTTGCCCGTGCGGCTATGTGCGTTGTAGGAATCGGGTATTGCGTTTTATTACGTTGCTCGAAGCGAGCAATTAGAGAATCGCGTTCGCAGAGGCGGTTCAGGATATCAGAGACGGAAGGAACGTACCGTACACCCAGTACGCTAATATTCGCTCGGAATACCTTGTGTTATCTAGCGCGTCTAAAGTACCTACGAAGAGTACGAAGTCATTCGGACCGATGATCCGGCAATTATTTGGAGCGACTCAGTTCGACGCGAACGATCCGAGAGTAAAGAGTTGTTGGACGAAAAATATCGCCGATGTGTCACTACGTGAAGATATCTGGCGACGCGAAACTGCTGAATGATGGTATCTGAAGCGACGATCTGCGATTTACTTGGTCGACGACGGTCTAGCCTGCGTATCTCGAAGCATCTCGAGCATTTCTCTCGTAGCCGTTTCTCTATCCGGTCGGCCTCCTACCGTTTCGCACGTCTGGGCCGGTTGTTCTATAGCAGAGCAGCGGATGCTCGCCGGACGACGAAACCGGATGTCCTTCGCTCGGAGAAAAAGAGAGATTAAACGGGGAGTAATGTAGGATAACGAAGGGAATGGGTAGACGAGCCGGTGAATACCGAGGGAAGGAAGGAAAAGATCGGCCTAGCAAATAACTTTCGCATTAATATTCCTGTTGGCAGGCAATAGCCATTCTCCACAGGCAACTATCCGGAGTAACTATAATCGACGATTGAACCGTAATCTTAAGAAATCGATGGGGTTGAGGGTTGGAGATCGAGAGGAAGTAACGTGTACGAGCAATAGGATTCTCTTGGACCCATCGGTTGTTACTTGTTGCGTTTTGATATTACCTACGTGCAACTTTACCGCGTACTATTGGCGATTTATGATAAACGACTCGGTAAATCTCTGGAATGCATTAACACCGGACTGTTATTATCATTTAAGTGGCGGGATTTCCTATCGCATCAAGCCATTCCAACCTACCTCGTGGTTATCTTTTGAAAGTGCGGATCAACCTGAATTAATCTGGAGACGAGACAAATTTCCGTTATATTCCATTTTCCCTGGGCAATTTAGAGTAAAGTTGATCGACCGGATTGACTTGTGTTATCGGAAAGAGCCTTGAGATGTCTGCCAAGTATTCGCGGCCATTTACACGGCGGCCAACTAAATTTAGTCTCGTCGTCGCTCGACGTCGTTGCTTTTCTCCCACTGTGTTCAAGAAAAGGAACGATCGATTTAACGCCGTGTATTCGATGCATCGAGACGACGATGCATCTCGGATTTAGCCGCAGGTTCAACGTGACGGCGATTTATAATCGATAATAGATAACGCGATGGAACAGACTCCAGCGGAGAGATAGTCTTTGCGTGCCTTTTGCTCGAACCGACGATTCGTGCCGCGGAGCTCGAGTCATTTGCGACAATGAGCGTTTCTGCAAATGTCGATGACACGTCGCACAAAGCAAACCGGTCATTGTGCAAGCGATTCGCCCGCGAACTATGAACGACCCTTGGGAATTCACTGGCGTTCTGACCTGAGTGAAACTTCCAGCACGTAACTGTTTTCGAGATCGTACTAGAACTAATCTAACTCTCCACCATCCTTAATATTTCTCTAGAAAGTTTTGTGACAAAACGCAAAAGACTTGTACGGAGAATGGTAGGTATACACGGATTCGTGCTAATGCAAAGAAGATAAGTTATCTCGAGCAGAAACATGGACAAAGGAAACCAACAATGGCTCGGGATTTTTCTCTCGGCCGGGTTAAATATTATCCTTTCCACAGTCAATACGTTATCTGCTCATTTCCATATGATAGGTCAATGATAAGGTTTAAAAACGTTCACCGGTTCGCGCGCGACCGCGACGCGTTGAGTCCGGTTCCTTTCTTTTCGCGTTTGTTTCGCGCTCGAGCAAACCCGAGTGCCGGCGTCGCGGCAGAAAATCAAACTTTATCGAAGCCGATGATCTCGAAAAATTACGCGAGTCCTTGACTGAAATAAGGCCACGTATATCGCCTCTTACGGAATCCCAATCGCGATATATGCAATCAGTATTTTAACCGGCTCGCTGTCGAGCACTCAGCCCGAGAAAAGAGAGAATTCCAGATAGAGGAAAAGAAAGTCGAATAATAAACCGTCTTTATTTCCAATCCGAGATTCCTGAGATCGCACAACGTGGATTGCAAGCGATAGTATAGCATTTACGATAGATATACATTTTTCCTCGGTCGCGATAATGTCGTACTGTTAACATCTCGCAATTTTATCCCTCTTGCGGAGTCCAACTTTTCTGCGACGTCCCGCGGACTCGATTATCAGAATGCTCGACGAGTGATTGCATCGGGCTTATTTTATTCGTCGGTACCATGTTATATCGTAGATTTCGTAACGAGAATTCCTCGCTTCTTCTCGAGATAACCGTTTGTTATTTATGCTACGGACTTCGCGAAGACGGCATCGAGATTCATCGATATCGATCATTTTATCGGATCGTTGCACAGAGAAGGAGATAACAGTTGCAAACGGTAGCCGAGCATAAGATTTCCGGTAGTCGCGATACATCTATGTTTCATCACTTCAGCTGTTATCTAGTAGCGAAGATTACGCACTTTACTTTTTCTGGTTTGCCCGCGGTTCGAAGGATCGCGAGTTCGATAGTTGAGCGACGATGCGCGGACGCTGCTATATCGACTTCTATATTCGAAGTGAGTATAATACCATTATTACTTTAATTAGCGATCGCTCGACTATGTGACTGCAAGATGCGCCCAAGCGTGCTGTTATTCGACGCGTTTGATACACGAAACAATGATAACGGTTAACTACCTCGTAGCCTGCCTTGTTTCGCTCGAATCCCTCTTAGATACACACAGTTTCTGCGAGATAGATAGCGATTGCCTCGCCAGAGTTGGTCATAAATTCATACAAAAGCGTTCCTTTGTCAGTAGACAGATATATATAATGGGCCATACGGACCTTGTAAAATTTTAAGAGAACACTTTGTACAAAATGATCGCATCTTTCTATGTTTTATCGGTGCAAAAACACCGGAATTTGAGAGAAAGCCCGTATAAATTCATTAGGAGATTCTGTGAAATCTGCTCGGTGGTTTCTTGGCGAAAATATTTGTCACGCTTCATTTCGCAGACAGGATCGTTTAATGTTTTTGCTATTGAATCCTTTCGGCAAGACAAGCATTAAGAAATTTTCGATACCGTTATCGAGATACCATTTTCCCTTTCCATCCTCGGCATTCCATCTTTGAATTGCAAAGTGTTTTTCAATTGCACAATGATGTATTTAATAACATCGTGATTCGTAATAACCGCAATAACGTATCGAAATTAAGAATAGCGTCAGGCTAATGTTTCCTGTCCGTATCTCGCGAGGTTTCGCAAGCCGAGTTCACTTGCGACAGACAATTCCCTGAATGTCAGGTTAAACGGCGCATGATCGGAATAGCGCGCGCTGTAATAATCTGAGAATACGTTGCGGCAAGAAATTCAAGACAAATTTAAGCGCTTTGTTATACGATTTCATTGCAACGTGGCGTATTTCGGTCGCCATATGACTTTCTTTCAGCGATCGTTTCTTCGCCCGAAGAAACTGAGATGATCAGCGAATTGCCAATAACGTATTATGTGGATATACTTTTCAGCAAACGATAAACTATAATGGACAAAATCATAGGCTTCTTTACATATCGATAATCTCTTGTCTTTCTATGTACGAACTGTAGGGTTTAAAATGTAAGTAATCCAATACTAATTACACTGCACTAAACATTTATCGAACATCGTTGAAATACAAAGAATATCTTCTACCTCGAAAACATCTTCCATCTGTCCATTTTGTTCTTGGTTGCAATTAGCCCACGTGTGAAACATCCCTGGGCTCAGAATCCAGACGATAATAGATTAGAACGGGCTTAAGGTTTCTGGTAGTTTTCTGTCACGCGTTGTTTGCATTCTTCTACAGCATTGTAGTCGTAAATGAAAGAAATTCAAACGACGGGGTAGGTTGGTCGAATTCTTCACTAAGGAGAAGTGACGAAACGTCCCTGAGAAATATTTTCACGATCCACAGGGACTCCGATACCTAGGTAAAACTGGCATTGTTATTGGCCTTTGCAGGTATTCGGCCTGATTGTTGACTTAGGTTTCGAACCAGTGTAAATAGAGCCAGCGATGGAATCGAGAGCCAGTTGCTCCCTGCCATTCTCTCTCTTTTCTCTTCTCTCGCTATTCTTCCTTCTACGTTCAGTGTCGTGATTTCGATACGAGCAAACATAGACGCTCGTTATCGCCGCTTTGCACGGCTATCCTTCGAACCGGGATTTACCATCGCAATAATTCGCGACGTTTACGACTGGCCGCTTGTCGATATTTGTCGCATGTTACACGAGCCTGCTTTGCCAGAGATCGCCAAGGTACGAGCTTGCAAAGGCGTTTGAACATCGCAGGAGGAATTTTGAAGTGGATTGTAGCAGCGGTGGCTCGAAAATCGAGGCCGGTGTAAGAGGAAAGGAAGGGGAAGAGCGACTGGAAAGGAAGAGAATTTGCTAGCAGCTACGAATTTGGCGATCGAACGTGTCGCGGTTGCGAAAGCGTTCCGGTAGGTTACGCGAAGATTCAAACAGTTTCCGCTCACTGCCCGATACGTACTAGGTACGAAGCGTTTGAATCACTTTGTAGGCAAGTAGGTTGGAGATGGTGTTATTTGGTTTATTTCTTGGTCTAACTCGTTTGCCGGGTACAGGAATTTTGAGCCGATAGCAAGGAAAAGGATCATTACTTGCTTTACTGTTATAGTATCTTCTTCTCGACAGGACAATTACCGTCGGTTAATATTAAAATTATCTAAATCGTTCTAGACATACGTACTTTTTCTCATATCGTTTATGCTACTCTCAAGGAGAACGAGTACCATGGACTCGCGAATTTATGAGAATGTTGTTATTGCTTGTGGCCGGATGAAAGGGGCAGTATGTGAATTTAATTAATTCTACGTACTAACTATACTTTGAAACTCTCCATCCTATTTAATTATGCCAATTATCCTTAACTAACTCGAACGATTAGACCTATCTCAACCGTATCAGATTCCAAACTCGTAGCTATTCTGTTCTCGAAACAGGGTAAGATCGAATCAAATCATACAACCGCGGCGCCATGGCGGCGACGATGCGACGCTCGACTCGCAACAGCCGATGTCGGCCTCGAACAGATTCGCTCGATCTCATTATTTTCACCGGGGTTACTTAACGGTACGTCTAGAAGAATCTGCGAAGCATGCTCGTCTCGAGCTGACACAATCGGGTCGCCTCGAACAGGGATTCTATCGCGTGTCCACCGCTTTGATCGCGAGATTTCACGAGCGTCTGTCTTCTCCTTGGTGGCTTAGGTATTTTTCGCTACCGCGTGAAATTGTATCGCGACTCTGGTCGTCAGGTCGTGTTACGCCAGCCAGATACAAAACCAGCGATGCTTTTATCCAATTCTGTGCTACACGCGTCGCGTTTTCCGGACTAGATACGACCGCATTCCTGTCGGCGAACACGCGACGAACACATGGAGACGCGGTTTTATTTTACGCCATCGTATACGTGAAATTCGTATCGACGAGCAAACGTGATGGACGAAGCAGCCTGGGAACGTTCAGCAGTACAAGTTGCCAAGTGCTTTCTTTTTGGTAATTTAGTTGCACTTTTTTCACGTGGGAAACTCGATCGGAGATAGCTGAAGTAGATATGTACGACGATCGAGATGAAAGTCGTATCAATCGGCTCTGGTTTTTCATTTGTAACGTGCTACTGATTTGCCTGCTATGCGCTGCCGATCGAAGACTGGAGACGCGTAAATTGATTTAAATTACGCGCGAAAGATAATCAAATCGACGTTTCTGTCTCGCCCTTAATTGCTACTTGTCCATATTATTTTTACCTATGTTGGTATCTTAATTATAAGATAGAAACACACATGTTGCCGAGATTACAAAAAGCAATTCAACGTATCTGCTGCATCGATACCGATCTATTTCCGAATAAATAGATCGTACGACTATAAACAGACGAATCAAACTCAGAAACTGTAGAGATTTCGTAATCCCCTCTTGGCTTCCATTGTTTCTTTGATTTGGATCGAGGAAAATCGGTTGGGTGATCGATGCTCATCGAAGCTTAATTAGCATCAATCCGACGTCGGGCCGCCATTACCGGCCAGTTATGTAAATGATCGCGAACGCTCGGATTAATGTCTCATTGTGCACCGATAAATTTCGCCGCTGCTTTGAAGTTTCGAGTCCATATCGTAATTGATGTAATGCGCCGAGCATCGAGGGTAGCGATCTGTCTCGCAGCGCGAGACTGCTCCGTTCCCGATCAGCGATCGGGTGAGTGGCAAAATCCAGCCGGTGTGTGTCGTTAACGCGGTTAGAACCATTTAGCACTGTCATGCCACTGGCTCGAGGAGTACCTTGTATTCGTACGCCTGCGCCATGGCTGTATCGTAACTTTCTCCCGATACGACTTACCCTCGATCGGTGCACGCGTGTACAAACGCGCGTGTTGTGCCCGCCGCGCGTGTACTTGGATTATACCGGGTATATACTGACATTTGGAATGCTAATGTCGATTAGCAGAATCGATAACTATCGACGGCCGCGTGCGGGAGTACGAGTTGCGCGGGTATATACCCACGCACTTAATGGTGGCCGTGTTGTTGCCGGTGCGTGTGTATCTGTATACGCGTGTATGTGTAACGAGGCTTAACCTTTCCTTTTGTATGCACTCCGCAATTTGCGGCGTGTCTGTTCCAGCCGTGTTTGTATAGCGTCACGAGCAATCACGCCGCGCAGGAAACGCGTGCCCCGATCGATGAAAGGCCAGAAGGAAATCTTGGCTTTGAGGGGAATTTTGGAGTCGCGTCGACGCGTGTTCGATTCGGTTCAGCGAGATGTTAAACAGTCTGAAGGGGGGTGATTTACCGTAGAGACCGTTAGGTAGAGTTGGGAAAGATTTGTTTAGAAAATGGATATTATCCTGCTACGTTAGGAGATCAAGGAACGTAAATCTTGATTTTCGATATGCTAAGGTGGAATTAGGTTTCGTATCGACGTTCGTAGACCTATTGCTTCAGATTCAAAGCACCTTGAAAGGGATTGATTTAGAGCCGCGAACGTTATTGCAACGAAAGATTTAGGTCTGCTGGGGAAATATCGTACGTTTCAAAACGACACAGTGTCTAAATGCAACTCGGTTTTGTCGATTATAAAATGCTAAAACGAGCCATTAGCTGATAGGTTTTCACTAAACGATTTTCCCCGTCGATGTTATCGGTGTGAAACGGTACCGTTATCCAGCGAGTTACGCAACGAACGCACTCGTGAGATCGGCATTCCACGAGATTTCGTATCTCCGTAGCGCGTGGTTACCTTGTGTGAAAAGTACGCTTTGTGGGAATCAATGTCGGTCTCCTTCGCGTAATAATCGCGTAAGGGCGTCGTTAAACGGCGAGAATAAATCGATTTTACCACGATTATTCATCTAAAATACACGCTGCGAGAATTATTACGATCGTAAGTGGTCGGTGAAATTGCACGTTGCGCGTTAATTTCGCCAACATTTCGACTGTAAAATCTCGACACGGCCCATTCGTTCTCCCTTGTTTCGACAAATTAACCTATAAACCAGAAATAACGGAGAACAAGTAGTCTAAGATGATAATATACAGGATCTATCCACTTATATAGTTCGGTTGCGCACGAAGAGCAGAGATCCGAGGGTGTTTATTAGATTTTTGAACCAAGTAGCGTTACTAATGGATCTAGCGTATTAATCGAGACGCGATGAAAGGCTTGCGAGTCTCGTCGGACCGAAAAAGGAATCCACGTTATTATTCTCGCGATCGGTTGCGGTAGACATGTGCATGGGGAAAGATCTCGCGAGAGGGTATTAATATCGCGTAACACCTACGCGCTCCGTGTCTCGATGGGATTTACATTTTCCGCCTTTGCTGTTATAACGGCGGAGGGTCTCGCCTCGATGCCGAACGAGCCTCGAAATTAATTTGTAACCGGAAAACGTGGGCAAGTTTCATACCTTCGACTCGAGGCTACGTATTAACGCGTACACCGGCCCAGCGTTTAGAGTAGCAGGAGTGTGATTCTAATCCGTTTTTTATTCCAACCCGTAGCTAATATATCGGGGCTCGATCTGATATAACGGAGCATTGTTCTAGGTAGTCCTACATTTATTCGGAACCTCCGGGCGTCTCGTTAGGGAACTAATTGAAACGATACCTTTTTCCCCTCTGGCTTCTACCGACTGGCTCTCCGTTGTCGAAACAACTGATTGATCACATTATTACGAGGCGAAACGGATTATTAGGGGTCGCAGCGCAGCAGCGTAGAATGATAAGTGGGAAAATTAGTGGTCGGGAGTCGGGTGAAAACTGGTTATCAAGGACTCTCGTATGTCATTTTATTAATGCACCTCGGCCACGGCACAGCTGTGATCGTATTTTAACATTATGCGAAAAGTCGAACGCCTTCGCCACTGTTCCGAATGTAACATTCAAATTCGTTACTCTTGAGCCACGTGTATAATGAAGAAAAAAAGGAGATGAGATACCACCGCGAACGTCGCCATAAAATCGAAGAAACGCGGTAGACAGTTATTATGAGCTGTTCGCTTTCCGATGATACTTCTTTGGTATACAAAGTGCTTCGTTTCCTTTCTCTGTTCAGTAAAGAGAGGATATTTGTTGGAGGATATAGAAAGGGCAAGAGCTGATACGGATAAGTTTCGATTTATCAAGCGCGATATGGTGGCGTTCTTATATATTGGAATCGATAGGAGGTCCGTAGATTCGATCGAGATCTCGCTTAGTCTATCAAACAAGATATAGCGATCGTTGAATTCATTGTGTTCGATGAGGATTCGTCGCGATATCTACCATATGATAGAAATCAAAATTCATAGAACTCGACATAGACATTTCTAGATTTATAGATCTTGGGGTTAGGCGGTCTTCGATCTTAGGTTACGTAGTTCGAGAGTTCTCAATGGCTGGAAGGTTCATAAGAGTAATAGGGGATGTCTTAGAGACCATGAGATTAGAACGTTCTCGATACCGTAGATCCAAGATAAGAGCTCAAGGTCTTATTGACTCCAGCGATCCATTAATCATTAAACTTGTCAAATCTTCTTCCGAAACTGTTTAAGATTCACGATCAAAAATTTCTAGACCTAGTGAATCCACCGTGAGACGAATGTACATGCGTGTAACGAGGTTAGACAGACATCGAAAGTTCTATAAATTCTACAAATCCTCCAAGAAAGTTTCTACGGATATTAAGGATGTATCACGCTCTACATCAAGTTTATACGTCCATAATTTAAAAAGATCAAAGAAATGGTGCGCCTGAATAATTACCACGAGTGCTGCACGTATCGGAGCGCAATCGTGCCCACGCATCGGCGAGTTACCATTCAAGAGGTAACGAGCACCGTGAATCATTTTCCTCGGCGAATTCTACGTGGTATTTTCCCTATTGGCGTTGTCCCAGCGTGGCGTGAAATATCGATGCAATAATGCACACGCCGTCCGATAAGACGTCCTAACGGTGCAAAATCTTTCCGGTTGTTCGGTGACGGGTCGTAGAACAGGCATGAAATGATCGGTGGCCACAAAACGGTGATACACGGCCGGAGGAGATCTCTCGCCGGGATTTCTCACGTTATACCGCAACACCATATTTTCCCGTGGTCCGCCGATGTGTTCTCGTTTCCTCGATCGCTCGAGGACGCAGGGTTGCATCTGCCTCGACCATCTTTACGGCGATTTATCCGTATGTAAGTAGCTAAAGAAGAGAAAGGGGAATAGGGCGTGCAGGAAACATCGCGTTTACGAGGAGCCGCGGCTCGCGCGTAATCTCGCGTTCACATATCCAAGCGTGAGCGTGCACGAGCGTGTTTCCATCCACATAACCCGGTAACCTGTCCGATAGTTCCGTTCCATGAACGTGTGCAGCATCGCACGCGCGTTTTCTTAGCTCATAAATGTGCGTACTTTTCATATTCGTGAGCACACCCGAGTCTTCTGACGCGGCGCGCGCGCGTGCCTTCCTGCCACCGCTTTGGCCGCCATCGGGCCGGTTCACGTTGCGACGGACGTTTGCAGGCGCATACGTACGAGGATCGAGAAGTGGTCAAAAAGTTCTTTGAACCTTGTCGTGCGGTGCTTCCTAAAGTTGCGTCCCTGCTCAACGATTCTGTCAAGCAACAACTCTGGGTAGAGTCCGACAACATTCAACAATTTATCAGAAACACGAGGGAACGTGAACAAAACATTGAGCAACAACTAACAATTTGGAATGTGGAGTGAATTTTGCAACCTAAAGAAGAAGTTCATCCTTGTCGCTTCAACGAAGATGCAGCTTAATGTTGATGTAATGATTTGGAACTTAGAATTTTATGATCTACGGATCGATTAATTTTATGAAATGTCGAACGTTTCGCTAATAGCGAAGTAATAGTTCTGGCGGCAAAAGTAAAGTTATTGAAGCAATTTAACAGATCATCGACTAGAGTAGTTTTTGTTACGAATTAATAGTCATCCGAGTGAGGATGAATCACTCGGGTCTGACGATCGTCCGTTGTCATCGTCGTAACTAAACGCTCGACGCAATCTAGATCTCGGTAAGGTTGTGTTAAATCAAGAATGACACAGGCCTGGTGCTATCGGCCGGCCAGTCTAGGGGTTACATTCAACTGCTTCTTCATTCGTCTCTTGGTTATCTCGTACGCTTCTATCAAGCGCATACCGTGCCGTTTGATACTTACACGTCACTGATTCTGATGAAATAATTCGAATAGCTGAGACTCAATGAAGGGAATCGCTTTGGTCCCATACGTGTCATCTTCTCTGTACGCGCAAACCAGCATTTCTCAAGAAATCGATAAGAAATAGTTCGATTAAAAAGCAACAAACACGACTAGCGTTTCAACGATATCAACCTATATGTATGCTTGCTGTTCGCTTCTATCATTATACGAATCATTGCTGTCTGATATCAGTCTTAAAACACATCAGTCTCGCATCGAATGAAGAAATCGTGTCGGTCCTCTATGTAACGAGACTCGGAACGAGCAACGTCACAATTCGTTGGCGTTGACGGCGTGTAAATAATCGTCAACCGTCTAATCGTTCTACGATACATCGTGAAAGCATGCGAAAGATTTCGCTGCAGCTTGTCCTCGCCGGCGACATGTGGCGTCGAGACGCTCGCGCTCGTTCTCATGACTGACAGTGACCTCGTTGTCCATCGTTGACGGGGCAAGGCGTCTAGTATCGATGACAGATAAAAGAAAGGCACGCGAGCCGAGAGTGGACGAGTATTGCTGCCACTAGTACGGTATCCGTGCACTTGCAACCCCTTTTAGCGACACGGACCGGGCGAACGAAGCCATGCAGCACACCGTGCACTCTCTGGATCTAGTTAGCGAGTCTCTCGAGGGCTTAGCCGTTCTGGAACGCGTCGTGCGACAAGCTACTGCCGGTTTCGCGAACAGGGCGCGACACCTAATCCTAATAGAGGTACGCGAATAAATTACTCGACACGGGATCACGGGCGAGCCCGCGCGTGCACCAGTGAACGCCATGGCAGTCGCGTTGTTCGCGAATTCTTTTCGTTTGCGGCGCGATCCGCGAGGCGTGCACGAGACACGCGCCGTCGCCGCGCGGAATAAATTACACGCATTTAAAACCTGTATCATGGCGTAATGCCTGGTCGATGCTAAAATTATCTCTTTTACGTTCCTTTCTTTCTTTCTTTCTGCTCTTTCTCCTGCTGGACGTTTGCAAAAACAAACGCTTTTTGCGCGATCAACTGCGTGTATATCGGGCTGCCGTCAAGTGCTCGCCGGCCTGGCTGACGTCATCCCGGCGAAGATATATTCGCGTCGATCGAGCCAGCTTTATAATCGTTTGCGTTTGATTAATATCCCGGCCGTACTGCGAGCGTCGCATGTGCGAGTTCATGGACATGGACACCCACGTTGAATTCAACTGGAAGGCGAATATCCTATGTATTTACGTGGTTATGGAACCAATATAGTTATGGCCACCAATGGCATCGTCGAACGAACGTTTTCGTTACTTCGTCTTACTTTCTTTCTTCCTTCCGTCGTAACTGAATTCACTGTTGCTTTTTGCAAGGATAATCGTCGAGGCGGTTACCGTGATTCATACTCTATAATACGTTGGAACGGAGTATCATTATACGGTAGCAAAATGAAAAGAGCGATCAAGGGTCGTTTCGATCCAATTCACAGGACCTATCGATCGGGGCACGGACGAAAAGAGAGAGGGGAAAGTTGAAAATTGCAATGGGTTCGAATTGGAAGTCGGATTTTCTTGAAATTAGCCAGGATCCGCGTGGCGGGACGCCGCGGATCCAGGCGACCGGACGCGCTTTCAAAGTTGCGAATCTGGTTTTTCTTCTCTCGCAGCAGGACGTATTAGCAGCCGTCAGCAATTACGTGAGTCCTCGTAACGTCGACCGGTGCGAAAGCCACGTCTTGTCGAGAGTAAATCGGTGAGGAGTCAATGCCCCGGCGCGGCACGTCCGTAAACTTGAGGCGAAAAGTGGCGGTCGAAGGCGGCGATACCGGTGCGTTTAAGATAAAGGTGCGAATGTGACACGGACGGTACAAGCATGCTCGTAAGCTGGAGGGATTTAAATAAATGCAAATTGCTCCAACATCGCCACTTTTCGAACGTGCACGACGAATCTGACTCATAATTGGAGGATTAAATCGGCTTTTTCACACTTCTCATCCGGTGGAATGTCTTCCGTGTATATTTCACTCGTATACCAATATCATGTACTTCTATTTTTTCTGAATCGTAATTATTCCTGTGCCTAGATATTTCCATAATATATTCTGACGTTTGCTTTTAAAGCATTACGTCATATCTCAGTGCTCACTCGTATCTATGTAAATAGTGCGTGTAGGTGTTTTCGTGTATTAGAGTTAGAATTTCCGTCGTCGAGTCGTAATATCTCAATCTTCTCAGGTTGTACTCCATCCCACTGAACCTCGAAAACGATCCCTTTTTCACAACCGGTCGATAAGGCTCTTATGATCCTCGTTATTCGGACGAGAAACCACGAAGGCGACCCGTTCATGCAAATGGTAAGCAGATACGAAAGAACATGAAGTCCACGCCGGAGGTTCGCGGTATCGGCGTATCATTGTTATTTGTACACGTTCTCGTTCGTCCTGGCACAATCGCGTTCGTACCGTTACTTAACATTATACTGAACGATCCTGAAAGTCTCGAAGCGGCGATACATCGGGCAGAATCACCTACACGTCCGCGTCCCGAATGCATGTCAGCAGCGCGCGCCTGCCTATCGTTCATATCCATCTACGTTGTAGGACACGGAGCTGTCGTGTCGATTCTCGCTCCGTTTTGCTCGCTACGCGCTCGAAACGCCAAGAGGATCGTTGACGTTCGGGTCACGAGGTGGATCAATCTCACGGTAACCTCGGTTTCTCCGTTCCGCACGTTTCGCTCCCGACTTCAGACAGTATGACACAGTGCCGTAAATATGGTGACGAAGAATGTGGCTTGGAGGAGCGTGGTTCCGGTACGGTGAACCGCTGGACTTCGCGCAGTACGTCGACTCACGCGGATAACTTGCTCGGATAAGCTTTCAGAGGCAATGACATCGCGTTGAGACGTTCCTGCTGAGAAACTGTTGGCTTTGGTGCCACTTTACGTTTCTTCCAAGGCGAATCGTGTGACTCGGAATTTGGAGTAGAAGATCTTTTGTTTTTTTAATCGCAATATCAGATGGGATTCGTTATTGTGTTTTTAGTACGATTTACGTTGTTCGTAATGTGTATTTATGTAGCGATTATTTCCGAAGGCGTATCCTGGGTTGACGACACCGGTAGTCGATAGTTTGTAGTTTATGGTATCCCTCATCACGCATCGCCACTGTTGACGTTGAACGCCGTGGTATCGTTGCCCGGATAACTAGTCAGCGGACATTCCAATTCATTCAGTCGTAGAGGGGACGACGATGCCAGCTGCTGGTTTCGATGGCTGTCGGAATGTAAGACCGATTACTTGTGATCCTCGTGATACGGGATTCATTGCGTCAGTGTAGTCTGTTGTTCTTCTGTTAATCCCAGTTCAAACGATACTCGTTGATGCGTAATACTTTCTCTTTGAAACCGTAAATATTCATTACGCACGTTCGTTGTCCAGAAAAACGACTAAGATCTTAACTTTTTATTTGCATCCGCATGATTTCACACTGTTTATCTAATAACTAAATCGTGACTTCAGCAAATCGGTTCTCAAACGTTTATGAATTAACGTGCCACGGGTTCGTGTCTCGACGAATCTCCAATGTCTACCTCGAGAACTGGTGACATTTCAGGCTCGCCTTGATTCCAGTTTCTCTTCGTCTTTTTTTTCTAAGAAAGAAAACACCGCGAATCTAGCGGGGTGGCTCCTACCTATCGTTGTTAGGCGATTACGTAACTGACGCGAATACGAACGGAACAGCTTCCAAGGCCGGCCCGGAGAAACACGATCGTTAAACCTTCGAAGGTGGTATTTTGTGTGCCAACCCGTTCGGTTGGCCTCTTGATCCTGCGGTGCTTCGAACGAAAGTTAATACTCGAACTCGCCTATCGTCGTGAGAATGCTCGATGAATGAATGCATTCAATTTTCATTCTCACACGAACTCCAGTTCCTCTTCCTCCTAACAATCCCTCTCGTTCCTTCAAATGCAATAATATTTTCTACGTAGACGTAACATTTCTATTCTCAGCGATTATTTTCTCACGATTCTCCAACGATCTACTTCGAGCAATTAATCGATTCGATTATACCAAATCGATCGCCCAATCTTCCGATAATTTTTGTTTATCCAGGCGGCCTCCTTTCAAAGAGATTTCGCCGAATCTCAACTATTCGTGGATCGCGAACCTCCATTAGCGTAAGTACTTGTCCTCTTAATTCGATTACCCGTCGATAATTCGACTTGCTCCTCCCGTCGATCACCTGCGCGGCCGCGATTTCGCCAACGAACCGCCGACAAAGTGGATTTTTTCACGTAGCCACGATAAATTCACGGGGAAACGGGGATCTCTAATCTGGCGACCGGGTTATCTCATCGTCGGTGTCGACGCAGCTCTTTTGCTCGTCCGCGCCGCGGTTAAACCGATCCTCGACTTCCCTTTTTTGGGCCCTCGTTAAAAATTTCGCAAAACGCGCGCGCGTAATCTTGTTCTTCGTGGCGTTTCGTGTTTCTTCGCGAGAGAACCTCCTGGCGCGGATTATCTGGAAGAATAGCCGGATGTACGGTGTGCATATCTCATTATCGAAAAGGGAAAGTGGTGGCGAAATGGAAACGTCAGAACGAAGATTTATGACGACTCGTAGGTCCATTCGGTTTTCTGCTTGAGAATAGCTCAGTTAGTGTTGCTTTCTTCGTTTCTTCGTAGGTGGAATGCTGGATGGAATTCGTGCCGACGGTGAGGAAATAAATTGAAGCTATTCAAATTTTCCACGAACTATATAGGTATACCTGCGTAAATATATATGAATTCATTGACGCCATCCAGACATTTCTAGCGAATAAACTTCACTTACGATCCTAGTGGAAAAATTAACGTCGTCATCGCCGTTGAAACGAACTTGCGTATCGGCATGTTGCAAACTGGTTCGCAACTTTCGCGAAGTGCGCATTCTATCAGATTAGGCGGTTTCTGTCGAACATGTTGCGTCTACGTATCATTTTTATGTTCGCGATTTTACTTACGCTGCTCCAATTTCCTTACGTAACGATTTCATTATATAATAAACACGATGTAAAACGTAGTGTGGAAATTGTGATTACGTCTGCGTGCGCCGTGCAGCGAGATCGTGGTAGCTAGTGGCGTTTAATAAGTCTAACGGAGAGGAAGTTCCCACAGGAAATGTCGAATTGTTACGGCTGGTCTTTTCCTCGGAACCCCGCGGCTCGAACTTTCCTCGTTGAGTACACATGCAGGATCGACTGCGCTCGATGCTGAGCTTCGCTAGTATCTTCGTTGCTAATTGCGTAGAACGAAGCGTAATACAAGATTCTTTGGAATACTCGGTTTACGCATGGTCGAACCTCCAAGTACGTCTATTGCATATCACGATATTACGGCACGCACCGCAATTTATTCAAGCGCATTGAAATATCATGGAGGTTGTTTCACGTCGAGTTGCGAGCGTAGAAACACCTGCTTTCATCCCTGCAATTATCGTCGGGGCAACTTTTCCCTTTGACGCCATTCGCGTTCGACTCGTCATAGTAATATTCACGTTCGACGCGTGTATAGGTTCGTTGAAGTTGATGCATCATCAACTTCGTCCCTTCGAAAGGGGTGCGTACTTCGGAAGTCTAACAAGCGTCGAGCGAAGACAAATGAAGTTTTCTGTTCTTTGAACGGCGGCGGGTACTCGAGACTTTTCAGAATAATCGTCATTAGATGACTTTGTTCGGCCGCGGGGTTATTTTCAATGGAAATTACGCCGCCATCGTGTTACGATGATTTTACATCGTCATGGAACAGGCTGTCCATAATCGAACGTTCGTTTAAAACAATTTTGAAGGGGAGCACGTGATCACCAGCCAACTCGGGTTTATTTATTGAAATACGATGGGCAATGCGTACGCGTATCGAACGATTACAATAAATTACATCGTCCCGCGAAGACAATGCTCGAGGAGGATTCGATGCGATCGCAGCTTAATGCGTCTACGGTTTGACCCGCCGCGGAGATTTCATTACGACGTTGTTCCACCAACGCGAAAAATCGAATCATTTCGCTGATTATAGTGGTTAAAATTAAATACCCCCTTATGATTTATAAATTACTTGGCCCCTTAAATGGCAGAAACCCTTTCCTACGATCCTTTGATGCAGAAACGTGTTTCGCATACGAACATATTAAGCCCCTACCTTTTCCTTCTCTTCCCGGCTTATGTATCAGATATAATATTGATAAAAGAACAAGAGAAGCCTTTATGAAGAAAACGGAATAGGTAATGATCGAACAAGAGAATGGTAGACTGATCGAATTGCCGAAGACATAAACGTATCGTTTGTTGAATATATATCAGCCTCTTAATAGGTTAACGTAACGTATAATACTAATAAAGCATCAAAACACCTTTCTGCTCGTTCTAAATATAGATAGCTGGATTACATTTTTTTCGCAACTGGCCATTTTTCTCGATTCTGCCTAGGAAAACACGACGTATGTCGTGATCCATTCACAGCCTATTAAAACGCTTAAAAGTACCATTCTAAATTGGCGTACACGCGTGTGAAACGCACGTACGAGAACACGACGAGAGTCTGCGAAACAGGTACGCAGCTAGGCACGTGTCTCCTCGTGCTTGCATATACGATACAAATGGTACGCCGCATAGCAACCAGTTTCGCCGCATCGAATGTTTCGTCAAGCGCTTTCAGTCACATAGCCGCGTTGTGTATCCGATCTTTGATTCGCAGTTAAGACAATGACCTCGTGTCCGACCTAAATTGGAGGCAACGCGATCAAACTCCGCGGCACATAAATCCAAATTGCGAAACACTTTCGTAGTAATCGGTGCAGCGCAAAGGGTTTCCTTCTATCTTGAACGATCGGCGCTTACCGCTAAGTAGAACGATTTGTAAAATCGTTCTCAGAATAATTTACCTTCTCCGGTGGCGGACCAGAGCAAATAGCGTTCCAATAATTCCGCTCGTTAAACGTCTTCTCGTACTTTATACCCTGCAAATCTTCGTCAGCTATTAAACGATTATTGTTTTAGGTTTCGTCGGAGGTCTATCAAATTTTTGTACAATTTTCAGCCGATGAAATTATACAGCGGAGTATGCTAAAACGAACGATCCTATAACGAACAAACTCTGTCAATTAAATGACGAAGCTATATCGAAAGTAAATGCCATAGCAATTTATTCTCCTTACATGACTCAGATTACTTACATATACATACTACGTGTATATTGTAATGTATGCTAAAACGAACGAATGTCTGAATCCAATTAAGTTCGTATGACACGTTCCGCCATATATCATTCGCAGAATTTCTAGAAACTCGGATTTTTTGTACTCTTGCTAGATTTCTATCGACATTTTATGCTTTCGACGTAAAATTTCGTGGGCGTCCGCGACATCGCGACGTGCAATTTACTTTCACGAGCGATTATTATGTAACAATCGTTCTCGAAGTGACCCTTAAACCTTCTCGTCCACCGTGGTGCCCCGTCACCCTAGCGATTCGAAGGCCGTCTCGAGGATTCTCGCGAACGAACGCTCGAAGAACCGAGCGCGATACGAACGTTGCGTGGGCGATCGTGAAGAGGCATCTCATATATGGCGAGCGGAGAGTCGGAGGGCAGGATGAGCCATTTATTTACGACTGTGTACGCGTGTACTCTCGTCTCGGTATAGCGAATCGATCATTAACGCGGTCTCGCGAGAGGCTGCGCGGGTTTCGGCCCACGGACGAACTCTGTCTGTGAAGTCGAGCCGATGCGATGCGGAGAGTTATGCGCCGAATTATTTACAGCTGCCAATTAAGCGCGGACGGGCAATTGCCGCCAATTAAAATGTTCCGTCCCGAATCATTAACAACGACGGGGGAGCGTGCCGGAGCACGCGTCGGCGTCACGAAGGTGTTTCGACGAACACTCTCCCGCAAAAGAAACGTAGAAAAAGCGACGGGTGAACTTATGTCGCATGACATAATATACCGATATACTACGATAGAAGAATAACGTATCACTCGAATCGTTGCGCTTGTGTAGTTATGTTCTAAACACGCCACTAATTATTGGTAGAAAATTATACAAACACCCGAGCTAACCCCGTCATTTTTCGCACGTATTCCATATGTCGCAAATCAAGGCTCGTTTCTCGGTTTACAAACGCGGCTGATGACCACCCTGAAACCGTAAATCCTGCGGGTTAGACGTGCGGTTTTTCACGTCGACCATTGAGATTACGTTCCATTAAAGAAGGAGTAACCGGAGTTACACTGTTGCTAACCGTGGAGAAGGCCTCCCGTGTTGCGATGCAGTCGGTAAGTGGTGTTTGCAGTTGATTGGAACGAAGAAAACGCGTTCGCGGCGTGAGTTGAAAGGTGAGAGATCGTTAGGCGAGTAGCAATCGATAGGATAGAAAAGATGTAATTTCGAATGTTGCGCATTACTTCGGTATGTAAACAAGCGTCGGGTCTCGATACGAGCGCGGAACGAGTTTCCTGCAATGTGTGCGCCCCTTGTGCTCGCTCACCATCGCGTCGTTTCCTCTGGAAGTTTATCATTTATGGAAGTGCCGCTTCGAGCGGTAAAGCATCGGTTTTGAATATTGATTTTTATGAATGGCTCGATATTGCTCGGGGCAATTAGGAGGATCGTGTTCTTAGATGGAATAATGAGAAGATACGGCAAGCATGATGGAGAAGTTATATGGTTAATAGTGGATAAATCGAAGTTGCAACGGTTGAGCTTCGAATAGTTTGGTTAACGTTGCGAATACGTTAATCGTTCTCCGATGATTACACAGTAAATCCGTCGCGGTTCTAATGAACGTATTTGCATACTTCCAATATGCGTACTTTCATGCTTCTTGGCTCGTAGATCGAAATAAAACGTTGAAAACGCGGTTGGAAATAAGAAGGGAACTTGGGTGGATCGCGTCGAAGCATGAAAAGGGATCAGCCGAGGAAGAATTCGTTCAGCAACCGGCGGCGAACGTTCATTATGCTCGGTCTTCGATACGGGATTATTTTTAGTGAACGCGTGGGCATAAATGAGCGCATAAAAATGCACATACCTGCCAGCACGTTCGCCTGCCTTTGGATCAGCGATGGTGAGAAAGAGCGAGCAAGAGGTAGAAGAAGGGATAGAAAGAAAGCCAGGAAGAAAGACGGGAAGGGAAGAGAAGGAGAGAGAGAAAGTCGCTGGGAAGGTGGATAAAAGGAAACACGTTGCGAGCGATGAAGAGCGAAGGAGAGAAGGAAAGCTGGAGGAACAGCGTATGTACAGGCTCTTGCGGGTATCGACTATAAGAGCTGGCCGACACGTTGGCGCCACCGAAGTATTTTATGCATGCCAGATGAGAGTACTCGTCTCGGATCTGACACTGAACTCACTTCACCGACCCACGCCAGTGCAATCCACTCACTTTCCAGTCGAGCACCGAATCAGAACCCGTCTTATCCCGTTTCGGTTCTCGGATACCACCTCGATTATGCAAGCGTTTCGTTCCAGCGCGCGATATATAGCGTTAGACAACGCAAATAAATGGTTCCGAAGTAGAATCGATTGTAGGGCTTGTGCGGCAGACCGAGATATCGCTTCGACTGGGAAGCCTTATTTTGGTTCGTCCTCGCCACTCTAAATTGGTGCAAAATGGGTTAAAACGGCGCTCATCGCGTGTAAACGGATTATGAGTTCGATTACGAATGCGAGAACGAGCGTTGCGGTAAGTCGAGCTGTCCACGCGCTCGAGCGGTTCTAATCTAGATCATCGTGAATCCTTCGACGGAACATATTCGTGTCGGCTTAAAGCCATCATCGGGAAGATCTATGTCTTCGTTCTCGATCCTGCCACTAGAACGCGCAATTAACATTCTAATCTCGAGGAGCATCGCGTCTTACGACGCAATCACGCTTCCATGCTGAATCGTGTGTGCCACGTGCGCCAACTTGTGTTCACTTCGAACGATGACTCAAAACTGACCGAACGCAACCATAGCCGCAAGAAATCCAACATTCTGAGTCACGTAGCCAATCTTTTATAAATAAAATCGGGGTCGTGAAAGGGATCCACGGTCCCAATCGTTGGAACGCAGCTTCCGGTTCATTGGGATACCTCCGTGCTGAATCATTCCTTCTTCGCTCGGGGTATGATTTAAGGTACCTTTAGTTGTGCGGTCGCATTGACTACACGCTACCTTCCAGTCGGTCATAGTGTCGCAGAGAGAAGCACGCGTCGCGTTTTACGCGCGAATCTTCGTTGTTCTCGCAACGATGATACTTTATGTATCACTTTTATCGATATCACATCGCGCGGTATCCTACCTTACTGTTTGCTCAACGTCGACGCTAGTATGTCACGTTTCGGACCGTTGTTGGATCGTCGTAGATAGCACATTCGGAACAATTCAAAATCGTCGGAGGACACTTTCGCTCCAGTAGTTGTCGAGGTAATATGTAAGTCACAAAAAACCGTGTTGCAGTCTGTCATTCCAAAGGGCCAAACAGCATCCGATGCATCAAAGGTATAATCAGGCCAAATGCCGGTGCCAGTTTGACGCGCCAGTTTTTCGACTCAAACGTCAGACGCTAATTACCGCTTGCCTCCGCCCCTAAATTCCACTACCGAGACTAATACACCCATTGAAATCGGGAGAAGGTTCATTCTGGATTTGCAGCTGAGCAACATCAACGCGTACCTGCTTCGCCCATTCCCAAGAAAATTCTTCTATCGATTGCCAGAAGAATTCACCGACAGACGTTCTAAGTGTTAGGTTAGCGCGTCCCACGAAAAGCAAAGTTCGTGGCAAACGTGTAATCACGCAATGACCAATTGGCTATGCTGGTTTTTAGACGGTTGCCAGGTATCAGGAAACACCTATAACGTGTCCCCTAAATGGGAGTCTAGAATCGGATGTTCCGCGAGCGCACATTGTCATTACCGGTTGATTGCGCTCGGCTCGACGTGCGTGTGCACGCGCAACAGGCTGCCGCGCAATAAGTATCCAAGCCGACAATTGTCCGAGAACACGCAGCTCCGGCGAACGTGCGCGCGCGTAAACGCACTTACTCGCGTCATTAGACACCGCGTTACAGCGATTACGTACGCCTAGCTCTTCGCAGTTTCGATAACCATCGGGCTCTCACAGTTAGGGTCGCCGCTGTCACGGGAGGAGACAAGTCCAGCCGGTGCCCATCCGGTTGTGCTGTACGTTGCTAGACGGCTGGTCGAGAAAGGAGGTGGCGAAGGTCGTTTCTTGACATTTCTGGCCGCGTCCTCCGAGTCCAACCTAGTCCCGCCTTAGCTCGAGTTCGTTGATCCATCTTCGAAGAAGTGTAACAGTTTTTCACCGCGGGTTGCGCCATTCTGAAGATTGCCTGACAAAAAACAAGCCGATCTTTCTGGGAATCAGGAATTGCTTTCCCACCTGGACTTTTCTGCCTTTCGTTGCGTCGTCCTTTTTCATTTTGTTTCGTTCCGTTCTATTTTGTTTCGCTTACAGCGGCGATACGTGATACAGGTACGAATTACGATCAGTAGGTATGTACTTGTTCCCATTTTTATCCTCTGCGAGTCTGGTTTAATCCCTCTGGATCGTGATCGTGCCTTGATTGAATAAAGTAATTGACGCACACGAGTTTATCGTCGATACAACGGATCTTTTTGCTCTGTAATAACGAAACTGCAGCAATGGCAATTTTAATGCAAGGGCGGGCTTATTTAGCGCTTAAAATTCTCGATGCTAAACGGAGATTAATTCTGATTACTCTGAGAATTTGTTCCCTCCAACTGGTTTAGGCTACCAGCTCCCGGGTAACGTATTACGTACATATCAACTCCTATCTGAGAATGAAAAGAATTCACATGAAATTAACGGAATGCTTTCGTCACCGACAACAATCGATTATCCCAATCGAGTCACCCTAACTTGTCGGGCCCAGCTATTAATAGTTCTCTCTTAGAATCTCTTGGAATGTGATTCAGAACTTTCACTGTCACCTCCTTGCGTGAAACTCGCAGACACGCAAGCACCGGTCTCTCCACGTACGAACCTAACCACGAAAGACGTTCTTCGTCCCACAAACCTTGTCCTCTGCTCGATCTCAGTCGAATTTTTTCCCTTTTCATCGATGCCCCGCCGTCACGAGAGCCAGGAACGCCACCAGAAATTTTTGTAACGTCGCGTATCGTACGAGCGTATGCAGATTCCGCGCGCACGCATACGGTTGCGTGCTCGAGTTTACGTCACTCTGATTGAAATCGTAATTATTGTCCGCCTCATTTAACTCTCTACAACGATCGTCAGTCGTTCGATGCCTGCATGATCGATACGATTAATTAAACTCGATCTTAAGCGACTCGAGAAAAAGGAAAACGTTTGATCGTGTCTTTATAGATTCTTTTTCGCGACGGGCTACTTCATGGGAACGAGGAAATCGCGATTTCACGGCTCTTTTTTTCCGTGTTCGCTATACGAGATCGATCGATTCTTTTCGATTTAATCTGTTGCATTCGTGTTGGAGGACAGTCACGGATCCATCTCGAGCGGAAAGGATTAACGTGGTATAATGGAGTGAAAAAGGACGCGAATGAAAAATAAATCGAATTATCCGGTCGGACGAATTGATTTGAATTAGTAGAGTTATAGTCATCTCCGGCGTCGCCGCTTTATACGAATACATTTCCATTTACGAGCTCGCAATCTCGAAACCCAGTCCGACGTAGCTTCGATTTTTACGCTTTCAGTCTCGTTTGAGCGCGCAATTTAATTTACTCGGTCTTCTCCACTCGTGATACATTCTGCTCTTCTTTTTACCAAATATTTAGCTTCTTACGTGGTTACCATCAATGAGGTAGAACCTGCTGACACCAGACAATCGCGGTTCGAGCAAGCGCTTTTTGCACGAGACCTTGGATCGCCTCGCGAGAGTGGACGAGCACGAAGTGTCGAATGTTTGTAATATGGAAGATGTACTTGAATCATCGGATCGAAGCCTCGTTCGTGTTTCGCAACGAGTACCGCGAAGAAGGTCTGAGTATTTTTGTCGGGAAAGGTATAAAATCGTTTCCTTTAGAATTCCTATTGGTGCAAAAAGTATCGGTTGGATCTCGTAGTCTACTTTGTAATGACTCTACTCTGCTTTCCGTGTCGCCGAACGATTACTCCAGGAGTGTCTTCGCGCTATTAAGCGAATGCTCCACGTAGATCGGTTTCTCCAAGAGAAACTAGAAGGAAACTTGCCGGCACGGCGCATTTAAAAGAGAAACGAAGGCGGGCTTCATCAGCGTTGGCATGCGATAATCTGTAACAGCCGATTGCCCTGTTGCATGACCAGAAGAACTCGCTCCCTCTCGCTTTCTAAGCGTGCAGCTCGCGGTGTCACGTGCGTGAGAGAGGACACTCGTGTTGTTAAAGGACGCGTCTATCGGTAACGCGGATCGTTTACCGAGAACGCGAGATCGTTCCTCGACTTTGTCCTCGTGGATCGTTTGTTTCCTTTTCCCCAAGTTTCCACGATGCCGCGCGTGTCACGATCGACACGACGCGACGCGGCGAACAGTCGCGTGCAAGCACGTCGTTTCGAGTGTCCGATCGGAACCACGAGAAATTCACAGGCCGAGAATATTTAACGTTCTTCGAAAGGTCCTTGGAAGGTACTCGGAAAGAGCAATCCTTTCGAAGGCAACGCGTTCGATCGTTCGGTTGGCTGGTCGCGGGAGATTACTCGGTACCGATAGCGTACGCCCGTGTACCATCGAACTTTATTGTACCCGGAATGTAATCGTTCGCAGTAGCGTTCGATTCGTGTCCCTGGAACGTTTCCTCCGCGTGGCTCGTCGAGGCGAAGGTTGAGACCCTTATCGGTCCGCGCGTGCGTTTAAATTCTCTCGCCTCTTAAAAGCGACACCTCAAGGTTGTTGGCGCCGATCGTGACACCGATCGTTCCCTTTATCGTTATCAGCGCACGTAGGCGAAACTCGTGTAGCGAAATAATCGACGAATCGCGTCGTGAACATTGGCTCTTGTTGCATCGGCGCCAACAGCGCCGAAAAGCTCGTGCTACAGATAAACCGAATGAGTTCGAGAAAGACCGATTTCGTAATTCCACGCGTCGATGCGCGAAAGTGGCACGAACGGCGAAACCACGAGTTGACGCGAGTCGTGACCGGAGACAAAACGAGCGAATGAACGCGCTGCGAAGATAAATGGACCGGTAATGGCCCGAGCATATTACGAAGCTGGCTGTGATTTCGCATTGATAGGAATCGCTGCGTGCAATCGCGCCGATACCGGAGCCAGTCGAATCGGGCCACGTGCCACGAGATCGGTGAAAGTATGCGTTTACGCGGCGCTGGTATGCAGAGTGCAGGATCCGTCGTAAGGTGGACGCGGTGATACGCTTTAATTATGTTCGCGTGCAACGTTACTCGACTTCGGAGGGTTCAAGAAGGTCGACGTTTCGTATACTCCAGGATGTCGTGGACTTCGAGAACGGAAACCAGTTCCCCCGAAATCGACCTTCTCGGTCTACGTCCGTTGACCGAAGATGTTGCTGGATGACCTTCGCCTCCGGAACCGTTCTACGGGCCGCTTTCGTTTCGAGTTTATTACGCCGGATTCTGTCGGCTCATTGTCACTTTATGGTGTGAACAGTTCTTCGCTCCGTTGCTCGGCATTTCCATTTCGTAAGACTCTCTCCCGTTGGCCCGAAGAAATTGTGACATTTACACAGCCGAATGTACCCTAAATTTTGAGTCGGCTGTAACGTTACTTTTTTATCTTTGTGCATCAGTGCTGGGCACCTAAAATATACTTTAGAAATCGAATTTGAAAGTGGAGCCCTCTTTCTCGAGTTACCATCTGCCTTTCTCCAGCAATCTTCGCCGGTAGATTCTGAAAATTACAAAAGGCGTAATTAAGGATTAGCTACACGTTCAAAGCGAATTAGAAGATTTGAATGGCATTCCTGATCTCGTGTACGAATCATCGAGCTAGGTGCAACACGTCGTCCGACTATCTAGGTTACGTTGCACAAGCATCGTTGTGTCTGGTGACGTGTCTGCCGAGCAACCATTCTCGGCAGTGCATAGCAAACGAGATCGTCGAGTTATCCGGGCCCTCGATGCAACGGCTTGTCGAAGTCCACGGATTGGTCAACGGGATCGGTAACCGGTATTTAGAACGGCTCCATTGTCTCGCGAGTACGGCGGATTAATCGCGAGGCGTTCGTTTACCGGCCATCTACCATCGCGATGAGATACCGGACGACCACGATGACTGTACGATGGATTACAAGAGATATCGTTACGAATGGGCCTTTTCGACCGTAACGATTTCATCACGGCGTGGATCGCCGTTTCGCGCCACTACTCCGCTCAATTTATCAAGTTTCATTAGCCCATCGGTGCTCGTAATAACGATAGGAACGCGAGGCATCCGATCAGTTTTCGAACCGGCCGCCTGTCTTATCCGGGACTCGATTCGAATTGACGAACCTAACGAGCGTGATCTCGCTCGTTATTCGATTCGAGCAATCGGGAAATTTCGAGATCGGAATCTCGAAACTGGCCCTCCGGTGACAAACTACGATTTCGTGAATCGGTTCTCGAAGTGGTATCGCGAACGCTGGGATAATGAAACGGGTGAACGCCGACTAGCTGTAATCTGTTTGATTACTGCTTCATCGACTTGTTTTTCCCGACGCTTAACAAGCTGTCCAAACTAGTTATCCGCTGCGCCTTGGTAAATGCGAGCATTAAGGTCTATCATTTCAGAGCGAAAGCTCCATTAGAAGAACGACGTAATGACAGACCGCCCTCGATACCCGCGATTTTTCTCGGTTCCGCGCGAAGAAACCACACCGGTCAATCGCGGAAGAAAACGACGAAGAGCTGCGATCTTTGGCGTTCATTGAAATCCCCGCTTTTCGATAGTTCTTCGTTCTTGCGACGAATCAATCGGATCTTATTATCCTGTCGGGGGAAAAACGTAGTCGCGGAGCGGTCGCTCATTAGTATCGAGGCTCCTTTCTTAGCGACTTGCAATTACTGGTTTTTGTTCGGTTATTAGCGAAACGCGTTCCCATGGGAGCGCGTACTGAGCGCCGAGAAGCTAGTCGATGAATTTCAATTCAATGGCAAACGCGCGACGCCTCTTTCGTCTCGGTTACGTCAGCCGTTTGGCATTGAATTCGATCGATTCAACCGATCGTTTGTTTTCCGAACGCGACGATAAAGCGTGGACGAAGCGTGAAGTTACTAGATAAGGAAGCGACAAGTACTTACGGCAGGGAAACGAACAAAGAGAAGGAGATAGGGTTCTCATCGCGTCTCGTTCCGATATAGCTATCTTGTGTTCTAAACGGAGACAGTTCATTCGCGTGCAAATGGAAAATCTACCGTTGCATTGATTTAGGAGAACAATAGTTTCTCGCGTGGATTTCATTTGTGACTGTAATTACTTTTTTACGCGGTTAATATCGCACGTCGGATCTATTGAAGAAATTTATCGTTCGTAAATGACGTCGGTACGTTTAAACTTTCAACCTGACAACGTATCTAACAATTTCATGACGTTTTCTCCGCTCGATTAAAATTAACGGACACCTAACTATCCCGAGCGTAGGAAATCTCCATGTACGACTCGAACAACAGCGAATATCCGTGTAGGGATTGGGCTATTCGAGGTAGCTTTTGTTGCAACGAGGGATGGCGAGGCTGTGGCGCGGTGCGGATCGCGGGAACAAGAAAAGGGGGATTAAGCGGAGTACACGGTGTCGAGCTCGAGGTACTGCACGTGAGGTTACTACCAATGACCGTAGTCGCCTTTCTCTCTCGGTTTTCTTCTCTTTCCCGAGCTGCGCATGTTTCATCCTCTCGGTATTACTCTCTCACAACATTGTCCGTATGCGCAGCTTGTTATGCCTGGGGCACAGTCGCGACATCCGAACCGGCGATCGCGAATTCTGACTCATCGCGACGACAACATCTCGAAAATCTTGCGGACGTCCCCCGAACGAGCCGAGAGAATTGCGTCGTGAAAGACAGGACGCGACAGGCCGGAAGTGTCTGCGGGGTTTCCGAGACGAGTTGGGTTTCGGCGCATCGATCGTCTTCAATTTTCAGGCCCATTCCTTGAACGTTCTGATCGATCCACGGAGCGAGAATACCGAGAACTTTGAGAAACGCACAGGATCGATAAAATTCTTTCGATTTCGTCAACTCGAAAGAGAATACGATATCGACGAAACCATTTTAAATCGTTAGTGGATTTTTCTAAATTGGCCAGTATTTCGCTAGAAGAGATAAACTTACGGAAATAAGAGCCACGTATATAGTCATAGAATTCCTTTGGAGTCGATCGTTCCTTCCAAGCACGAAGTACACACCGATGATACGGGAAATGGAGGATTCCCGGGTCGAGCTTGAGATCGATCGTGGTTTTCGAGATGACCGTCATTTGCTTCTATAAATCCATATTCTCGGACGCTAAACGTCCGTAGGATAGGCCGCTTGGCTATGAATCGCAAAAGGAGCAGCACAGCGTGGATCAGGAAAGATCGATGGTTCAATAGGACGGTCCGTGCGCGAGAGGATATAAAGAGAGATCGCAGGCTAAATGAAACCGTGGAGCACGGTCGAAGAGCCGTTTTATGCAAACGTGAATTATGCATATGCAGGGAACGCAACCGAGGACAGTGTACGAGTCTAGATACAGATTAACCACCGTAAATTCCCCCGAAGTCATTCCCTCCCCAGTCCGGTCGACCTCGAGAGAGCGGAGCGGGACGAGAGAAGCAGAGAGGAGACGAGACGAGAGACGTTTTGCTCGAGCAGCAGCGTGCTCGAAGCGGCGATCGAGGAGGATTCCACGGGATAATCCTAGTCGGTAGCGGCCGACCTTGGTAGGGATCCTTCGCATAGCCGTGCAAGTCGCGTGCCCTACGCGTTGCCCCGAGCTCTGACGTCATTAAGTGCGACAGGAATGTTACGAATAAAACGACGATCGGACTCCTCTCTCGCTGCAAGACCGTGTACGCGCTATTAAATTTCCTGCGGCCGAGACACGAGAAGCTTTATTCGACCCCACGCTGCGCCGCCGGAACGTCTATCGAAGTATTTATGACGAGCGTTGCCGCGATATTCTTTCACTTTCCCGTTTTCGTTTTGTCGATTCGGTGAGAACTTGCCTGGAGGATAGAACGACGATCTAATCGACGCGTGTCCCGAAGCTAGCGTTCTTCTTGAATTTGCATCGCAATCAGGTACTCGCTTACGTATATTTTGATCGATCGTTTTCCAATGAGCTTCAATCGGAGCTATTCGAAAGGATGATAATGTATCTGTCGTTCGAGTGAATGAAACGATGTAGGTCAGAGCGTCCCCGATCGCTGTTAAATATTTAGCTGGCGTACCACGGCGTTCGCGTATCGATATTCCGATGGAAGAGGCGTGCCTAGCGAACCTAGTCGAGGCCCTTGCCAACCGAGCCTTGTCCTCGAGGTGTTCTTCGCTTTTACACTTTCGACGCCTCGAGATCTCCGTTCGGATACGTTGGAAGCATTTTCGGTATGACGACACGCTTCAGAAACGCGACTGTCGCTTTCGTTTCGGCGAAAGGGTGATCTGCATGTCAAAGAACAGGGTACAATGAGTCGCCTGACTGTCGAAAGTTTGCAAAGAGATCGATCGCTCTCTACTTTGTCGCGAATGCAAACGAAGCGGAAAATTCACGCATGACGAGGTTCCGCGCCGACTTTCAATTAACTATGTAACACGTGGAATATTTTCTTTCGTTACGTCAGACTGTGATCGAAGCTCAAGGAGAGAGATAATCCTCAGACTGCAAAATCCGCGGGTCTGCTCGATCTCTGGTGGCTTAAAACAGTTCCGAATTCTTTCCCACGAGAATTCCATAACATGCAAGTTAATTAAGTTAACGGAGGGAGAGGCACGGCGGAGAGTTTCCTCGTTGCTATTCGAGGCATCCTAATTACCCAGACCGGGATGCTTGGCCGAAAATAGCAAGGGGCTGCCGGCGGTTCGCCATCCATCCGACTGAATAAAATTCAACGCGTACGGGAGCGCATCAGCGCATGCCTGGCAGGCGCATCGTGAACGCGGGAATTCAACGGAATCCGTCGATAGCGATCGTGCCGCGTTACGCGAACGTGCCGAGTAGCTGGACAACTCGCGAGGAATCTGCCCGCGCGCTCAATTTCCCGATGGACGGCGTGTGTGTGGTCTCTCGGACGATCCGTTCGACCGTATCTCGTATCGCCGATGTAAAGAGCGCGTCTCGAGATTTCTCAAACTTCATAATTCCATCCGAACGAGTTTCAGAGGAAACGCGACGAGAATCGCGATAGATAGCGACACGACGACTTTGCAGCTGCGTTCGAGATGGTTTCCAACATCGGTGTTGGAAAATGGACGCCAGGCCGAGGGCTTTCGATCGTAGGCAGATTCTCGGTTCTCTCGGGCGCGCATTCCACTAAAAACCACGAACCACGTTCCCGAGAACGCGGCGTTCGCTCGCGTCTGACCTTACCCGCTGCATGGCGAGACTGGTCTTGGAACGCTAAGGTGATCGCTAAGGAAAGTAATGACGAGACAGGCTGCGTTAACCGGATGATTCATTGCCGCACTACGGCGATTGCCTGCAGGGTCTCTCCCGCGCTCTCGTTGCTTTCCGAGTTCGTTCGTCGATTCGTTGATTCGTTCAGTCTCTCGATCGGTATGACGGCTCAAACGATAGCTCCGCCGGAGCGTTTCGCGGGCGGAACGATCGGATTATTACGGCAAAATTGTGGAAACCGCTTTGCCGATTTAACGGTAAAAGCACTGAGGATGCGGTATGAGGCGCGCCATTGGATACGCGATTCTTCGATTCTTTGGTTTTCTCCGTTCGGCACGATACGAACGTAGGATCGTTTGTTTTTCCTCTTGCGTAGATTTCGTCGAGCGATCGTGCGGGAAAGCTCTCCACGTTTGTTACTTATTATACGATAACGTATTGTCTATCGGCGAATAGAGTCAAACGCGCTTTACAAGCCACGTCCAGGACGTTTACCCTTACGTAACTGATGGAGCAAACGAGCGACAAACGCGGGACAACGCGGTCGTGCCGAACAAATGACCGCGATCTATCAGGTTCGCGATCTCGGCCGTGTTTCGAGCAGATTTCAAGCGTGCGTTCCGTTGTCGGGAGGTTAACAGTACGCCACGGTCTCGTAATATCGGAACACTTTCACGGAGAAGAAACCGTGAAACGAGGTCGTTGGCTCCCACGGTATTACGTGGAGCTGCTGGATCCCTTCTCGTTTCCCTGCTCGTCGCTTCTCTAGTTAGCGACGACGTTAAACAGTTAGAAGCGAGCCGCAACCGCGAGACTATACGGCGACTGGCATTGTTTGACGTTCGATCCTTCCCTATCGAACGTGTGTACCTTGCGAGCCAACAACGAAGGGTTGGCGTGGGCGTGGAAGTGCACCGTCCCACGGAAACGAATTCCCGTTGTTTGCCTAGCGCGTTCAGCCGTGTACGCATCTCGTTTGCGATTCTCTCTGTTCTTCGGCGAGGAATTTTCGTTGGAAGAGACGCGCGGTTGAGCTACGCGATGGATAAATTTTGTATACCGTTAAGCGTACAGGCTAATATTTCCGCAGGCCGTTAGAATCGTTAGAATCTACCTGTAATCGTTAATTCGGAGGTATAGTTTCGTCGATTCCACTCGTTCGACGGCGATACTCCGCGTCGAATGCATTCGGCAGGAAGGTATCGCCCGTTTTGCTTGTTTCCTGTTCGTATAATCGCGCGGCAGATATTTCTCGTGGTATCCCAGTGGTGCGCGCACCACCATCGAGACACCGCGTCTCTAATAATGCACAGTTAGAAGGTGGCGTGACGAATTAAATGGGAAAAGGAAATATCGAAGGCAGACGGTTCTGGAAGTCGTATAGCAAGCTTCTTCGCCACTGTGCCCAGCTATTTCCTTTCAATGTACCGCTACACCGGATGAATAAAGCCTGCAAGATCTCTATCTACGCTGGATAACAGAGAAAGACTGCGCGGACATCGCTAATTATTTCATCAATAGTACACTATCGATATCCTTTGGCAATTTCACGTCGGGCATCCGGGTATCCTACGAAATTATTGCCGATTAAAAAAATTCCTTAATTGTTAGCTACCCGTATTCCATCGGTAGGTACGTGATCCAATTAGCGATCGCTCCGATATGAGAATCTATTAGACAATTAATTTCAACCAATCGTTAGGTCGTACGTATAAACTAATAAATCTCTCGCATATTATTATCGCAATATATGTGCATATGTTATTATTTCGAATCGATTGTATATTTATTTTCGTTTCTCATTTGCTTGTATTTTTGAATTGTTTGTACTACGTATATTACGTCTCTTGTTTGTTTAGTGCTTTACGATTGTTTATATCCTTACTTATTTACATTATTATTGTATAAAATTCATGGAAGTCTTTCGATCTGCGACAAAAATCAGGACTTTTCTCCTCGAGAAACCAGCGAGGCACTGCGGGATCGAAGGTCACCGATCGCCTTTGGGGATAATTTTCATCGCAGCGCGCGAGCGCGCGCGCGATCTCACACGCGCTCGAAACAGCTCAGGAGCACGCACACGAAGCTGCGCGCATTCGCACGACCCGCGTTCCTAGAACAAACCCCAGTTATGGGTTTCTGTAAACTCGAACAGGTAATTCCATTAGCGGACCACGGGAGTGGGTGTGTTTGCGGCTGTAGCCGCGGGCGTCTATACGCGCGCGGGCGCGCTTAGACTCGGCTTCAACGCACGTGTGTTCGTTCAGAGGCACCGTTTTACAGTTAACCTCGGAATTTTTGTGGGAAAAGCAATGCGCGTGATCCTTCGAAGATCACGTTTTAGGGACGAGTCGTGAATTATGCTCACCGGAACGCTTCCAAATATGGATCACCACGCTGGTTCCAGTCACTTTCGTTTACTGTTCGACCATTTTATGGCCATGTCTGGCCAAAAAGTACCGGGTACATTTTAAATGCAGATCGGCCGCGATGATCCCATATAACCGAGAAGAAGATGGTGGTCAAAAATACAGAGAACCATCCATTTGATCTCTTAATTATTGGTACGTTATGATTGAGAACAACTTGCGGTTTTTTTATACGTCTTTCTCTAGAACAAGTGGTTTTCAATTTTTTTTTTTTCATTCTGCTATATTATTGCGTTATGTATATTGCTATGTTACGACAGAAAATATTCAAAGGTATCACGGACTTATGTTGTAACTTATGTTCCAGTGATATATCTATCCCATTTGAATCAAACTACCATATAGAGATGCTACATGTAACCTACAATGCATGTCACAACGAAACTCTATAAAACCGATGATTTAGCTTCCCTATCCAGCGATACAAGCAATTCGATCCGTGCTCGTGGTTCGCGTGTACCTACAATTCGAATACTTTGTCAGAGGACAATTGTATCGCACGTTGGTCGCCTGACATTTCTGTTGAATTGCGAAATTGCCGTCGGCTTCTTATTGTTTCGCGGTTACGGTCTATCGGAGCAGTTTACCGTCAGCTTGAAACTAGTTGGAACACGATGGAAACGAGCGGGATCCACGGAACCTGGGCTAGCTTAACTCGCCTGTCCTTGATCCGAATTGAGACGCGTGCTTCGCGATTGAGTGGATCGCGCGCGGTTCTCGCGCTACTCGCGTGTAACTCGCGGCATTCGTCGTTGGAGGTACATTTCGAGCTTGCCGAAACGCAGCACGATCCTTCAATTATCGTAAGAAATGCCGTTACAATGATAATCGCGCTCGTGATCGACTCGCTTTGTGCCGTTTCATCCTTCGCCTTTCTTTCCCGTTAACGATTTCGTCGACCGTTATTTTTGCTCGCGCCCGCGCGTCTCTTTTCAATCGTATCCCTCCGGTGGTCCGCCGAAATTGCTTGACAACACGAAGCGATCAGACCTGTACCAGGGAAGACGTTGACTGCAATTAGGGCGTAGGATAAAATCTTGCTAAGATGACACGCGTTTTTTTTTTCTGATTGCATCACAAATTTTCTCGTTCTTAAATGTTTGTAACGAAGCAAAGGAGAATATATAATTAGAGACGCATATTTGATCGGATAGATATCGACGAATCAACTAGCGACGAAAAACAGTGCCGTAAATCGAAGCGAGTCTCGAGGTAAAAAGAGGGACGCGGGTTAGTCAGGGCAAAAATCAGCCGGTAATCTTGGCATTGGAAGAAAGGAACGGTCGCGTTTCTCGCACGACCGAAGGAAATCGCATTGCCACGGGGATCGTTAACGCCGCTTCGCTGTCGGGCCTATTACGCGGCGGCGGCGGCGGCGGCGGCGGCTGGCTAGTCGGTCTCGCTGCGATTCCGAAAGGACAAGCGTGCTCGAACGAGCAGCAGCAGCTTGGCACAGTCTAGGTTGAAAAGCGAACGGCACGCCTTGAAAACGGCATTCGAACCATGCAAATCGTCGTGATGGCCTCTAAGATCCACTTCGCATCGGGGTCGTGCGAACCGTAAACTCTGATACGGACGTAAAGTAAGACTGCTTTTCGAGCAGTTTAAAGACGTCGTGCCGGCCGACTGACGAAGGAACGGGTCAACCTTTCCGATCTGCAAATCGACACGACTCGTAAAACTCGTTCAAGCGGCGTGAACGCCGTGCCGACCACGAGAGCGGCTCCAATCCCGTGCAGACCGTAAATCCTAATACTCGCGGGGAACGAGGGACTGAGGGGCAAAAGAGCCGTGAGGTCGTCGTAGGTGGCGAGACGATTTCTTTGTGAGCTCTTCCGACCGCTTCTCGTGGCCGTTTAAGTCCTCTTCCTCCAACGAACGACGGCGGCGCGGCGGTGGCGGCGCGGCGGTGGCGGCNGCCTTTGATTTGCGAAACATCAATCTTCGTAATTTATTGCCGGTCGCCGTCCCGGTGTGGCAACGTGGCTGCCTATCGACGCCGGAACGCGACTCTTGTGCGAGTGGAACGCTGCGCTGGGACGACGACTAAACGATTCGGGCTATTTCGCATCGACTCGATTCGATGATAATTTTGGCTACTCGTTTACTAAGCGAGTAATCACCGAGCCATTATGTTTCCCGGTAATTCGCAGCCGGCGTCCGTGCCTCGGCGCATTAGTTAAGTAAATTTATTCACCGTTCACCGTTGCGGCAACTGTATTTTCGCCGGACCAGCTCGTCCAACATGGACAGTTCGAGGATGCGGATGACGAACGCTGTCACCTTTGAACTCTTTTGCATAACGGTGACGAATTTTTTGAATTCGCAACAGTGATACGCGAGAAACTTTACGAGTGTGTTGTGCACCTTGAAAGTGACAAACGAGTCTCTCGAACCGTGCATTTCAAAACCCACTTTTTCAGCCCGGCTATTTTAAGCCCAAGTTTCGCGTCTCAGAAAATACACCGAATGAATTCGTCGAGCGTTACGTGAATTCCGATACTTTCCAATTATTTCTCGCGATATTTATCGCGATATTTATCGCGATGCAATATCAGTAACGCGAGTTACAATTTACAATACGGTAACGAGCGTGAAACCAGTCGATGCGTTGGAATGATCGAATCGTCGGTTCTCGAACGATCGTTGTTCGTTCAACGGGTAGCAGGATCGTTTCTGCTTCAGGTCATAGGAATTTCGAGGACCAAGGATATATGTATATGATTGCTGGTTGCCAGGTGGTCCCTGGAATGACGTCTCGGCCTTACATTCGAAGGATCCAGTCGGCAGACCTTACCGCGTCTCGGTTTACCACCCATACATCTGCCTGCCCCCGAGTACAGGCTCCTCCGCGGTGTTTGATCGAAAACGTGGAACTTTANAAAAAAAAAAAAAAAACCCGCACGTTCAGCGTGGCTGATCGTCAGGGCTTGCTAAGTCACGTGGAAGTTCGGTGTCGGATTTCGAAAAATTTTCTACCGGTGGTCCAACGTTCGCGTTATGGCGAAAATTGTTTAAGGATACCAAGCTACGGGATCTTTCTTCGTGACAAGAAATTCTCTCCGTTCTTTCCCTAAAATAATTCCTCTTGTACCTACCCAACGTTCGATGTTCGTTTCTAAACGACTATCTATTTCGATACCGAACCGTCTCACCAGGTGAGCGTCACGATTCGATCCGCCATGCCACTCCGGAATTCTCCCCCGAGGAGAAACTTCCGGATTCATCACGGTGACTCGAGCTTTCGCTTTCTCCCTTTCTCCTCCCGGATCGAATCCGAACTTCTGTCAGGTACGAACCCAAAGGGTTTCTCCTGGTTTCTCATCCTAGAGTTATCTCTTCACCGTTACCGCTGCACCGCCTTTCTTCTCGCCAGACTCTGCCAGTCTAGTCGGGATGATAATCGTTCGAACGATCGAGTCTGAAGTAAAATCAGTCACGACGGAAATCGTGGTCGTTCAGAGACCGACTCGAGATCTGGGCTAGGTGAAGATGACTTACAGTTTACAATCGGGAGGAATATTTTTCCATCGTTCGTCGAACGCACACCTAGTCTTCGTGCAAAGTCGTGCACGACTTCGTCTTTCCTCTTACCTCCTGCGGGTTAAGTCGGCTTCGTGTTTGCTACTTGGCTGCTGCACCGTTACCTAACCTGCAGCATTGAGACGCGCTGCGTATCCAACCACGTACGCGTCTTTCTTCGTGGATCGAAATATCGTCCGTTCAACGAGACATTGGAAGCTTACAGTTCGTTCGGTGAGCAACAGCTTCCATCAATTACCTTGAACCTTGTGCGAGGATTCAAGTGGCCACCAGACCATCTACCGTGAACGACCGCAAGAAGTGGCCATCATTGTGATCGAGCGTTATCGCCTCGACGAGGTCACAGTACCCGGTACTAGGCCAGTTTAGTCAGGCTGTCCGTGTGTGGATTTATCTGATAATGTCAGGCTATTATCGAGTATAGCGTTGGTCGCGAGGGCTGACGCTGAGTAGCAGGATTCTGCCTCTCGAACCATGTACAGTGTATAGTGCGGATATGATATTTTTATGATATATATGCGGATATAATATGATAGTTTTATCTTTGAATGTTTTTAATGGTTATAGTCTATGGAAGAATAAAGACGAGAGGAAGTGCCCCGTAATCTCTCTTTTCGTGCGGGATTGCTCTTTTCTATAACCCATAAATTACATTCTGTAGCTTTCGTAAAAATTCTTCAACATCCAGAATTACCAATTCAGATATATCGTCATAATTGCTACCTCGATACAAACTACGCGCATTAAGATTATCTTCCTAATTGAAGTTATCTTCCATAGCAGACTACAAGTTGCGAGACCAGAAAGTTGCTTTAATGGTAAAAGTTTCTTGCCTCGAAGGAGCCGGGTAGCATCGACCAAACGGTAGCAAAAGTCTCGCGGGGGAATGTATCGATCGGGCCGGTACCTGGAACGATAACCTTTGCCACTTGCGCAATTTCGCTCGGATTATACAGGCATTATGGGGCCGTAATAGTCGCAAGCATAATTACATCGATGACGGCGCGGAGTTTCGACGTCGCGTTCGACAGACACGGTATAAGTTCTGATTTGGAAAGGACAATAGAACGGTGGAACCAGAGGTTGCGTAACGAGCGGGCTGCCTGTAGAATTATACAATTAACGCATAGCTGTTCCTCGATCGATCTTCTTGGCATCTCAATTGACGGGTACACGTTTTATCCACTTGTGACACGGCTACCGCTTTCGAGCTAGTCGAAGGCTGAACCCGATAGAGAAACGTGAATAGAGACGTCGACAGGTAGGAGCGCTGTACAAATTATGGAAAATAGTTCTTGGAAAGTTCGAAGGTGGAACGTTCCGTAAATCGAAAGTCTATTCGCCTATCGTGGCTGAGGAATCTTTCGGTTTTAATATATGTTCGATTAAAGTCGATAAAGTTCGCAGCGGTAAAGTCGATCGCAACCTTGCGCGAGTCCACGACCTCGTAATTCATAATGAAAACGATTGCTCGACCGTATCCGAGGATCCATTTGTCCGTACCTTGCACGGGCCACGATCGATCCGTGAATCGTGCAAGGATTTACGGCTCCATCTGTTCTTTTCGACTACAATTTCGCTCGAATCGATTCTACGATCCTCGAGTCGGGCGTATTGTTATAGCCGAACGAATTTAATTTCCGTTCTCATTAACGTTTCGATTATTACAAAACCCGTTCGATGGAGAATCCGATACTGGAGCTGGCATGATGTTCGCCGAGATAATTAAACGCTTACGCTATTGAATTTAATCGTGCTAGCAGATGGAAATACCGTTTACAAAGCGTGGTCTATCCGTAGTTGATAATTACATCAATGATTCTGTAACGATAGAATAAGTAGCATGACGTGTTTTTTTATCGTCTCCTATCTTCATCTATTGTGCAGCACTGGATCGATCCACGAACTAATTAGGCAGTCACCGAGAGTCCCTTCGTTTCATAAAGCGACATTTCTTGTTAGCGACTTAGTTGATTAAGCGATCGTGTTGTGCTAACTAGATATTGTTACACGGTCTAATTAAAGCTGTAATTGCGGATGTGATTTATCGGCGATCTTATAGTCGCCAAGGAAGCATCGAAACCCATCACGTGTATAATGGGGTCGCTATTCGTTGCCGAACTAACAAGAAAAAGAGACGTTTTTCTCGCTTAAGTATCTAGCGGTCAGTCTGTATAAAAATATTCTCTTTTTAAAGCTATTTAATCTTACTTATGTACGTACTTACTCCACATTCCGTACACTGAAACTTAACGTTATCGTTATGCTTCCTTCGCTAAACCCTTTTACTTTGCCGTCTTCGAACGTTTATATAACAGTATCGCGTTTTTTCGCGATTGCGCGTTATCTGCTGCATTTATTCATACCTTACGCGCCATACGCCAAAATCGTATAAAAACGTGGTCTACCGCATATTACCAACAGAAATTGTTTACGAACACAGAAACAACCATCTCGTCCCGGATCTTCCTTCAAATCTTTCATCACTCCTAGGTGTATATGTAACTCGGCCAGACGATCCACGCAGGTCGCCGTCGGATTTCGAGACTCGGTATTCCACGTATGTGCCACCCACGCTTCTAACTTCGACGGATTAAATCAGCCCTGTCTACCTCGAGGAAGAATCTCGCCGAGACCACGTTTTTTCGTATCCACGGTTGGTCCAGACGATTGCGAAAGTAACCTTTGTCCGCAGAGGTTTCCAGCAACGTGTGGCGCCATCGAGGTGACGTCGGGGTCAACTCCTCAGCCCGATCGTGGGCGTTTTCGAGAGTTCTTGGCGAACACTTTGGTGTAACCGAACCAAGCACCAGTCGTTATTCTCGGTTATCCGTTGTTCGTTTCGACGATTACTCGGTTGTTCTGGGTCACGCTAGGCGCCGTGTTCGCGGAATGCAATTACATTTTCGCGCTTCAAGGGCGAAAGGAAAGGAGCCGACCGCAATTCCTCTCTCGTCGTTCGTTCCTCTCTTTTACGTTTCTTGCCTCTTTCTCCCGTTCCTTTCCTGCTCTTCGAGTGCTAACGGTAATGGTAAGCGGCGGGATTTACGAGCGCCGATTCACCGGCATTGCGATGGCTTTCGTGGAAATCGCGGGAACGTCAAGTTTCGTGCGGTTTTTGTCGAGCGTCGCTCCCGAAGCCCGCGTAACGATCCCACCGATAGGGACAAACGTTAATTAGCCGTAAAACGTTACCGCCGGTCGAGAGAGTCGATGGGCCCTCGTTCACTGTCGTGCAATTATCCTGGACGTGTAATGGATGTAAGCGTTGCCCGGTGCTGGCGATAACGTTCAACGTACAATCGATAAACCCCGACGCGCGAACCTCTATCGCGGAAGGACAAAAGTCGTAAGAAACTGGTAGCAATTTGTTGATCGTCGGTTAGAGCTAATCTACGCTGTTGAACAAATTTCTACGCTGTTCGACGAATCGTCGGGAGTGCAATCGTTTAACGATCATTAGTAGACCGTGGATGTTTATTAGGTTTCATATATTTATGAACTTAATTAAAGCAATGGAATACATCTCTCAGCTATTAAATGTCATTACGAATATTGTATGTTGATTATCGTGCCCAGTGGTTCGTGAAAGTATTCGAACGCTTAACACAGAAAACTTTTACGTATATATGCGCGTTATATGAACAATTTGCAAACTGAAAATGTATATAGAAGTTACAAGATCTGCCTCTTTTTCGTAACGAGCTTAACGCACCTGCAAGCTTTTGGAACGGTGTAATGTCCTTATAATGTCGAAGGCCCAGAAGGTTCGTAGATTATCTATGGGTTAAGGTGGCCGTACGGTACCCGCTTTTAAAAAGTATACTGACCCAGTAACACGTGGGAACATTAAGACACGCGAGCTCGGTTTTATTCACAGATGCATCTAATGTTTCTTTGTCTCGGGGGGCCAGCGTGACACGCTGTCGTAATGATTTCCAGGATTTCTCAGGCTGCTTTGTGGATTGCGATACAATTTTCACGTGCGAGCGGATGCCTTTTTCTGCTTACTCTCATCCGCCTAATTGCCGTGTACACGCGTTAGCGAGAAATTAGCGCACGCCTCGTGTCATCCTTACGGTACGAAGAATTGTTCGTGTTGTGGAAAAGAATCGCCCGTTACCTCCCCCTTGGAATTTAGTCCAGGAATGTTTTTAAACGTTGCCTGTTCAAAAAACTGCCAATGCTTTCTTTTGCAACGAGTGTTCAATCCTTAATTTGGCTAAATTAATAAACCTAAATTCAAAGATTTCAATGACGAATGTATCGATCTTTTAATAGAACGTCGTTCAATCGCGCAAGTTTGAGAAAAATCAAACACGGCCGATTAGACGCACATGAGGTCCAGAAGTGGAAGGTTTAATAAAAAAATTTCGCCAGAAAACGTTGTAGAACATCTTTTCCTGCTTCTTCTATGAACCATCTAATTGTTCTACCTACGAACTTACCTCGTGTTTGCTTTGCTCCAGCCGAATAACGTTCTGGCAAAAAGTCGGCACATTCGTTGTTAGGACGCTGGCAGAGCATGGCGTATGGAGATCCGATCAAAAAGAAGCAGTCGTAAAGCCGAATAACAACGCCTCAAACGAGATCTCGTTATATGCCCACGCAGGACAGTCGACAGAATGTCGGTATACGGTTGTCATCTTGTTGTTTGCTCGACTTCCTTTATATACAGGATGCTCCTCCTGTTCGAAGAAGCAGCGTAGAAACGAGCGCCGCGGGCGCTCGAACGCGCCAGCTAAGTCCTCTTTATCGATCGAGCGTCTCGGCGATGCTCGTTCGATCGTCGTCGTTGATCTCGCCAACGATCTGACCTTCGAGGCCAGCGAGGGCATAACTACATCCATGGTTCTCGAGGGAGACCCGCATTTCCGGCTCCTTCGCTGACCTCGAGGAAAGAGGAGACGCTCGTCCTCGGTACTACGTGTCGATTTACGACACGACGACGTTCCATATTCTCCGTTTCCGCGTGCGATGACAGGGCCATTCTTTCGGAACGAAGGAATTCGCTGAACGGTAGGGTGTACGGGATATGCTGTCGTTGTAGGCGCATACGGGCTGAGAATATGTGACGATATATCTTGATACGTTGTTGTTGTTTATTTGAGGTAAGAAAGAATGACTTCTGGGAAATTGAATCGACTCTCTGCGAGCGAATGTATCTCTTTACACCGCGTAGGCAAATTAGATCGTTCATATCAAAGCGTACATAGTTACCAAGCTTTCAAAAGATCTGACAGAATTCCGAATACTTGTCAGTGTTCCTGATACAATTGTCTGTTAAGTATCCGAGATTTTTTTTTTTTTTTTAATAAGAATAAAAATTTGGAGAAAAGAAACCCGAGACTCGAATCGTTGACGATCCAATTTGCCTACGGGGAGTTAAACATTTGAAACGCGATATTTGAAAATTCATCGAATTCTGAAACAAATAAACCCTGTTCTTTTATTTTTCCATCTGCCGTGGCACCTTTCGGCGCAATCGTGACGATCTCGAGAATGTCCGAAAGCGAATCGCTTTATATTAAAACCCGGGAGCACCATCCGCGGTGGTTGGGTAACAGAAGCGATTTCTCATTGTGCTCGTCACTGGAGCCGAGCACAAAGAACGAGATGAACCGGTAGTAAAAAGGACCGTCGACAAGGTCGGGCCCGGTCCGTTTCAATATTTCAACGTCACTGCCATCTGAAACGAAGAAACGTCAACGTGAACGTTATCTCCGTGAAACTAGTCCCAGAGCTCATTTATCGTGCTCGAGTCTCGTTATAATTCATGTTCTCGCCGCGAAGGTGAAACACACAAAGCGGCGCGTTTTCACGCTAAATGCAGAGCTGCCTAGTTACGGTAGAAAGTAAGGGCGAAGAAAGTAGAAGCTAAGTGCCATAGAATTTCAGATTCAGCTTCCTTGACCGGAATTACTTTTCGTCCGTCTCGTATCGTGTCACGTTTTTCACTTATTATACTCTCCACTTTCCTTTGTGCTTTTCAAAAGAACTTCATTAAAAACGCGAGACATTGTTCGCCCATTGTGAATATATCTTTACACGGAAAATACAGCCACCCTTGAGAGTTTCTTCTTTTTGCACGTATGCTATTTTCGTCGATTCGTGTCACCTTTGTTCAAAGCACTTTTTACAATGTTCCTGCAGAACAAAGATACCCGGTTTATATACACATAAACCAATCGCCATTACGTTCTATTTGTGTACCTCTTGCGCAAATCTTTTTAAGCGTCAATCTGGTTGCTTCTCTGTGGGCGGTATCGTTTCAATACCGAGATTAAACCGAGGAACACAGCTGCATAGTTCAACTCTGGGAATAGTCTTTCCACGATCGAAGGAATCCAGATTTCAAACTCTACGTCTCTGAAATTGAATTTTTTTCTTCCATCTACTACCCACGGTGCCCTTATCCTCGTTCCTCGCTCTAACGCTAAAAGCACCATATGTCGAGGCTCATTAACCGTACATGTTGCCTCGGCTACAACATCCTTTTCCCGCGTCCTCGTAAAAGGAGCACCTCATTGCCAGGAAACGTAACGCGTGTGGTTTCCTGCACGATATCGATTGCAGGTGTACCTTACGAACCCGCTGATCGATTTCAAGAGTCCAGTTAGCACATGTCACTACCGTACCACCGTAAAGCAACATCGAACTGTCGGAGAAACGTCGATTCAGAACTATTACCGAGCAACGGCAAAAATTTATAAATTCACTTTCCGTTTTACGATCAAAGCTGTTCAATATACCGCAGATGAGGTTAGAAAGGGGATCGTGGTGCCTATTACGTCAATCGGCTTTGGTCATCTTTTTAAACGAAGTTAAATATAACACCGCATAGACTTGCCCACGTCGAGATGATTTCTGCGATCGCTCGATCCCGGGCGACGTTATTTGCTTCGACTCGGCGTCAGACAGCTGACTGCGTAATCGTCTCGACTATCCGGACTAAACGTTCGCCTCGATTATCCGAGTTTTCCCTTCTTAAGAATTCAGGAAGTTCATGGATGTTTGCCGTAACCACCCAGGAATGCCGTCGAGACAAAATAGACCTTTCGATATCGCTAGTATACGGCCTCCACCTTATTGATACCGGTTACCAGAGCTGTATTTCGACGTAATGATAGAACATCGAGGTTTACGACGCCCCGTAATACGCGAGCTCGCGTATCGAATGTTGCACCTGGTCATCTTGCTCGTTTTTCCCTTCGCGCGATTAATATCTTCTTCGGTCGAAGGGATTCCGAGTACCCTGCGATTCTTCATGAACTGCTAGTGTTTAATCTGGAATTAAATATCTGTCTCGGTCGTGTTCATCAAGATTGATTCGTTTCCTTGCCTGTGCGAAGGTACTCGTAAGAATATCCAAATAACAAACTTTACCTACGGGATCAACGAATCCGTGTCTACTTTAAATTCCATTCCCTTAAACGCGAAACACTGTATTATCGTCGGAAATGTTCGACATTTGCATCGAGACAACTGCGTTTCAAGAGCGCTCGTTTTATTTCCAGTAGGCGGATTCGAGCGTTTCTGCGAGGATATCTGTTCGGGTTTTTCGTTCGTCGTGCAACGTTCTCGCGTATTTCGTTTTATCGGGACCGGTGTTTACTTCTCGTCTTAATTACGAGGTGATCCGCAGAGTCAGAAGACGGCCGTAACGACGGAAGTTATCGCGGCCGTATCGAGCGACAAGAGGTTTACGGCCACGGGTTTTTTTTTTCTCGCCACCACGCGAGAAACACACGACGAGAATCCTTTCCCGTTCGCCAGCCGTCGTAGCCGCGGCCAGAAGTCGTCCTTGCGTCGTTATTGCGCCACAGGATTTTGTGGCCGCTGTCGTTGACGAGAAACTCGAGTATAAACATTTCAAGACGCACGCTCCCCTCGCGCTGCACTCTGCTTTACGATTGCACGTACATACCCTGGGAACCTTGAATGGCGGATGTTGAGCGTAGGCCAGAGAATATACCCCGATGTGCATTGTGTTTTATTATGGAAACGCGTAAACGCGTGTCTCGTTCTTGCTCTTCGCTGTCGCCGCACCGCGCCGTGGCGAACCGCCTACGCTTCACGGTCGAACTGGTTTACGTAGCCAGACGGAACCTCGAAACGAACCAGCCGGAACAAAAGCGAAATCGCGAATGCTGACTGTTGTTTGCCATGGACATGTCGTGACAGATGGCCAGATGATGAGATTACTTTAAACGTCTGGAGTCTGCTCGTACGGAATACTAAGCGGCTTCCATTCTAAATTGAATTCAAACCAAAATGAGGACTACAAATATAACTACAGAAATATAAGTTGAAGAAGCTGGGAATTGTACTTCTTCTTTACATATATCGAAGGATGTATCTAGAAATTTAACGCCATGTGTCTTGCGCTATGATGATTTATGACGTTATATCGTCGTACCCATCGAGATTGATGGAAGTAGGAAACTTTTCGTACAGTGATGCGAATTGTCTTGGATCGCGCGGAAGTCCCACGTCTTCTAACTGTTTCTTGTATTTATAATTTTCGTAGGAGTAATAATCTGCCTGTACCCAAACGTAATTACACTTTCTTCTAAACAATTTGTCCCATTCGTCTAATTTCCATAAATCTATCTTAGTGCGATGATATCTAAGCTTACCATTCGTCTACCATACTAAACTTGTCTAATTCCGCTTCTGCATGGATCGAGTTTTCCATGTTCTCCCTTCGTGTCCACTTAACGATTATCGCTGGTGAAATCTCATAATAAAACTTTCCTGCATATTACACAATCCGATATATTCTAAGCTCCTTGAAATTTACGACTAGAAACTTATTTCCAAATAACATGAAGTATTCAGGAGAGAAGCGGAGGTAAGGTAAGAGCAGCCTAGAATTCATCTAGGCACGTACCTCCGGCTTTGAATTAAGACTCCCCCGCAGCTATCTAATAATACACCGTGGCAACGCGTTCCCTATATGGGTCGATCGGTTGAATTATTCGAGAGAGTATCGGTCGGATCTCGCACGGCAGTCGACGTTTCTGACGTTCATTGTCGCCAGACGCGACACGCGGTAATTTCTAATACATAATCTCCCGTGAAGTATGCCAACGCTCGAGTACCTTTCCCTGTACGCTTGTAAAATGGTCGTTAACGAAGCAATTGCGCGACAATGATCGAACGCGCGTCGGCCATTAAAAGGTCTCCGCGATCATCTATTTTCATTTGGCGAATCCTATCAACGAATTTTTCCATATTCTCACTGCTGGAATATAATATTCCCTCGACTGTAAACGAGCAGAGACGCCGCGTCGTCCACCGTGCGATCGTCCAACGTTTTATTAATTAAAAAGCAATATGTAAACGAAGGATTTCATTGCCAGCATCGAACCAGCAGGTTTATTCCCCTCGTAATCTCCGTCATGGTGTTTTTCGTCGGACACTCGTAAAATGACGGAACGCGGTACTCGAAAAACCAGCAAGGTCAAGCGAATCCTTTCTACTTCTTCTCCGACGCGCAGCCTCCTATCCTTGGCGCAATTACCCCTCGCCAGGACGAGCGTCGCATCGATCTGTTGTGCGAGGAAAAAAAGAACACGGTTGGTACATATTTTAATACCATATTTCTTCGTGCCATTACCACAATTATCGTTGCTGCGTAGCCCCTGAGGAAATGCAATTATAAAGTGTTTTATAACGCAGAACTCGCGGCATTCGCCCGAGGGAAAGAGAGTCGGGGTCCGGTGCGAGGCCCGGTCGAACCCTCGAACAGCCGGGGCGAACAGTAATGCGTTTCTTTCCCCTGTATATGGACGCGGAGGGGAACACAGGTGGACTTTTCTTTTGCAACCCTCGCGGAGAATTCGCGACGCTTACAATCGTCTCGGGCTGCTTCTCACCGGCGGAGAAAAAGCTGGAATGTCGTGGAATTAATTGAAATCAGCATAGCTCGGCGCCGAGGCGTGCGTTCCTTCGTGGAAACGGCGAGACGATTAATGGCTGGGATCGTTTCATTCATCGCTGCATCGGATGGTTGGGGGTGGGGAAGCAGGATTAACGCGGAGCGCGATGTTAAAGGTCAATGCCGCGCCACGGCAAGCCCCTAAACTCGTGTGGGAAGAATTTCTGTCTCTCTTCTTTTCTCCTCCGCTGTTTACCTTTCTCCCACTTCTTTATTTTATTCGACTTTCTTTTCTTTTCCCGCTTCTTTTTATTTATCACCGATTAAAGAATACCGCGTGACGGAATTATTCGAGGTTTACTAACTTGTACCCGCGCAGCGGGCAAGCGTGTGCGTAACGTTACACGCGAGCCCCGAGGATTTTCGACTGCCTCGTGAGAACGTTACGAATTTATTTTCCTTCGCCTTCAGGCTTGCATTCGTTATGGCTGCGAACGATTTGTTAAAAATTCTTTCCCCTTTCAGTAATTCGAATAAAATATTCCAAATTCCGTATTACCGACAACGTGTAATCAAATTCGTTTACGACTCGAATTCACCATGCGACTCTAATTATTAACAGCAAAAGATTTAGTCAAACGCGTTTCGAAAGTCAAATGTTTCCGCGATACGTTCGAGAGTGCGATCCCACAAGAGGAAACGAACATCATGGTGCCGGACGATTATGGGAAGAGTGTCTTCCCAAGATTCACGGAAACGTTAACTCGCCGTAATTGCTGACATCTGATACGCACGCATAAATTTGTTTGACGACTCGGCATTAGCGGGACTTCGTTACAACTCATAAGCCGATGCTCCGTCGTGCTGCACCATTTAATAGCGCATGATTGCTCGTTGCGAGCGTTTAGCCACACCTGCGTGCTCGATACCGGGCTTCGTTCCCAGGTCTTCCCGTCAAGATCGATTTCACGTGACCAGAGACCACACAGGGAAACATCAAATCTTTGAATTAACGCTGTCATTACCCGTCATCTGCCTGTCTCACGTCAGAGAAAAATGTCCACGATTCTCTTAGTGGAATGTGCCTTTGGAGTTCAGCTTATTAATCGTTTCTTCACAACGTATGTAGTTAATACAACCGCCGTTTAAATCTATTTTAAAATACCATTGCGAAAGATACAAAAAGTGTACTTAAATTCAGGTAAAAATTGAAAGCAGGTAGAAATCGTTCCACGCGATCGTTTGCAATTCACCGGTGCATAATCGGCGATTGTATCGCTAACTCTGTTTGCCAACACCCAATTAACCCATTCAAGATATCTATCCATTGAGGCCTGTTTTGCTTTTGCAATGCGTCGTTTTACGATCCAAATAGTCAGTCGACGGACGATCTATTGTTCTATTCGTTGGATAATTCTGCGAACAGATTCGAGACAGTTTTTTCAGCGAGTGCAGGGAACGGTATTCGAAGCGGACCGCGCGCGAGGACGTGTAACGCGGTAAAAAGCCGGCGTTTCGTAAGCGAATAAATTGAAAAAGGTGATTAAGGAAGAACGAGCGTGCCGCCGTCTAAGCGGACTGCCAGTCAGCCTACGAGTCACGAGATTTATCGCCGGCCAACGGACGTCTGTCATGCGAAACGTTTTCATGGGAGAGGCATTCCTTCGGTGAACTTCACGCTCTTCACCAGAAACGTTCTTCTTTCTCGCGACACTATCCCATTTAATAAACGCACGCCGTTCCATTTATCCTGCTCACGATACGTTTGCACGTTCGAAACAACCGAGCAAACGACAAACGACACCAAAGGACCAAAAGCGACGACGAGCGTTAAGTGCTCGATTATTCACGAAACGGCTTCTCCGGAATGGAACGCTTTTCTCGCTACGACTAAGAATCGATGGCGGATTGGCATTTCGCTCGGCTGCCAGTCGGTTGGTCACCGATTTACGGGCAATTTGTAGGACGTCGTGAACCCGCCATTTAAGCGTTACGCCACGACCACGATCGCGACACCTTTTTTTCTTCCCTCGTCCAGCGTCCAGAGCGTGCTTCACGCTCATCGTAAGGATTATCGACGATCGACACAAAGCATGGACAATCGCGGTCGAATTTATCCGTGTAGCCCGGTGTAATCGTGGATCGATCGATCGAAGGCTGCTCCCACGCATGGAGCGTATCCGGCCTGGCGAAAAAGTCCGCGCGTCGCGCTTTCTCTCCATTACCATCGCTGATGTATCACCTCGTCCAGCTCCGTCAGAAATTACGATGTGCACGGAAACACAGGAGAGGGAATAATCGAAGAGCCGAGAGCCACGGTGTGGCTAATCGACGTCGTGGCGAATAAATTCGGTGTAATTGGCTGGCGAGTTTATCGGGATGTTCGTCGCGCCGCGCTGCCTTGCCTCTCGGCTTGCCTCGGTTCGCACGTTTTTATGGAAATTAATTGGCTCGAAAATATTGACCGTGTCGAAGATATTGCTGGACGATGTCACGCTCGACGCTTTCAATAGCGGCGTTCGACGGCCGCATGCTTGAAAAATACTTGGCCTATCCTGTTGCTTGTTCGGACCGGGTTATCCGGAGGGTCAAAGAATTCCGACGATTTGGGCGTTTTCGAGAGGTTGGATGCTCGAAACGCTTCGGATACTCGCATCTTTTATTCGATAGAATTTTCTGAAAATTCCAAGGTGCATGGAAAACAACGTTTAAATAGACTCTCGTGATTTATTCGGATATGACATTTCAAAAAATTCTCTATACAATCGATTGATCGTTATGATTGAACGAAAAGGAGAACCTTCGATCCTTCCACCGATGCTTTCGACTGGTATGGGTTCAAAGAACTTAGAAAAAAAAGAGGTGGCTACCGTTCGACCGTAGGGAAAAATATGGGCATCCGTCGACAAGATATCAGGCGAGTTCGTTCCGAGAACGTCGCGTCTCTGGCGTCGTCGGTTCCAGAACGGGAAGAAACGAGGAAGGACGGAGACGGGAGCCCGTAGGATCGGCGGTCGGCATTCCACGGAACGACATCTGTTCACGACTGTTCCGCGTTCTCGCCGCGAAGCAACTGCGGCTCGTTTTGTCCGTGGTGGCTGTTGGTTCTCGGTTGCGCGCCGGTAATTGCGATCGATACCGAGTCGTCCTCGACTCTGTGCTCGTCTCTCATCGTTCTCTCCTCGTTCTCGTCGTCTTCGTTGTCGTCGAAATTAAACGACGCGAAGGCAGCTTCTTTCGTGGTCGCCGAGAAGACGAGTCGCGGTGACTCTGCTTGGCGTACGAGCACGATGAAAAACTCGTTGCCGGCATGCGCTCGGATCCGTGGCATGCGGGGATGCAGCCGGTAGCCGGGCTAAAACCGCTCGTCGAACGCGTATCGAAGCGATCGCCGGGAATCCGCGCAATGACAGAACGTTCATAACATCATTAGTAACGTGACTGCGCGCCGCGCGGGAATTAAAGCGCAACAAATTGGAGCAAATAAACGGACCGACTGCAGGCAGAAACAGAGCTGCGCGATGAGCCCGATAACAATTTTTCTCATTCCTTCACGCTGATTAGCCGTCTTCCCATTTCTCTGCCTGTACAAATAGATTCTATCACTTGACGCTGCTTCATTTATTATCACGCAGTTTATATCATAGCGAGGGAATGTAAATTACGGCGCATTAGCGATTCCTAACTTTTTCTTACAAATAATATATCGTCAAAGTTACTCGAAGAAGAGGGTTAATACTTTTTCATATCAATTCGTTCGATACGAGTTTATGCAAACTGCTGATCTAATGCACCGACATAAAACAATTTACCTTACCAAGCTTCGATCGATCGAAGCTATCGCGTATCGAACTCGATGCATTCGCTGCTCGCGTAGCAAACCTTCCTGCTAAAAACGCTATCCTCCGCCGTACGCGCTTTTCAATCCACCTTACGCACTCAACGTGCACGTACACGGGTGCACGCGTGTACGCGCGAGTGATAAAGTCGCCAGGGCGAGTATTTATCTGCGGGCAGAGGTATCCCTGGTTTGCCGGTTCGCTCTCCCTTTGGATCGGCGTCCGGCCGCGAAAAAGAGGGTCCTGCGGGCTCTCGGCCGCATCGCGGCGATAAATCGCGGTTCATTCTCGCGCGCGAACGAATCGTCGGCCTGGGAGCAACGATGCTGCCTTCGTGGCTCGAACCCCGGAGGAAGATAGAACGAGGCAGCGCTTCTGTTATACACCTATCTGATAGTTGAGAGCGTGAGTTATTAGCGTATGGCGCGGAGCGTCGTAAAGGAGCGCAGCAGCCAGCTTTACACGGCTCGGAACCTTGAAGTAGCGCCGCGCAGATCCAACGATAGCTGCGGGAAACGACGTAAAATTACGGCAACGGACTGTTTGCGGCTGTTTTAATGGAGCCGCTGGTCCGCGGCTCGATAGCGCCGCTTTTATTATTGCCGTTAATCGCCCTCTTGCCGCTCTCGATTATCCGCACTCTTTTCCATTCGTCGAACAATCGGTTCGCCGCTCCGAATTCATAGGGGTTGCTACGTGGAAGCGTGTTGCAGCGCGCTATTCGATACGCGTTAAGATTAATTGGTTCGCGGGGCGGAGGGATGTAACAACGAATCACGTTGTCGAGTTCGCGATGAAGTCGTAAAAATATGGAATCGATTCGGGGAGCAGTTTATACCGGCGATTCGTATCGTTAGTGGTAAGCGCATTACGGTCGAGGCGAAACGTATATTTACGTTAGGCACAAGGTTCGAGTGGTTCGTGCTATCGTTCTCGATACTTCTTGAACGTAGATTCGATTAATCCAGATACATCCGTTACTCGAGGTATTCCTACGTTCTGATATTTTTACGTAGTAATATCTCTTATGACACATGTCAGGCTACTAATCCGCGAACCAAGCATCCCTTCCGTTATCGACTCTGCCGTTCGTCTCTCGTTCGCGACAAGAATCGCTAGACTCCTATTCATCGTAAACCAACTGCATGCTGATGCTATCCTACGTGTGGCAGATACTCGATCTAGTCGAGCTAAGTAGACGGACAGGTAGCGAATAACGAAGTCGATCGACGCGATCGATACTCGACCGATCACCGAAATCCGCTCGATCTATCGGTAGTTACATTGTGGATCGCTAGATCGAAGTGACAGCACGGAATTTCGATGGAAACCGCGATACGTTGCAATTACTTTTTTACGGCGACCTGTCGCGCGGCTTTTTTACAAACTGTTGCAGGATCGAGCGTCCAGAAGGAGAAACACGAAAAAGCCCGGTTGGTGTTTTCAAGCGGGTTGCGCGCGGACGAGCGAACGCCCGGTTCGCGTTTTTATTTTAATCTGCAGACGCGATGCACGGTTTTTCCCCCGGTGCATTTGATTTCTGGAGCAGCACGTGTTGAGACGCGAAGCCGACGAAGGAGGTGTCGCTGCCTCATACGGCTCGAGCGGCCGTGCCTCGATGCTCGAACGACCACTTCTTGCCCGACCGTCGACCGTACAAGGGCCGAAAGGCCTGGAAACGAATCGAGAAAGAGACGTACGCCGCCGATTGCATTCTTGGCCTTGCGACGTGACACGGCCACTTTTTGAAACCGCCGCTCATAACCCCCTAACCCACTTGACCCCTCGCTTAACGGATTGCGAATTCCAAATATAATTGCCGACGAAATATCATCGACGCAGTAAATTCCTCTCCTCGTGAAATTTCCGATCGATGAACCACAAACTTCTGTAAAGACTTCTTCGCTTTTCCTTGGAATTACATGTCGATATTCAAAAGCGTCTGTAGATCGTGGTCTCGAAAGTGACAAACGGTCGTCTTAATAGCCGAAGAGATTCGCGCATCTTCGTATTTGGCGATACTTTGTGCGCGTCTACCTACGCGTTGTCAACAAAGAGAATCTTCGTCGTCGTCGTGTCGATTCGGACATGGAGAAATTCCGTTTCGCGAATTTGCAAGGCATTCAGCTACGCAGGTTGGTTTTTAAGAGCAAAGTGGTTGGGTGACGTTAATACCAAATCGCGCACAGCGTGTTCTTTGCGTCGTCCCCTCAAGGTAGTCCTTTTTTTCTATCCCGCTGTTGAATGGATCGCCGTTTCCAGAACGATTCCACGTGCGTTCATGAAGGCTGACAGAGAGGCAGGTGGCTCTTTGCCGTGGTATTCGGAGACTGAAACCGATACCGTCGCATTAAAGTCGATGTCCTCCGGTTTGCCTTTTTCCGTGAGGTTGCCTTGGCCGATGACATCTGGTCGACGGTCAGGAATGTCGAGCAATAACCGGTCTCTCGATACTCGCGGGGTGCATTTCTGCCTAGGTGAAATTCCTGAGCAACGAGCGGGTTCGCGGCGAAACTCGTGCAACCCGGTTGCTTCTCTTCGCGCAGCCTGTTTGCAAAGTACACCGCGGAGAAGAAGTGTACCTCGAGCAAGCACCGCGATGCGCGGATTTAAATAACAATGACCGTCGCCACTGCGAAACGATGACGAATGAGCCTTATCGCGTCCGTGCGCCAACCTGCAATTTGTAATAATCTCAAACGCACCACGATCGCTTAAAACTCCGTCGTTCCTGACAATGCACGCTAATGACAACCAGTTAAATCGATTTATTCTTCGTTTTCTTTAAGCAGCGTCTCGCGTGATTCGTCCGGTTCTCATTTACTGCAATAAGGTGTTTTCGCTCGAACGTGTAATTTCGTTGCTGCGAAGTCGTTTCTGATTTCTCGGAATAATATTCGTCTGCTCGTTTTAGTTGGCGCTTGAAATCGTTGATGACCGGTAGACGGCCGAGATTAGCGAAGAAAGAATCCAACTCATTCGTGACCTCGTCCCGTCATACGGCGCGTCCCATCCAGACGAATACCGACAGGTGGGATGCAAATTATTCAATTAACGTTCGAAAGCCTCGCGGCATTCGCTCGCGATACGCTTCCAACCTTCTGGATGACTGGTATCCTGACGGGCTCGTGAGTCGAGGAGAGAACCGCCTCGAAACGTACTCCAGATAGCGTTGACACCTTGATTGGCAGTATAGGGTGCGTATCGAGTGGCTCTTTGTGGCTCTTAGTGGCCGTGTCGTGGCGGAGGAAAGTGGCTGTGAAACACGGGCTTCTCGTTTATCTTTGGTTCGTGAGGGACGAAGGCGGTCCGATCGACGAGCAACGTCGTAGGTATCGGGTTTTTGCGCATCGGGCTCTTTTTCCTGACGCGTTTCGCGCGGATAACGCCAATTAACGTGGCCGTTGCCGTGATCACGCGCAGATTTAAAGCGTGGCATAATGGTGCGTTACGGATACGGTGAAAGTGTGTGGTGCACGCAGGCGTCGCACGAAGGAGGAAGGATCCGTGTCGCGTTACGGACGTCGCGATTCCATCGGCGCGCATAAATCAGCGCGCCGGCGATATAATTGCCGTTAATTAAATTACGCTGCGCGCACCACGGTAGGCAGTGCAGCGTTTCGCGTTCCCGTTACTCGAATCACCGGCTATCTGTAATTAGTAATTGCACGTTTACCCGACGACTGCCCGCCGAGCAACGGGGCCTTCTCCCTCGGCGCGCGTTAATTTGTCGCCGATATTTATTGTATCCTTGGCTACAATGTCGTCGAGCACGCTCGTGTCCACCGCTCGGCGATCGACCGGGTGGGCCGCTTGATTTTCGGTGACACCAATCTCCCCTTCTTTTTTTTCCCCCTGTTTCGTATTCGTTCGGGAAACATGATCTCCGTGCATGCGTGATGTTGCGCGCACTGAGGGAACGACTACGTTCCTCACGGCCTACTCGAGACGCTGATATTTCTTTCGCTGATTTTAATCTATCCCGCGAGTACCGTAAACAGGCGCGAAAGGAGCCGCTGTTTATCTCTTTTACTGTAAATAGTAGGTAGCCGAGAGATGGGTAAGGCGGTGAGTACCGGTCGCGAGCGTTCGATTGTACCGCGGCAACAGGGTTAGCTACCAAGTGGAACGAACGCCGAACATGACCCAAAATCGTGAATAGGTGCACGCGCGTGTTTACATGCGTCTCGTAAAAGAGCTTTCGTATTTCGAGAACTCGAAGACGCTCTTACAGTCTTACGACGACCATGCCTCAAGCTTCTCCTGTTTATCAAAACAGAAGCGAAGTAGACCACCTGCCAACGTAGCTCTTTTCCCGTATTTTCATCGAAGATCAAAGATTCACCCGAGGCGATGCATCGACCCCCGATTTACCGAGTATACTGTAGAACGCCGCCAGCTAAACGTTGCCAGTGTCACCTGCGTAATGGATCCTCGAAGAAGAAAGAGAAGCACCGGGAAGACAGTTTCAATAGATGCAAATACCGATCGATCAACGGAGATTACTCTTCGTTGACCTAGACGTTTCGTGGTCGGACGATCTGAAATCTAGGCGATCGTGATAAAAAGCTGGAAGAAAGAGGAGACGTAGGAGGGGTGGGGGCTCGTAGTGTCTCAGCTGTCAGCGAGTGACAGCGGTTAACAGTATCTGGCCCCCACTTCGTGTGAATTATATGCGAGCAACGCGTGATTCACTTCTCTGTCGTCTTGTGCTGCAGGTGGGTGTACCTCCTTGCGGCCTCCTGCGCGAGTTGGTTGTCAGTCGCCAAGAACTAAGCGGCTGAGTGCGAAGCGAGGGCAGTACTCCTTCGCTTGACAGCCGTTGACAAGAGGGTGGTGGTCTAACGGCACTCGGTACACGGATGTTCGTCTGCTTCGGAAGCACCGATCTCTTCTGTTGGCCGCGCGTAGGTGGCTTCAATTACCGTGATCGTTGGCCTCGAAAGAAGCGCGGCGATTTCGCCCGACGTCGGGTTAGGATGATTCGCGGCTCGATGAGAACTCGCGACGTCGATAGCTCCACGACGTGACGGGATTTACGAGGAATCCCGCTGTCCAGTCGAGATTCGTGTGGTCGTTGTCTTTTATAGGATCCGATCGCGATCGGTTATGTAATCGAACACGATGGTCCGCAACGTCAGGGTCGTTTTTATTCCGTTGCATCTACAACTCGCATTCATTCGCGTCCATTTATCGAGGCTCGATAGTATCGGAGGTATACGAAGCGGGAGGGCCGATGAGCATTACAGTTACTTGTGCGTTCATCATACGCTTATGTAATGACATGCGCTCGCTCTCAGGCTTTTTTGTGGGTGTACGTGCTCGTATCACGCGAAAGGGCTCCGAGGTTAATGACCGAAACACGGTGGGGAGCACGAAGGGAGGTCATCGTCGAAAAAGTACCTCGATTCCAGGTTTCAGCCTTCGCGTTCGTGCACGCTCGTGCGATACGTACGTTCGCGGAATGCTGCCTCCGCTTCCCTGTTAAACGAACGAACCTCGAACTCGATCATTTATTATCAACGATCTCTCAATCTCGCAGTCCTGCATGAAAGAACTAGGAAAAGAGAAAGGAAATTACATCGGGCAATCTTCTAACGCAACCTGTCCCGTTCCGCGGAGAAATCATAATTGCATCCAATTCATCCACCCACGGGAGGCCAAAAGAAGCAGGCACGTTCCTCGTAAAATTTCCAGCACCTCATCATCCATACTAATCAACCGCTAACGAGGAGCAGTGAGGCTCGCGTTAGGAGATCCTCTCGCGGTCGCGGCAAAAACCGCGCGGCTTCGGTTAGCACCCACGCTCGTTGTCCTACGCCAATGGAAGGAGAGAGGAGCGAGAGGAGTCGTCGGGCCAGAGGAAGGACCGGTTCTCTCTGCGTTCGTGCGAGGTCCCTTCTACTAACCCATAGGCTCGATCCGCGGGGCCTTCGCTGGCCCTCTGGACCCCACGTTGCATCGTCTCGTTCGGCCGGTCCTTCCCGAGCCGGCGTACTAACTTCGCAGTCGAACGGCTTCCCTGCGAATTACCGCTGTGGACCGCTCATTACCGCGTACCTCGTGAGCGGTCCGGCGAACTTCGAAGCTGGAATAACTCGCCAACCGGCGATCGTGTCTCTGGAGATTTCAACGCTAGGCGGAGCGGCGAGCTGGTGATTTCAACGCGTGGAAGACGTTGCTCGTGACTTACAAGTGGTTCATATATATATATGTATATATATATATACATGTAGCAAAGAGATCGAGAGATTCGAGGGTTTCCTCGCAAAGTCTTTTAATCGTCGAATCACTGAGTTAAGTCTGTTTTATAGGTTATAACGGTTACACGACTCTTTTTAATTTTTTCCCTTCGGAGAGGCCGTTGCCGTTTCATGTTCCGAATTTTTCTGTTTGTCATTGCGGAACAATAACGAGGACTAAATATGTATCAAGGAGATAATTATATTCGTTTCTCTAGATCGTTGCCCAAAGATACATTCGATGCTCCTTTCGAAGCGTTTGCAGGTAGATTGCATCAGAATCAGGGCCCCACGGATCATCAAGGTCTACCTACATCGAATCGCTTGCTTAATTCGCTGAATCAGGCGAACGAGAGCGTCCATGCCGCGGTTCGTGATCGCGTCATTCGTTTCATACGACTCGCTGGTCTGGGCGACGTAACTCAGACGATGCTCTGGTAAAACGAGTATTCGAGGCAAGAAATTCTGCTCCGCAGCTGGTTCTTAGAATCGAACGAACGAATCGGCGTTCTTTGATTGCGCTCGTGTATAGAAACGCGGTCGCCGTAGGAGGTATGAGCTTTTCCTACCTCGGACTTGACGCGATGAAGCACGCGAGAGGCTCGATAACTCGCGGTTCCATAGTTACGCAGCGGGGCGATACCGATCGGTCGATGCGTCATTTCCGATAACTTATTTTCGTGATGAGGAAGCTATACCGCGGCCGAGGCAAACTCACGGCTCTCTAGCAATTAATAAATTCACCCCGCGTCTACGTTCCTGTTCAAATTTATTTCTCCGAATGCGTAGACCGCGCTTTACATTGCGCTGGACCGTCGAACACGCGGTAATAACGATATTACTGTAAAACGCGTCACTACGTGACTTCGTCTTCTCGTGCATGCTCGTCCGGCCCCTTTCTTTTTTCTCCGGGCATGCCGTTTCGTTGTCCGGCGTATCCATGCACGGAAGTCTCACGCTGATAAACTCGATCATGTTGGTTTCACGAGCCAGTCTCGTGTTTGCTTAAACGATTAATAACGTCCCGCGGAATCTTAATGCCGCGCTCTCGTCTTGCTCTCCGTCCGTTTGCCTGCCACGGCGAGAATAAAAATCCTCCGAACCGTTGCCGTTCATACCCTGAACACACCGTATTATTCTATGCACGAGTTCCTCTAGCGGCGAATACCGACAAGGTCGAGTCGCCCGCAGCGTTCGCCCCCTCCCACACCGCCTCTTTCCGCGTTAATTAATCAGTTCCCCTTCGTCGTATTCCGCGAGCGTTGCCGATGGCGCAATCGACGAGGTACGGTTCTAGTGGCGCAACGCGACGCTTCCACGTGCACGATCCATCGATACCGGTTGGAGCCGAGCAGCTGCACGGAGCAGTTTACGCCTATTACGCCCTTCGTATGCCGGATCGATTTGTCTATCCGTTAATTAGCGCCTTGCCCACGCTACGCCGATCTATAAAGTTCGAAACGCCATCCCGTTCGAGCGAAATTATTCGAGACTCGCGCGCGCGGAAACACCCGGACGCTCGTTCCACCCGGATATCGTCGCGGTGCCGATGCATTGACTCGATAATCGTGCATTTTCTTTTCGCGTTTATCGCCATACAAGAGCAGGAAAGAGCGAAAGACCGCGCTACGAGGGATCACCTCGGGGCCGTTACTCCAGGAAATCGTACACACCGCGTATACGCATTTGCAACGCGCGTACGAGAGAGCCTGCTGGCTGATTCTTTTCGACGCACTCGCGCGTACGCGAGGCAGATAAGGTCTGCGATGGGACCGTGGGAGGAACGAACCGCTGTGCCTCGATCCCTCGGGCCTGAGAGCATTTTCTCGTTCCCAGCCGCGACCTATTCCGCGGGACGAATTTATTCGATCGGCCCTCGATGCTTCGCGAACACTGCCTCTTTCGAATACACGCATCGCTCCAAGGAAATCGCACAACATTCCAACCGAATGCGCGACCATTAAGAGATTCAGGATGTGCAGACTCTTCCCTTGCTAAAGTTTCTGATGAAATTTCTTGGTATGAATTTTGATTCGCGAATGAAAAACAAATTTTCTTTATGGAATCACACAGCCCACCTATCGCGCTCGACTTTTTCGATAGATCGTCGTGTCTCGTTTAATTCATTGTCGTAACAAATTTTCTTCTATAAGTGCGTAAAGTTGCGGAAATTTAGGAAAGTATGCGATCGAGAGTCAGGTCCAAGGTCGAGATCGTGCACCTTCGACCCAACGAGATCGCGATTAACCGACGCCGCCGATCGGGGGAGCGAATTAGAGAAACACAATGGCCTATCACGCGATCGATCGATCGGGGGAGCAAGCGTGTCCGATTTTTCTCTCTCGTCGGAGATATATGATCCAGCCGATCGTTTGAGGTATCAGCGGGATCTCGCGGGCCGAAGAAATATGCAGATAGATAATCTCCGCGGCAACAAATGGACGCGCGATTCGACGCGCCGTAAAACTGCGCACTGCCGGATGAAAGTGCACCCGACCGCGTGCTATCGAATCGCATCGCCGCGGAATAATTGCTACCGAACGTAGAGAATGGTAAATAACAAATTGCGACGGCCCGATTTTTCTCATTCGACCTCTCCTTTCCGCCATTGACTATCCGAAGATCTGTACGATGGAGTGACACTTGAACCGTCGCGCAAACTGATCGAAGATCGAGGACGTATCCGGCGTGGAATCGAATCGCGATCAACGTCGGTCGCATTTCACGGGGCGACGAATCCGACGGAGGCCATTGGCGAGAAAACGATCGATAAGAATCGGTTCCGAAACCCTAGTACTCTCGAGCTTCCTGGCGTTGGGTTCGATGTTTACGATGAAACGCGAAACAAGTGATTGTACAATATATTTTAACGGGAATATACGAGAATACCTGCTGCTAGATCAAAAAGAAACGCAATAATTGACGCGGGTTATTAGGAAAACGATCGATCAGTCAGAATTTTCTACTCAGAAGATGGCAGGAACTGTTTGCAAAATCTGAATCGTTTGAACTGTTCATGAAATTAAATAACAATACACAGAATAGGAAAATTAATTACGTGGATATCGAGATTGATCGAAACATTAATTGAGAGAATATGGATGTGGAAGAAAATGATTGAATTATAAGGCACGAAATTCATAAACGATAGGAAGATTACTGCGATAGATTGTTAACAGTCCTGTAATGAAAATAATTCAAGAAAAATGAGTTAAAATTTCGAACTCGGTAATTCTGAATAGTTTCGATAATTTCTCGATGATTTTTCAAGTTTGCTTCAATTCTCGCAAGCGCTCTAACGCTTATAAATACGGGTGAAAAGGATACCGTAAAGCAATTTGGGTTACAAGTACAACATTCGAGATGGCAATACCGTGCGTTATCGTTGATCCTGGATGCGTCCCTCGCATGAAAGTACGCGTTAATCAGCGGACGCTATACGGGCTTAATGTTTCATACGTATAACCGGGGAACGAAGCACCGGCCGAGTTATGGCACGGACTTTCGAAAGGGAACACGAGCCCTCGATCGAGCCAGCGAGAGACCAAAGCGAAGAAAATTACGATCCGTTCCTCCGAGCGTTTGACCAGCCGCGCACGTTTCGTCGTATTTCAACGCGTCGCGTCGTTTCCCTTCTCTCGTTCACTGTGTTCGTCGTCTTCTCGTCCCCTTCCGCGATCGTACGTCCTCAGGTCGACTCGCGAATGATCGCGTTAATAAGGGCAATAAGTTTCACCGTCGGCATCCTGCTATCCTGTCCGAAAATAAAAGAATATTTACGCGCCGTGCGAATGATAATTTCCGACCGGGCGTAACACTTTTGTGTTCCGTGTCGGTAAAATTGGATTCTTATAAATTTTGGAAATTTGAAACGTCTCGGGGATATCTTACGAAAGCGTTCAGCGTGAGATCTCTATGGGAGGATGATACTTTTTAAAGGATTACAAATTTGTACAATCAAAGGAAATTTCACAAAGCAAATTGCGAGAGATTGAAACGAAAATTATACGAATCGAATTCAATTTTATGAAGAATGTGGTGCTATTGCGATACCTATTGTCACGAAAACACGATAGCGAAGTAAACGTCATGTTACGTCAAACGAACGAATGTTTAATGATCTACGTTCGCGGGTATCGGCACGATAAAAATCGATGTAACTCGTCGATCAGTGTCTGGGCTGTTTTGCGACCGCGTAAAAGTCCCTGTGTGTTTTTGCGCGATCGACAAGCCTGTCGTCGCGTGCAACTATGCGTGTTCGACTGCTGAAAAATCTGCTTTGTCCGTGCGCCATTGAAATCAGTGTGGGAGAGAACTCGGTTATCCTTCTCACGCGCCCTCCAATTCTTCGATTTATCGACGTGGTCCGTGCTATGCACGTTCATCTCCGTTAATTGATTGTTATTAATACGCGCGTTATCGTGGCCGCTAACGGAGTCGAGATGTCTTGATAAATGGACTTTGAAACGTTATCCTGTTACCTACTATAAACGAGAACTCGGTGGCACTTGCCTCGAACAGTTACAGTCGCACCTGAAGACGATCGCCGAGGCATCCTGGATTAATCGTGGATACACTTTCCTCGTAATTTCATCCTTGAATCGTGCGACTTACTTGTCTTACGAGTGTTGGCTCGCTCGCCATTCGCACACGCGAACTCAAGTGGAAATACCTGGTTTGGAATGTGCGATGAACGATTCGATGGTAATCAAGACGATGCTACAGAATTTTATAGGAGGACTGTATGTCATAAATAACGTTCGAAGTTTCAGCTATTAACTACCACAGCCGTGTACTACGAAATCGTGGTTCGTAACTGACCATTCGAATAACAGCAACCCAAGGAAGCTTACGACCATGGAAATTTAAAGCTCGCTATTCCTTCGGGAAGGACAAGAGTTACACCCTCTCGTAATATCAAACGCATTAACCTACTTTAGCCGCTATACCGCATGGACTCTTTCCCGAGCGGTACAAATGAAAAACCCGCTATTCTATCGACGTTATATAGAAACGACGTCCTACGCTAATGGATGTACAGCATTCGTAGACATCTCTCGGAGAATACCGGCAGAATGTACACGTGGCCTGCATTTTCTTCGAGACTCGGCTACCGTTCGATGCAACGAACCTGGCCAAGAGAGGCCTACGCAGACCCGTGGCACGGCCCTGCCACCAACGCTCTCGTACCTCGGGGGCTGGATCATAATTCTGACCGGCAGCAACAGAAAAAGGATCGAATCGCGGCCAGATTTCCATTCCGCGGCCCACGGATTCTCGTGAAACGCTTCCTTCCAGCCCTCGTATTCCTGTCTGCGAGCCATTGCAGGCTCGTCGTCGCAGCCTGAATATTTATAATTCGTGTCTCCGAGCAACGGTCGTCCATGACGAACGTCGGGACGGTAATGTCGCCTGGATTAATAGGGCTTTTAAGACGTACCCTAGCTGTCTAGCTCTCCCCTATCTTTCTCCGATTTACACGCGTCGAGCTGCGAGTTGATATTCCTCTTAATCTCAATTTACGATAACAAACGCGGCCTCCAGGGCGTCCACGATTTGAACAGAATTAACGACACTGAAAATAGGCGTGCTAATCGTGTCATTCGAAGTTTATACGCGATCAAAGCACGTTCACGAGCTATATATATAACTCGTGATCCATGGTACTCGCACATATGGTGATCTTTATGAAAAAAAAAAAAAAAGATAGGGAATAAGCTATGCTTCGGCTTTTTTCTGCGCGATCTATAATTTATCAAACGGGCATATAAAATTTTCATAAGATCGACGATTTAACTATAAGATTCACGACTCCGGGCCGAGATATCACGATTATTTGCTCGCCTTAAGTTAAAGCTTGCTCGATGGGGACGTTAATTATCGATCATTCAGCGGCAGACCGGCGGTCTGAAACTCACTGGCAAGAACTTCTTCTTTATTTTTCATCGTCTCTGAATCCTCGTACGGTCGTACACGGCCGTCTCGCTCGTTCGTCATAACGAAAGCCCCTTTATCGTCTATCGATCTGGCTTTTTCGCTGTCTCCGGCGGTAATTGCCTTCCATCCTGTCGTTTTGCTCGCTCGAGGACAGTGCTCGCGTTGAATTTACCGCTCGGAGCGATCGAGAAATAGACGCGGGGACACGATAAGCCCTCTCGTATGTTGTCTCTGGTATTCTACGGCCGGCCGTTTAACCTCCTCCCGCATTCCTCGTCAATTTCTTTTTCCGAAGCCCGCTGTCGCCGCGAGGAACGCGACCCGCGCGCGCTGACCTTCATTGTTTTTCCATCGGCTCCTTTGCTTCCTTTTACGATGCATCGTGAATCGCGCGCCGCCAATTGCGCTCCAGCCTCTCCACCGGAATGAATCCTATCAACCAATTATTCGAGATCCGTGGATACAACAGCACCGCCGAAGAATGCCCAAATCGGTTGCTATTTCGATGGACAACGCAAAAAAAAGAATTAATGCCGTATTACCGTCACAGGATATTGATAGCGTCGAGGGAATGTGTTCCCATTGACATTTTAATTCGAACGATCTTCGTAGCCCACTAAATTTCACAGAAATTTCTGGAACTTTTCATCGCGCCTCTCTCAACATTCGTCATTGCGAAAGAATTATCTAGTTATTTATTTCGTCTGTATCTCTCGCCTCGAAATTCCTCGAGCCAGAATTCGTTGTCAGACTATATGGTAATCCATATAAATAGCGAATCTCGAGGAGAGACTTTCACTCCTTTAATCGTGGAGTTGGTATCGCGCGACCAGCATCATCGAAACGTCTTTATCTCGAAAGCAGGTTGATAGATGCATCGGTGCCGCCATTAATTCCATACTGCGCCTGATTAAAATAGCGCGCGCGCGCGCGCGTATTACAGGCGAATTAAAATCCGTCTCTCGAGCGCTCGCTCTCGATCGTTCCCCTGACTAACACGTGCGCGCCGGCCGCATTAATTACGTGATGTAACACGAATAACGTTCACGAGCCGGTCGTTCAAGCCAATTTTTTTCTTCCTACCCCCGTGAACTTTCTGATTTACTCTGCCCACGATCGTCTAATTCTTGTTCCAGCATACGGAAGACAGTGAGATTTGTTGGACTTCCTGAAAATTCTACATCTATATATTTTAGCATCTATTTTTTTTTTTATGGAAACGTGCATTGGCCAATTTGAAAGCGCAAAATGACTACAGTATAGCGATAGACTCGTTAATATCGGTGGTATCGGACGTGAATTTATGCGATCCGATAGGACGCGCGAAGCTGGTGCATTAAAAGCTGATATCGTTCGGTTGATGGCGTTACGTAAAGAACGATTTACGGTAATCACGGGAGCTGAGTCGAATAGCTGGATCAAACTGCTGCCGGAAACCGCGAAGAATGAAGTGTACCTGTTAGACAGATATTTAATTTGGCATCGTTTAAAAGTGCAAGCCAAAGGGAAACGTTTGTTGTATACGACTGGCGTGCACGGCTAACTGCGTTTAAGTAATCGTAATTACACGTGGATTACTATTCTTACGGAGCGTATACAAGGTTTTTCTAAAATAGTTAACAGTTCTCGCGGCGAAATAAAAGATTCGTAAATGTTTACTTCCTGATCGGAGCCTCTAATTGAGCCGCTAGATCTACTGTTAGACTGTCATAGAGGAAATTAACGGCGGCTCGTCGTTTCTCGTTCTCTGCGAATTAGCACCATCTCTACTGCTATTATAAAAAGTAATGACTTCCAGAATCACGACTCTACCTTAAAACAGATAACCCTATTTTACTCTATGAGTTAGAGACGAATCGATCGATTTGAAATCTAATTTTGCTTCGAGTAAAGAAAACAAATCTACGCGAAATAAGAAAGTCTTTCGAAGAAAGACACTCTATAATTTGTGCAACGAGACGAGAGAGAAGAACATAAACAAAACGTAATTGCTGCGGCTGTAGCTATTGGTTGCCGTCTGGTAACACTCGATTGTAACTAGTTTTGTTTATGTCTACCCTCTCGTCTCTGACAGATTATAGGTATCCACCGCTTCGCAAACGCCATTCCTTACGTTCCTCCCTGACACTTAATCCCAGCATTCCGCGTCTTTAATGCGACGACAAATTTCCTTAGCGCCTCCGATACGCGCGTATCCTCTTCATCCGCGGCTTCTCGCAACCGTCCTCCGTCTTTGGAAACGCGATACTCCGCGTCGCTGCAGATTCTGTGAACTTCGTCGAGTTGCGTGCTTGTCGTCGAAGAAGTCCCACTGTTTGCGAGCTTGCAATCCGACGCGACGCGATAAAACCGGCGGAAAGAAGGCGAGGAAAGACGGAGCGGCGCGCGAATAGGGGAAACAACCCTCGAAGACGAACGTGTGCACGTAGCGAATGAATCGCGGCGAATTTATCACGGCGAAACTCAAGGCGACAATCTCGCTCGACCAGCAATTAACGCCGGTGATTTAAGGACGTACAAGCCGAGTTTCAACGTCGTCGCCTCTCTTTTTCCTTTTCGCACGCGTAATTCCGCAACCATGTGCCGTATCATCACGGTTCATCTGTTTCTTTTATCGTCCTTCTCGGTCCTCTTGTCTTTCTTCTGCAAGTGGCTCGCCAAATGCCTCGTATTGCGTACGATCTGTTTCTTGTACTTTCGTTTTTGGTTGTTGAACAGTACGGTTCGTTTTACTTGATTCGACTCGACGTATTTCCCCCAGTTCAGCTGCGTTCCATTCCCATTCGAGCGCGTTACGTCTCGTTACGTTCCATTCAGATTCGTTCTGTCGTACGCGCGATTCCAGCCCATTCAGCCATGTTGGAGATCATGCTGTTCGTTTTGTCCGCCGCTCTCGTAACGATCTGATAATTTAGGCACGGCTTGCGTGCACGAGTTTCGTTCCGCGTTCCGTTTTCACCGCGCGATGAGTTTATTAACGTTTCTACCGCACAATCCAACCCCCTGCGAGTATTCAGTGTATCGATTTTATCACGGTGTATTTAAATTCTGAAAGTTTCGAGGATCCAAAATTCGAGAATCTCAAGGTTTGTAAAATCGAGAAAAATTTCAATTAAATTGCTTTGATACGGAAATTGAGCATTTGTTTCGGGCTAGATCGCACACGAAAAACGCCACGATATGGCTTGATCTTTCAAATTGTTGCTGAAACCTCGAAATTGCAGAGCTAACGTCCAAAGATCGTCGACCATTACCAAAATGGCAACAATGTTCGTAAAAAGAAATATCAAGAACGGTGTATTAGTACGTAAAATAACCGTGTACAGCGGACAAGAATTATTGGGTGCACGAGCATTTTTGATGATCCTAACTGAGCAAATTACACGTTCCCTTGCAGATTTACCTACATAATGTATTCGCCACGTATACGACCAAGAGACACGCACTCGAAAATTCCAAATCTCATTAGTTCTCCACATAATTTCCATTTGGGAAACATCACGATAATTTTTAAAGAAAAAAAAAAAAAAAAAGATTCATTCATCGAAAATAATATCTGTAAACACAGTCATCGCGCTACTGGCCTGATTTTTCTAATGTTCTCTATTTGGCGCGTTCTCCTGCTTAAAGTTTTGACGGTTCCGACAGGGAAAATTACACGTTCCGGAACAGGGTTGCGTGTTCGCCTAAGGAATCCGGTAGGATATGATTACAGCTACTATTATTAAACTATTACCAAGAACCGGTGCAGAAGAGCGGATATTTTGTTGTCAGACGCGATGCAACTCACTCGCGAGTACAAAGGAACCATCGTAATTGGACTCGTTTCTACCAGTTTGCGTTCCGCGAGACAATTTGCGTGAGGGAAAAATGATCCACGGGTAGCACGTTAATTCGCTAAACTGACCTACCTAGTGCATGAATCGTTGGAACAAAGAAAAACAAAGATTATGTAGAAAACGCAGAATCGTTGGAACAAAGAAAAACAAAATTACGCAGAGAACGCAGAATCGTTGAAATATAGGAATTCGCAGTATATTTGTACGAAACGACAGGCATTTCGAATCCCAAAGGATCATAATTCTGTCATGTGCGTCTATTCAGGCTCGTTTCTTATTACGTGAAACTACAGCGCCGACACGCCCACCATAACGAATTCAATTTAACGCACGCTAAAGATCGTGAGTTCCTGGTGTATACGAGACCTGATAGCGGGCTTTTATATTCAATTTATTAGCTTTAAACGCGGTTGCTCGGAGCTGTTTACGATTCTCGGCCGCTACGTTTTGTCGAATTCGTGTCTCTGCGGCTCGTTGTCCATCGTCATCCAGCCGTCGTGGTTATTAAATATGATTAGCTTATTACGACTTGTCAATTCGCGTTCAATCCATTTATTAAGTCGCTCTACTTGCTGTTCGTTAACGGCAGGCGTAGATCCAGGCACTCGAAACGATCTCTTATTATTAGTTTTTACGTATTGCTATGCATTGCGGTACACCAGCCGCATACTTTCGCTCGTTACAAAATCGTTCCGCCGCATTTTGCAACCCGTTGAACCGGCGGAATGCGTGCAGGCCGCTTGAGAACGCGTGGATCCAGCGAACTGGTAAGTGGAGCTCGAGATCGAGGATCATCCGCCACGATCGAGCAACGCCTGGAGGAAAAATCGCGGCGGGTTGAGTTGCATCGTGGACCAGATGATTTCTTCGATCTTCCTTCTCTTCTATATCGCTGACCTCGCTGATGTACCGGTTTCTCGCGCGCATAGACATAAATATACATGGTCATAGAGGCGTCGAGAATTTACCGGGCGAATTCCTTATCCGCTTCTCACGTTTTCATTCGTATGTCCAGCCGTTGAGGACAGGATCAACGGGCTGTGTCCATAGAAACGTTTAAGCGTTTAAGAGAACACGGCAGAGGAACGGCCGGCGGTAGATGCCTTCCGCCAACGTCATCGATCTTGATCGCGCGGGGCGTACAACGACAACGATTGTGTGCTCGGACGCGAGCGCTTCCCGGGTAAACGTGGAAGAATCTGGAACGGCCTATTCGTATCACGCGGCGATCGCAGGATACGTCGCGATAACTGATGATACACGGCCGATTGTTCGGCCAGCCGCGGATCTTCGGGAGCATTCGGCTGACCCACATCTCACTGCCGGATGACGGTCAATATGACGCGTTCCCGTTCCAACGGAATCGTCTCGCGGAGGCCACGCGTGGGTAGCAATTTTTCATCGGCGACAAATGAAAGCAATCCTTTATTCGACTTCTTTGAGCCACGAGCGTGTCAGAAGCAACCGAGTCATCCTTTGTAATGCGGCTCTGAGAGCATGCCAAAGTTCATCTGACTTCTTTTGATTAAAGAGTTAATGCACAGAATGTAGGTGTTTAGTGGAGAGCAACGTTTACCCATGCTCGTAATCAAGCATTTGTCATATCGTACACGATATGTCCGACCCACTTTTCTCTTCTAATGTAAGAAGATCGATGTTCCGAGTGCTACTAGAAACAAAAGTTTATGGGCCTATTAACAAGGATAAAATACGATTACCGTAAAACTGAAAGCTACTACATAATTCCTGCGTCAATTTCGAATCTCTCTTGATTCATGTCTAGATCATGACCATTCATCCTCATTAGCAAGGCGCTACCGAGGCACACCTTCCTCATCCGCAGACCTCACTACACGGCACATATAATTCAAGAACGACGCTCGATTTTCTCGATAAAGCGGCATTGGCGCGACTCATCGCGCCTCGTTCCCCGTGATCGCGAGCGAAAGGTTAAAGCGAGCTCGTTGGATTTTATCGCGGACACGCCTATAGCGCCCGATTCGTCGAGTTTGCACTTAAACAATGTACTTTCCGCGCGCGAACAAATTGATTAGTGTGTACGATGGTGGCGGTGGTAAAAGGCGCGTGATCGAGTCGCGATCCAATAGATCTCCGGGGATCTAGATTCCCGGGAATCTATATATACAGTGCGCGTGCACCGAGTGAAAGCTACGGTATGTTGTAATTTACGCATGACCGTGGTCGATCAACGGTGATATCCGTAAAACCGAGTCCAATCGCGAACCGTTCCGCGTCGGCTGTGCGGCTGCGTTGCTGATTAACGATTTTAATTTAAATTGGTACCGTTTCGCGGTACACCGTCAGGATCGTTCGACTACTGTCTTAATTAACCTTCCGACCATTCAATTAGAAGGCTGTCTGCTCGGTTTATTTCCTCCATAAAGCGGTAAAAAGCGTACGCGTTCGCCGGTGAAAAAAGACGCGCGAGAATGTTGCAGGTTTTTGCATATTCCGCTAAATTGCTTCGGGACAGTCGAATTTATTGGTCGGAAGTAATTTTAATCCACGGAACGTAAGATCCTCGGAATGTGAGGAGTTGCTTCTGTGGTGTAAAAGACGACGGTGTAAGAAACGCGGGGAACCGAGGAGGTTCAGGAAAACTGGATCTTGCTTCCGTATGAGGTAAGATGCGCGAAAGAAATTGGTGAGGTGGCGAAAGAATTCGGATAAATTTACCGTAGTGGCTATCGTACGAAACTAATAAAAACCTCGGGAGGAAGATGCAATTACCAAAGTGGATCACTGAATGACATTGACGATTATCGCGTAGGGGAGAACGGTTGCGTTTGAATATTAAAGAGGAAACTGTCAATTGACAAGTCAGCCGTGCTATGCAAAACCGAAAATCTAGGTTCAACGAACTAACTATTCGATTACTTTTATTTATCCTTTATAGAATATCGACACGATAAAAACGCAAGCTAATGAACTTATTTTTACTGGATTGCATAGGTGTATCCCGGATGGCGGGGACGTTGGTTACACGATGACGGAATTGCAACCGTCGCCGCCAGGATATCGAGTCCAGGATGAGGCCCCGGGCCCACCTTCCTGTCCTCCAGGCTCCTACAAGTACGCGAGTCACGGCCACGGCAGCGAGACTGCCAATTTCAAGAGTACCTCGTCGTATCCTCAGGAAGGCTATGGCCTTAAGCAGAGTCCGTCTCGGACCGTGCCTCCTAACGAGTACTATCGGCGTAGAAACGACGGTAGGAGGTCCACGGAAAACGAGCACGAGGCTGCCAACGCAGCGAAGAAAGCCACGGTTGCCGGTTACAACGAAACTTACAAGAAGAATACTGCGGGCTACAAGAACGACAGCGGGTACGCGATCTTCGATCCATTTTTGCCGGTCTTGTCGTCTCTGCTGTCAGCCGTTCTTATTGCCGTTTACTTTTCGAGACATTTATCTTTCGCGCGATGTTACGTTTAAATTGACGCAACTCGCGTATTTGAATCTCCGATCTTTTTAATTTTTGATTTTTAGAATCATTGAACCTTCGAACGTAAAATCGTTGTATAGCAATTTCTATCGATTTTCTAAAGAAAATATGTTTCCAGTCGTTCAAATCCTGTTCCTCTTCTTCGCTCGAGAATTCATCGAGGAATCTATCCGCCGGTTGCATCGAAATGAATTATTTTAGCTCATCTGTATCGGGGAACGAGTTTCCACGGTTACCTCGCGCACTCTTTTATCGAGCAGCTTTTTGCAGGCAAGATAAGAGATACCGTTTGGCAGCCAATTAGACGTTCTCTGTATTAGTCTCGGCACACTTAGATTTCGCGATAGGTCAAACGTAGTGTTCCGAGCGGCGTGGTATCTCATCGTTAGAAGGACGGGGTCCACGCACGACATCGCAATTATAGCCTGATTATACACGTTTCCAGTTACGTTGAACTTGTTCGTCATTCCATAAATTACGCGGCGGCCACACATCCTGCTAATAAAGTGGTTCAATGACATCGCCGGCGAGAAGAGGAAAAATCCGTGGCCAGCTACCGGGATTGTCGAGCGTCTCGCGGGTGATTCATCGTGCGGTGCGAGCGCTAATCGCCGACTATTCGCTCTCGGTTCGCGTATAATTGCTCCCACGCGTACGATTCATCGCGACGTTTCCATAGATGTTGACTAGTGACCAAACATGATTCAACGCGCGTGCCATTAATGGACGTATTTCCTTGTTTGCACGAACAGGTATAGCGAGAGTCTTGGATTCGACAGTTACACGCTCCCTCTCAATGAAAGAGACGAAGCGTCGCCACCGCCAACACCGCCAGTCCGAGACGCGTCCAGCCTCAAAGGTGTCTGCTATGGCCCCGGACACGAGAAGTACCCGTCGTGGCCAAGCGCGCCGGAGCGACACCCCGACGAGGATGTTCACAGCTCGGGGCACAGCGGATCACATCGTTCCAAGTCTTGGACCGATCACACCAACTACCCGAAGGAGAAGCCTGCCCAGTACACCAGACCGCACACGAAGAGGCCCAATCCTACGTTCACGCAGCAGGTAACGTATCTCTATGCCCATTCACAGTATCACGTCGTAGCTCTCGATCGATTCGCCGCCGGTGGGAATTTTTCCCGATCCGATGCGTCAGCGTGCCGATAAAATCTCACGATCCGATTCATTCGGTGTAGTTACTCGCACACGTGTCGGTGCAGCAAGCATTCCTTCGCGTCACAGGCAGTTACGAAATTGAAAACTCATTTGCAAGGAGGCGAAGCACTTTCGGTGTTAACGAGTCACGAGCGGACACCGGCCGAGCTTATCGTACCATTTTCGGCGCGTTTCTGGTTGCACGCAAAATGTTCCACGAGAGGACAGCGACGACGTGTGTCCGGGCACACGCAGAACGTCGGCCGAAGGAAGTTTAATTGGTGGAACGGTGTCGCGTTAAACATCGGTGGAACGACGGGCACGTCGGAACCTTGGTAAATCGCTACGCCCTAAAACGACGCGTATAATTAATCTCCCACACTCGCACCCTCCTTTCTCTCTCGCGGTGACATAATCGCCGCGTGGTTGCGCCGGCGACTTCCTGAAAAGTAGGCCAACGATTTCGAGGCGAAGCGTTGTTTCGCCCGACCAGCGCGCCCCGTGTCTCCTCCCAAGACTTTTAAGAATCCTCGTCTTGTACACGGATTCCAACGTTTCCAGGTACAGGGGAACGTTAATGCGCCGTAATTCATTCGACTTTCCTTTTGCTCAATTTAGAACTTCCTTATTAGCTGGACGCGTTTTTTGCTCACTTCGGTAATTAGCTCGTTGCCCGGTGGTTTATTTTAAACCGAAAGGCATTACGCTGACACTCGATGGGAAGAGCGGCTCGCGTGGCAAAAACTGAATACAGCTTAAGTTCAATTACGCACCGAGGTTCAGGCAAATGTATGCGCGGCCTGTGCTGATTGCGCAATCGATTACGCAGCCCCGCGGTGTAACACTCGTGTACGCGAAGGCGGACGGACGAAAGCGTTTCGAATACCACTCAGGAAAAACAACGATTTTCCTGTTGCAGCTGAAGACGGTGATGGAACGTTGCGAGAAAATCCCGGCGGAGACTTTCGAGTCGCGTAATAGAACCACCGTGGAAGAGGAATCGAGATTGTGGCCTCGCGTGGATCGCGAGGGCAAAGCTCTGGGCGACGCGGAGTATGTGGTGCCGTCGCCTCCTGAACGTGAGCAACAAACGGCTCAGACACTCAGCCATGCCGATTTGGAAGCCTACGTTAGAAGCTATCAAGATCCTCAGGTGTCCCAGGTAACGCTTAACCTTGGTCGTTCGACGTTTTCCGTTACCAATGGATTAATGTACTAATTGGATTTTGCTTTCGTTGGTAGGTGGACATTTACAGGGAAGCAACCCTAACACAAGCGGGCCTTGAAGAGTACACGAGGGTGCAACATTCTCAGCAAGCTAGCTACGCACAATCCGAAGGTTATCACAGTTACGTTTCCAGTGTCGATTCTACGACGAACACTCCGTTCCTCGACAGGTACGGTACTGAACAATTTATTCGATAATCGTTCGTTTATCTTGTAACGTAATGTTTAAACTCAAACTGCTCGTTCAGGTTGAGAAGAGACAGCGAGGCAGTGGCACAGAGGCCAACTTCCACCTGGGAGGATACATCGAGGGAAGGAAGAGATAGCGTGGTGACGACGTCCAGCGGAAGCGCCTCGAGCAGCGAGACTCTGAAATGGCACGGATCGATGTCGGACGTGAGCGTGTCCAGCGGATTGCCAGCTCGCCAGGGCGCCTCGGATCGGTGGCATCACGGATCGATGTCGGACGTGAGCAGCGTTAACGGTGGAATTTTGCCTCAGAAGCCCAACAACAGCTGTCATGATAAGTGGCAAGGATCTATGAGCGACGTCAGCACCAGCGGTCTATCTCCGACCACAAAGGGCAGGCACAGCGAGAAATGGCCAGACAAGTGGCAAGTTTCGATGAACGATCGCAACAAACAGAGTCAGGGTAGATCTAGCTTGCCGGCTGTGATCAATCATTGCAACGCATCGACCAACGTAGCAGACGTTTCGTCGACCGTTCGAGAGAGCAAGTGGCAAGAGTCGAACATCGACGAGGAATCTCTAGTGGATAAATCGCAGTCAGGATCTCAGTGGGACAATTCGGTGAGGATCGAAGGTGATAAGTACGGTTCACTGGCTCAACCGATGCCACAGAGTCCAATTCGCCAGCAGATCGGTACCACGACCCCTCAGAGTCCCGAAAATTGGAATCCTATACATGGATCGATGTCGGATGTTAGTCAAGCGAACGGACATCCGTGTAGCAAACAGTTGATCGCTCACAGTGCCAGAGTTCAGACTCCACAAAGACACCATTCGGAGAGTGTATTGTACTTGGACCGTGAACGAAATCAACGCAAGCTGTACCCTGTTAGCACTACTCAGCCTCAGGAATCTACGCAATCGTCAAGGTATCGTTATAATTCCACATACCTCAAAGATCTCGTATCTTCATCAAATGTTTATTAAGTTTGTATTCTTTTTTTTCAGAATGGTGCCGGCACTGCCTCAGCAACCGCAAATGTCAGTGGCGGAGCGTATAAACGAGCTGGAGAAGCAACAGCAACAACAGCAACAGATGCGTTACACTTACCTGGACCCAGAAAAGCGCCACAGGGTCTCCGACCCAACGTTAAAAGCCATACAAAAGAAAGCCCTGCTTTCCTTCTACGAGAGACATCACCAGGCATCCTGGAGATCAGAACCGCAACTAGCCCAAGGAATAGCTCCTGCGCCTCAAAGCCCCCCTCCTCAGCCACCCCCTCGTCCTAGACCGCCTTCCTCGAGACGAGCGAGCTCCGCCTCCGACTACGCCAGTGGTACCTGGCGAGAAAATGGCAACAGGAGTCAGAACCAAGGTAATGGAGAATTGTCGAGTCCTAAGCATCAGCACAGCAACAGCTGCGGTAGTCTCTCTACGGACTTACTAGGCCCTGTGATAGTAGGACCAGCTATATCGATTGACGATTGGGTGCCAGAAAGGCCACCCAAAAAACCACACTTGAGAAACGTTTACAACGACCGTGTACCCAGTCCCGATTTGCCACCGCCATCTCCTCCTACAGTGACTGAAAACGAAGTTCACGATTGCGATGATCCACTGCCACCTCCGCCACCAGAGCTCAGCGAAGATTGTTTCACTGAGAACCAGCGCAAGCCCAGCAGCACGCACCATCAATCCGAGGAGACAAAGATTCGTGATAGATCTTGTGACAGACACAAGTTAGAGAGACACTCGATGAGAAGATCGAAACACGGTTCTAAGAGAGATCACGAGAAGTCCGGAAAGTCTTCCCCAAATTCGCCCGTGAAGACGGTGTCCCAGGAACAGGAGCAACACCAATTCGTTAGACCTGCCATAGCACTGAAGCACGTCGACTCCGAGATGGTGCTGGAGAACGGTGTTTCAGCTGGATTCGCCACACATAGAATGGTGGCTACGGGTCGGTCGAGTTTAAGATACCCGTCGACACAGAAGTTAATGGTGAATGGCAGAGTAACGCCAGCCAGGAGAATATCGGAGGAGCGGCCTTTCTCCAGCAGACCACCGGCACAACTACCTGATCTCATCTCGCAGCGATACAGCGACTCTGGGAACCAGAGACCTGCCCCTCAAGTACCCGTGGAACCGAGAATCATTCGGCAAGAGTCAATGCGAGTGGACGGAACGCGAATCGACGTTTCTGGCTTGCTCAGGAACGACTCGGCTCAGAGACTGGAATCCTCTTCTGGTCAGAGACCTCAGCCGCAAGTGCCTAAGAACGTCGATAAAAGTGTCTCGAGTAATCAATCTAATCAGCCAACGAGACCGAATTACCTGCCCGTGCCTGAGAATTCCAAGTGCGCGTCCAAATATCTAGAAGGTGGAAACCACGGTTTTACAATTGGTAGTCCAGTGAAGACGGGCTACGAGGCCAATTCCAAAATGTTCCCATCGGAGTCGAGTCCTCAGAAGTACCACGAGCCCCCGAAATATGTGCCCAACCATCATCAACGTCATGGAGACGTGACACAGAGGAACTACTACGCCCTGCCCCCTAAGTACATCGACGCACCGAAACAAAAGCCTCAACCTCAGTGTCCTACGGACAGATACGGTGGTACTGGTTCACCTAGTTCTCCTCCTCCGCCCCTGGCGCCGCGACAGAACACTCCAGGCAGGAAATCGTTGCCACCTCCGCCTCGACCGGCACCTCCACACGCGCTACAGGGGTAAGTTTGATGCTTTTTTAACGAACCTCGTCATTTCTCTGCCACGACCCTTAAATTATTCTTCATTACGTTTACTCGTATGTATCAGCGACACAGCAGCCTGTTAATAAGTCTGAAGATCGTTGATTCGCATCGAAGATATCGCAGGAATCATTATCTCGCTTTTCGGCGGGCATTAGGAATCATTATTTTTTTTGCCGCGTTTTGTAATCGCGAGAATCTCACGGATCGTTGGTTTTACAGTCGTCAATTAAAGATCTCAGAGAGAGGGTCGAAACGTCTATCGAGAAAAGGCGCACGGTATGCGATCGTCGAACAGTTTGAGCCACGGAACGCACACGATCCTGTAATTGCGGCGTAATTGAATGGTAAATGGCTGCTGCCGCCGCTTGGCGCTCGTAGGATCGTCGTCCATTATACGTATAGTGTCCCCTTATCCTGCGATCGATCAGTTGAATTAGAGGTAACCGCGGATACACCTTACCCTACGCTGTTGACGGGACGCTTATTAACGGCCCTCGAAGATCGATAGATCACTCGTGAAACTGACGCGCCGCGTCGCGAAAACGTTCGAGCTACATCCCTCGATGGCGTCGTTTCGCCGAGAAACGTAAACAGGGGGCTTGCTTTCGATTTGTTGCTTGAGAAGAGACACGAAAAAATGTTGCTGAAATTCCACGAGGATCAGCGCTGATCACCATCCCTCTCATAAAAACACGTAATGTTTGTTTAATAATTTGCAAGTTTATGACACATAATCTGCGCGAACTAGCCGGTTTCGAGCAATTTGCAACTTGTTCTCCTTATTAATTCTTCGGTGCTGCTTTTTATAATCAATTGATACGACACTGTAAAGCCATAGCCTCAAACTGGAATTCGATTATGAATTCCCGAAGATTAAAACTAAAAGTAAAAAAAATTTGCGAACCAGCTTCTCTTTAAGTACTCTATATTCGTACGAAAGAAACTCGTGGACTCCCCAGACCGAACATCGTAGAATCGTTACTGGCTCGTACGAGCCTTGAGCAAGAATTACCGATGGATTATCAAGCTACGAAGCCAGACGAGATCCCTTGATGCTCGTTTTTGTGCCGGTTTAAATCCAGGAACTCGTAAATCCCCGGGGATCAGCACCAGCGATGCCGATAGTTCGGCGAACTCTTGGCTCGCTCGTTAATTATTTTCTCGTTCGTCCGCTCGACCGAATCGTATGCATTACCATGAGATTATCATTGCAAATCTAACGGTGCCCATTACCGCGTTGATTTACGAGCGTGTGACTTTCCCTGAATCGCGTCCGGTGAGAGTCTTAAACGACATCGTCGCTGCTTGCCAGCGAATGACTCCTCGGAACTGTTCACGATCCCCGCTGGTTTTAATCGTCACGTCCACGTAAATTCACCATTAAACTCTGAAATCGTTATTCCCTCGCGAACCTTCAGCTTTTTATCTACTTCATCTCTGCCGCGGGTTCTCTTTGTTTCTGCCGCGGGTTCTCTTTGTTTCTGCCGCGTCCTTGACAAAGTTGTTGCTTGAAACTCTTATAATCTTCAGAAGAACCAGGGGGGTATTGAACCTTAATTGCGATCGGTTACCTCAAAGATAGAAAACGCGAAACGAAGAAGGTACAACTTGTCTCGAACCTCGTTCAGACCAGTCGCGCTTGCAAGGAAAAAGTCGTCAGTGGCTTCCTTGCAACGCGAGTCTTTGCGTTCTTGAAAAGCAAGAACTCGGGCAAGGTCGATCGCACACGAAGCGCCCTGCCATCCAGAGGATCGAGGTAGCGCGTTTCACGGAAGCGGAGGTTCTCCGTGACCCAGCGCCTCTTTGTTCACCGGTCCGTAATTTTTTGGGTCATGAGACGCACTCTGACCAATTGCAGAAAGCAACGACGAGATTATAGCTGCAAAGGGGAAGGAACGCGAACGACTTCATCGAGATGGAAGGAAATTAACGATGGATTAATAGTAATTGCACGGTCGTGAAGATTCACCGGTCGGACTCGTTCCACGGAGGGCACAGGATGTAGGCTCGATCTCACAGAGCGATAAGTCTTTTCACCTTTCTTTTGTTTCGTTCTCGCTCTGATTGGGTGACCAGCTTGGCTTCTGTGATGGTCGAGTTGCCGACTGCGACGGGCGAGATTCCGACCCCGCGACACGGTTCGGGAAGCAAACGCTCCGCTTTGTTTTGACCTTCGACGGGAAGAGACAAGGCAGAGAGATCTTCTGTACCACGAAGTTGGCGGGTATATAACGTGGCTGCCGATTCTTCTCGCCTGCCGCCTCTCCCTCTTTCTTTCGTCCGGGGTATTCAAGCGGAGGCTTAACCTTTCGACTAATCCGAGCCACGAGGCAGAAATGTCAGAAAAAAGGTTACCGCGTGGCACCACGGGCGTGTTTGCCTGTTCTTTGGTGCTCGATTATGCTCGCCGTGGCACTGCTGTTCCACCACACGGATAGAAGAGTTGAACGCGTGAGAATTCGTCGACTATTCGGCCTCGTCCAATAAGAAAGATCCCCGTGTGTAGCGGGTTAGAACACGATACAATTCTATGTTTGAATCCTCTCTTAACTCTCGTAGCAGACAACGGTAGACGCGTTCGACGCCGGTACTCGAGAAATCGCTCGAATTTATTTTCCTTCGATAACATCTGGTTAGCATCAAACTGGCGGGAAAAATGCGCTGATTCAGATCGCAGATTCCATTCGAGGCGGTAATCTAATCGCGTAATTGCGATTGTGCTTCAGCCTCGTGCCTGGTCGAGTGCGCAAAAATGTATTTTCGCAGGAAACGTCTGCCGGTTCAGTTGCCGCGATTAAACGATCCCTAGAATGGCTCAACGTTTCTCTTAATAACGATCGTAAAGTCATAGTTATTCGAAGAATGTTGGTTTAAAAATTATTCCACCGTTTTGATTACGTGACTACCCGCAGCGTGGTTACCGATACTCTTTATGCTGGCAGTTTCGCTTTCCGTTACGAGTTCGATGTTCGAAGAGATTAATGATACGACCATAAATATGTACATATCGTTCAACGTAAATATATTTAAGAAAATAATAGCGTTTCCAGAGGGAAAGTGGAATGATTCTATCGAACACGAGCTATTCTTGAGATACTCGTGAAAAATTCTGCCCATCGAATTTAAAGGAAGAACCAAAGTTTATCGCAGACGTTTCTCTTTGAAACAAAATTATTCGACCTTAACTATTAACGGCGCCAATTTGCTCGTTAGCCACGCTCGACAATCCAAATTGTTACGCATTTCTTGGGAACAAAGTCGCTTGGAGACGTTTCGTCAGATGTGGAACACGATTGACACACGTGACTGATCTCATTGTAGCCCTCCACTGTTTTAATAAGCAATATTTCATTCTTCAAGCTGCTAACTTAAGCAAAGCATCTGGTTAGATGTCACTATCATCATGGTATTCGAGCCGAGTCTTCACGTTTCCCCAGTTCTCTTCGTTTCGCTCTTGAATCGTACCTTAGTCCCTTTCTTTTCGCCGCTGCACAAGCAAAACTCGTTTCATTCTACACCTGAGATTGCACGGAAGAAAGACCGCGACCTCGACAGGGTAACCGACGAGTATGCCAAGTATCGCTTAACATCGGTTACTTGTCGTCGAATCTCCTCCCTTTACCTCGTCGGATGACACCGCATAAGGGTATAGCCAAGGAAGAAAAAGAAGTCCACGGTATATCGTATTATCGCTAGCCGAGACAATTTTTCTCGTTTTATCGCCACCGCGCTTCGAATTGAATACATGCTCGCGTCAAAGAAATTAGATTAACTTTCGTTCCAAAGACATGATTCTTAAAGCAATGAATATATAATAGATACAGAACACATAGATCTTTCTTGCAAACTTTCACACGACTATTAAAAATACATTGACTTTGAAGTCAATACGAGTTCAAAACTCAATATGAGTTCGAGTTCAATACGAGATAATACTAAAATGTAAAAAGGTTTGCTAAAAAGGAATAAGACGATACATCGTAAAGTTGTGGCGAACAACACTCGTTATCAAGATGTATATTTGAGTAGCGACAGCGACGATCACAAGATATAAGCACAATTCATAATTGACGAATTGCAAATTATTATTTCACGTTTATATTTGTACTTAAATCTCGGATTTTGATTATGACCAAATAGTTTGACGTCAAAGGACATAGGAGAATGTGTTCCAATCGATCGCGGAAAAATTTATTATATGTTTATCTGTTCGTTTATTCTATCGATCCACTCAACGCTCGATAAGCGATTTCGAAACTAGAGAATTTTATTTGCCATTCGAGCGACGGCGCACTGTGAAATAAAAACTCCAGTTGTTTGATCGTGGAATCGATGGATTATCTCTAAAATATATATATTTATCGGGCGTAGTTACAGTTATCGGTTCTCGATCTGGCGAGGGGAAATGTAAGAACGCATCGTTCGATATACTTTTAATTAAACGCTTTATCTCTACGGATATGAGTCATAAAATAATTCGCTCGTTTGATAAAATTAAGAAGAAGCAACAAGTAAGAAATGACATATCGTAATATATATCGCTGACTCTCGTCGCCTGAAGATATCGTCCTCAGAGTATCGTTTAACTATTCACACGATTATCCGCAACGAAGATGTAAATGCGTGTGTCGCAAGAGTACGATGCAACGTCTACTAATTATCAACGGTAATTAAAAGGGGAACGATGCCAGCGTTCTGGTTGCGGCAGAAGTACTTTCGTCGGTCGGAAAGTCGAGCGCAGTAGCGCACTCATTCGACCAGCCTTCCAACAACTCGCAACGTCCTCCCTTCGTGCGTGGCGAGACTCGTTTGACGACTTGCCAAGAAACGGGGTCAATTGCATGCAATCCTGACTAATTCTAAGCGGGTTTAGAAGCGATAGTGGCAGCGTATACGCCTTCATTAACTAGTCGATTAACATCCGACGAAAAGAAAGTGTCTTACATTGTTACCAAATTTCGTAACTGTACGACGCTTCGAGCAGAAGCGATATTCATAAAATCTGTAATACTCGGGTGGTTTTGCTTGTTTCAATTTTATTTGGTGCGGCTAACGACTCTCCTGAAATATTACGAAATTTTCAGTCTAACGAGGTAGACTTTAACAAACCGCGAATTAGTATATCTAATCGACTTTATGTTTTCGCGAAGAACGGAAACGCCTACCGAGAGTCTGTTCTGTATTTCTCAGATAACCCGTTATAAATATTGGAATAGATATATACATTTAATTAATTGCTGGTTGTAATGTAACTATTACAGATTTCCCGGATAGGTCGTTTTATAAGCAACTTTTACGCGAATTCATATTGATTCGCACGATTTATTGTGTAACGAGTTTCCCCTCGTTCCTCGTTAACCTCGATCATCGCCGTTTTCCACGTACAATATTTTCTACGTGTTTTTTTCTCGATTTCTCCATTTTTTTTTTTTCTATATTCTCCAGATTGCTAATACATTATCGGTTGTGCGTTTATTAATCGAAAACAGTTATCGAAATTAATACTTTCGTCGAAGGTCCGTAGCTTCAATCTGCAAAATACGGTAGTCTGTCTAATTTGCTGATTCTGACGAGTGTCCTCGTCTCGACTTTGACTTCGACTTCGTTCCAAGCGGAGCATGGAGGAAGTTCGGGGGGTATAAGAAACAAGTGACAAGGGACAGGAATGACAACGACGAAAGAAGACAATGGGCAGCGAGTCGAGACCGGCGAACACCGGACACGGACTCACGGGAGCGTCTCGAGGAACGGTATCTTCACGGCGACACTTTATCTCACGAGTAAATGGTCAAATTGCTCGACATTATTAACCAAGTAATTTACCGTTAGAACGCGTGGTCTGAAAAAATGTTCGAGCCGATCGTTTTTTCTTCAAACCTCGATCGAGGCTAATTCTACAGCGAAAAATGTCTACGTGTCGCTTGCACCTGGGTAAACACGTGTAACGCCTACTTCCTCGCCGATGAAGCCCACCTTCCTTCTCCTCGTTCCGTCAAGTAGTCCAGTTTCGCCGGCGTTCCATTTAATTGGCTCCTGTTAACATCAATTCACCGTGTCGACGATAAGGTCCACCGCTACCTCGAGGTGTTTTGCTTCCCGCAGCTTTCACTGCGTTCACTGGTTTTACTTTTCCCCTTAGAATCCTTTGACTTCGGATTTATTGCATTTTCAATTAACCTTCTTGTGTGAATACATTTTCATAAATCATTATCTCTAAACGCAAAAAAATAACAAAGCTAAATGTAATATAATTATCAATACAAGTCAAAGCTTTCCTACATCTCCAAAGTAGAAACGTGTTGGCTCGTGATATCGAATCTCCGAAACAAAGCCACTTCTGTCGGCCACGTGTTTCCAACGAAAGGACTATTATTTCGATGGGTGGTCTGAGACCTGGCAAACTATCAAACGAAAAAAACGTTAAAACCGTGCGCGATACGGATGCTCGCATACGATTGTTCGGAGCCACGTGTGGCCAAACTATCGTGCAATAAAGGCTCCGGATCGTAAAGTTTCCGGTGTGTTCACGAGTCGACCGACCCAGGGACGAACGAGCGCATAAACGACCGCGACGTTTCACGACCCCTCGCGACACGGCCCAAGAAATCGTTGACCGCTGCTCTCTGGAAAATTGCCGAGGGTCAGTGACATTGGTGGCCAGGGGTAACCGCGACTGTTGCACCTGCAAGAAGACCAGCCATTAAACCGCAGAGATCACGGGCACATCCTCTGGTGCTACGGATGATGTTCGCCTTCTGCGCGTGTGGAATAGAACGTCTGCATCACGACGACCGCATCGCTGCGATATAAATAGGATGACGCTATTCCGGCACTCGAATTCCTGAAAATAATGTTTGGACGAGAATATCAAGAAATAGTCATGAGCGGAAGCTTTGAGGCTAGAGGTCGAACGATTCTCGCGATTCTTGAAAGAATTACGGAAGAGTCTGGTAAAGTATCTCTGATATGTTTCGTGTTTCTACTTGGAATTTCGTCGTGATGATTATTTATAGACATTACGGTATTTAAGATACGAATAATAGCAAAAGTGGGTGGGAAATAAGAAGTATAATTGTAGACCAACCGCGATTGATGCTGACGGAGGTAACATAAACAGATAGATAATAAGTTCTTCTTGCTGAAACATGACGATCTGAGAGTATTTTCGTGAGACAACCCCTAACTATAATATCTATAAATTACGAAATGACTTGTATTAACTCGAAGGTTGTGGTATTAGGTATACTGATAGATTATGCACTATCGCGAGAGTCGAACGTGACGAGAGCTTACGTATTTCCTCCGTTCCGCTGTCTCTGATGTACGACGTGTCGGACACTCTGCTGTTTGCATTACAATTATGCTACATCCGTGGCTAAACTTCCAGATTTTGTTCGAGAAATAACATAATGAATTTCAACGTCCAGCCTAAACCAAAGGTTTGGCAAACACATGGCGGACAAAAATCATCTGGCGAGCAAACTCCATCTCCAAAAAGGACAAAGACTTTGCCCATCTTTTCTACACGGAAAACAGCTTACGACGGTAAAAACAGATGTGCAAACGTGAACACAATGTCCCAAAGCAAGTCGATGAGAGGCCAGATTGCACGATGTAGAAATCGACGCAGATCCCGATCTGATTGACAGCGTGTCATGGCGAACGTTGTCGCTGTAAAATTATACGGCGCCAGCAGCGAATTTATTAGACCAGGCCCGACAAATGAAAGAACTCTCCGTAGAATTAATGGACGAAGATGCCAACGTCTGATTAGCAATTTGTTTTTCTTTCGCGAGCCGGCTGTTCGCCAAACTCCGATACGAGCTTAAATCGACTTTGTGCCTGTGAGAGGATCCAGGGTCGCGAATCGACCGGAATAGCATCCGCCATATATACATACACGACAGTTACATTAGAGGCATTACCGATGTCCAGAATAACGAATGACATCACCGGGAAAATGTCAGATGGTTTACCTATGCGAGGATCAAGATGGTTGTTCTCCTGTTTGACGACTATATTAGCGATTCTCGATTAAGTGTTTCGTAAATCTTCATATGTCGCATCCACGTGACATATTTTCTGAATAATTCACGTTGCAAGTGTAACTACGTTTACGATATTGTCGAGGCTTAAATTTTCTGAAAGATATCGCTACGGTAACTAAGTTTTCAACGTAACCATCTTTTTTTTTCGATTGTGGATTAAGAAATCGGTTATTTTTCGTGGGTGCTTATTAGCGGTTGCCTCGAAGTACGCACTTTCGCCGCAGCGCCTCCGCCTTCGACTATTACGATAGGAAAAATATCTGCACGAAGAGGTAGCATTGCCCTCGTTCTCGTAATCTATCATTCCGTTCGCTGGAAAGAGAGCAAAGTATAAACGCACTTTCTATGGCATCGTTTTTCCAGCTGTCCGCGGAAGTGCACCGATAACCGCTCCATTGATAAATGGGAACAAGCCTCGCCACTTTGCAATATGTCATGCACTTCAACGACTCTTGCCCTCGCGGTTCTTCCCACAAACCTACGTGTATTTTTACGAAAGCGTCTTCCACGCGTTCGCAGTCGATAATACATTCCTCCCGTTGAATGCAAAGCATTTCTTCAATTCCAGATATTTGGCTCGCATCCAGCATGCAGAATCCAACATTTAGAATAATACCGATTTCCTCGAAAAACAAGTCTCGTACAAAGCTCACGTGCATATCGTGATATTAAGCACGCGGTGGCTCCTATTTATAGAAACGCTTTGTGTGATATTTAAGCTGTGAATGTCAGCGTAATAACATCCCTTGGTGAAACGTCTGCTCCCGCGTGAAACGCGGGGACGGAGGTGAGGAGCGCTCAGAACTAGAATTTGGAAAGTTGCCCGATTCGAGACGGTCTTTCGTCCGACATCCATCGAATCACGGACCCACTGGCGCCAAAATAGAACTCCACGCGCGGTCGGCTGTTATCCGTTGAAAAAATACACGACTGACGACGTTCATTTGTCCGTCGGTTAAAAATCGTATCTCATCGAGTTTCGGACCGGGATTGTTCACGGGAGAGAAGGAGAGTCGGATAAAAAGTAACGGTGCCGGTACACGAGCCTCTCCGGTGTTACTCATGGCGCGCGACGCGCATGCAGCTTTTACCCAAGAGCGACCATAAAAATCAGGTGAAACTGGCCCGCTTGTTTCGCTTCTTTACCTCTCTGCTCCTTTTTTTCCGTCGCTCTTTTTGCTCTCGCTTTCTTTCTTTCGTCTTATCCACGATGCTCATCCGAGGATCTCGCGATGTTATCGTTGCTCACGTTCCGTCCCCGTGAATTCCATTCGTCATCGAGAGATCGTGGACACGATTCCAGCCAGCGTATACGCGATAAGTGGAAGTCCTATATTTTGACTCGTTCGACTCGCCACGGTATTTCACCCGATCAATCAAACCGGACGCTACTCTGGACGAGATGCTTTCTCTCTTTGTCCCTTGTTCTTTCCATCCGACTACGTGTCTCGCGATTCTCGCGAGGGTACCCGAATGTCTACGGGTCGAAGAAGAGGCTGTGTCATGAATCGATGATGATGGAGAACGAACAAGGAAGAACGAGACTCGTATTTTTGATCGATCGAGCGTGAAAGAGATGGAACGAGCTGGAACGCAAAACGGTGGTGGAAGGTAGTAGAAGAGAGGGGTAAGAGAGGTCTTGGCCAAGTATTCAGCCGCGTTGTGCGTCAAACTCACTTACCTACGACAATCGCCGCGGGCTGTGCCGGTTTTCTGTCTTGGGACGAGCGGATCCGCTCGATCTCAGCGGGCAGACCTGTTATTACACGGGAATGCGAAAAAGGAGGACCGGACCTTCGCAGATCGAGGAAACTGTTAAAAATGTATAGCCGTAACTGAACACGCCTGACCGCCCTTCGCTTCTAATAAACGTGGCTAACGTACCGAGGAAGAGTAGACGTGCCACGTATATAGAAAAGATTCAGCGCGTTGGGAGGCGGCGAGTCAGATGTCGATGGAAATTTTACGGCGGACGCGACTGACCATAGTTTCTCAGAAGCATATGTGCGAAATGTTAGATCTCGTCCAGCATCGCTAATAGATCAACTTGCTAACCGGTGAAGACAAGCTCACTCGTCATACGGTTTTACGATCTCCTGGGCATTATTTTTCTTTGTTTAACCCCTATTTCTCTGCACGCTGGTTCGTACCTGTTAAAAATAAATTATATCGTACTAACCGATAGAACGAATTGATGGCACGAAACTGGTCTATCTGACATTGATTCGATTATTTTATAATTACACGCAGAAGTTTCTGATTAAGAAATTATTTGATTAATAATTGTTAATCAAATAGGAACATATAAAAAAATTATCTAAAATGAAATAGTCGAAGTTGACTCTCGATACTGACTCTCTCTCTCTCTATATATATATATAAAAAAGGACGAAGAACACGAAGGAAGACTCCTTACATTTCTATTCGTCCATAAAATCGGCCAACATCGGTGCCGGCAACCGTCCATAAACTCGCCACCCCTTGTCGACGCTCTCCGCGATTTGGTATCATCGGAACACATTGTCGAAGATCGGAGATTGCAGGAGGCTCGTGTAAATTACGCGACGTGTGCGTAGACACGACTTGGCTCGCTTTCGAGCCCTCGATGCCGCGGAGATTTAATCACAACCCGAATGAATACCTCGGTCATGTTTATTACGCGAAAAGGATAATCACGCGGCCGGTACAGAGTACAGATCGATGGGGATGACGTTTACGGCATCCTCCTGCTGAAGCGACAGCCAGAGAAGCCTCGGCGTCCTTTTCGAAGTCATAAACTCTCGCTTCGCAACTTCGGCAGTTGTAACATATAAATTACAGTATTCGCGGCTACGGCTTGTGCCCACCATGGCCGTAACTTACGAACGTTGTCCTCCTAGGAAACGAGTTATGACTGCAGATGTTGCAACCTGCGAATCACGGGCCTGTAGCGTATAATAATCCACAGACCAACCGCCCATTTAGGAATTAATTCGTAAAGCTTGTTGTAGGGCGATGAACAGTGCACGAACGATGTAAAGTAGCCTTCCATGATTGTTCGTGTATCGTATTCATTGTTTACCCGAAATGTTAGAAACGGGGTCAACGTTCGTACACTACGATACAAACTGTTATCTCAGAGGTTAGATAGAGCGAACAATATAAGCGTGTATTGTTTTAGTACATCGTTCGTAGTAACTTGTTTCAAAGAAGAAATCGAATTGGTTCTGCATATGTTTGTATGTATCGAATACGATAGACGCATGTGACGATTGATGCGTTAAACTTCACTATCCCACTGAAGTATCCTTTCACCCCACTCAGAGAGTTCGAATTCGTGGCACGGCATCACGAAACGAAAGGCAATCCAGAAAACAGCGAATCACATATCTCAGAGTTTATTAGCCGCTCTCTAGACATCAAATTAAACCGGTTCCCCGGGCAGATACATCTCGTGTCGTTTCCACCGTAGCACGGTAGTAGTCAGGTAGACCTGTCAACGGCATTAATGCGATTCAGGGGTGCGAGCATGAGCGTTCCCCGCACTATTTACATGCGTACAGTTTGCCGGTTCAGATCACAGGGGAAGATAATGAGACACGTTGACCTGTCCCCGCGTATTCGTCCCTGGATCGGGCCCCTCGCCGCTCTTCGTGGATCTTCGGCTAGCGTCGCCTGCTCTGTCCTTGTCCGCCTCTCTGCAGCCTTTCTATCTCCCTCTCGCTCGTACGCCTTCCCCTTCTTCAACGCGGCGTCGACGATCGCGACCCGTGCTCCGCAGTCATTCCGTTGACAGCGTTCGTGGCGTTTGTGTCGCGTCGATCTTTCCCAAAGTCGATGACAGCTGTCAACACACAGTGGCATCATTGATACTCGAACGCGATTGAGTTGGTATACGAAAGTCGATCGTAGTTTATTCGTCGTTCTCGGTGTTCCTCCATCTTTTCTCAGCGTGTTCGAACGGAGTACGCAACGGCGAGTGAAGAGGGGATTAAAGGGATGTTGACAAATGTGTGATTGGTTGCACGGTGACGAGACAGAACAGAAGGCGAAAACGCGAGTGGGTAGCATCCTCCAGCGGAGGAGATACGATGATCTGAGGTGTTTGTAACGCCGCGACACGATCACACGGCTGATGGACAGATGTTGAATCTGAACATTTACAACGTCGTGGGCAGCATCGGCACGATGGTTTTCGGGAGCAATAAATTCCGGATACGAAGGTACGCGTTGATTTGAATAATGTTTCCGAATGTCAGGGTCTTTCCGATTTTTATTTTCTTCGCACGACGTTTTATAGTCGACGCGATTGGTTCGCTTAACGAGCCATTAACAATTTGTCTCTTTAGAAATATCGCGTTCATAAAATCTTATAATTTATAAAGACGAGGAAAAAGATAGAAATGGAAATACTCATACTGTTCTCGGTATTCTAAACACCGGACGTTGAATTTAACCTTAATTTATAGCACCGAGCAAATATTCTTCGATCACGGTGTACCGTTCTATTCGTAATCCAACATATCTTGTATAAGTCAATCTTATCTCAGACTCGGATTTCACTCGAATCTAGTAGATTACCGAATTCCATTCACGTTCCTCCGTATCTCTAGGCCTAATTGATAATGTCAACCTATCCTCTAATATTCAATGCACCGTATCGATCAAAAGTTTTAGTTTTCATTTGTACGTGGAGGTTTCGAAAATCGCGGTCACTGATTTGCGCAACTCTCCCGCGATGGTGTGCTCAGGCCTCGTGACAGGAAGCAGAATTTGACCGTTACGCTCGGCAAATCGTTCAGAGGAACACGTAGGAAGAGAGATTCGGTTCATTGGAGCGAAATTGGTGGGTAGCGGTGGACGTTCTTCGTTCGTTCTTCGCGATAGCGCGTCGCGGTTGAAAAACATCGACAGGTCGGGGGTTCGCTTAGGAGACATAGTCGAAGAGGCATGCACTGGTAAGAAGCGCACGCTATCGCGTCATTCATTTTCACCTGTTTGATAAAAAGATACAGTGGGTTCACTGCGCGGTTTATCGACGTATTTGCGTGCGTGTATTGAACGATAAGTAGAAAGTTTATCGGCCGACGAGCTTTCCGCTTGACAGTGATGGATGAACTCGTGAATAGTTTTCTTGTCGTGGAGCGTAGGTCTTGAATGATCCAGTCGCGAAAAAATCCTTGGATCGAATTAATAGGTGACATGGGTCTCTAGGCGATCAAAGTTCACGAATGATCGCCATCTTGGCTAATTTTCGACCGTGACCTAACATAGATACTCTGTTATATTGATTCTACGGAGGAATCGAATGTGCAAGAAATCGCAAGTTCCAACGATCTCTTTGCTTCTACGATATTATAGGGTTGTAGCGGTCGAAAGTAGAGTCATCGAGGAAATATTCAATGTTTTGCTTGGTTATCGTCACAGACGAAGCTTTGAAAAAGAACGCGTATGAATAGCGAGGCGTTACCGTTCAAAGGCTTCCCGTAGCCACCGCTTCTTCTGGAAGCCTTCCAAGGTAGCTCCGAACAAAGAGTCGTCTGTTGCTCTCATCCATTGAAAAATAAGATGTTGATCGTTCCTTATGACACAGCAAACCGTTCGAAGAACGTTCCGTTTCTTCACGACAATGTCCATCAACCAACCGGATAAGCGATATTAGCGACGCGCATTACACGCTCGAACCCGTTGAATTTTAAGTTTCACCGTCGACGAGGACAGCTCGCCTGGAAAAACCGTTTGACGAAGAGGACTGACGTATCTGGCTTTTCACGTGTGTTCGCATTAATTAACTCATCCATCGACCATACGTGTATACACATATACACTCGATACGGTTCGTAGATAGATATAGGACGGCTAGTTTCAGGGGAATTGGCTTACGTAGCCTAAGAAGTAACCGAGCAAGCGAAGCCTGGGAACTATCCGTTCGATACGACCGCAACAGGCAAGAAAGAATAGCAAAGCGAGCGTGTCTTTCGTTGGCTGACTCTGCTCGTGCCTCGTACTCTATTTGTCGTGCTTCGTGATCCTCATAGAGTCGCACAAGGACGCTTTATTTATCGGACTCGATGATCGAGGTTCATCGTTGACTTTATTGGCGATTCGCGGTCGATTCGTGAATACGTATACTCGGCGTATTCGGTAACGACGCGTGGTTGTCTCGTATCTCCCTCTTTCTCTTTCCCTTTCTTTCTCTCGTATTCTCTACATATATTTCTTCCTTCGTCCCTCTTCTCCTTTTCCCCGTACGCGCGCTCTTTCTCCCAATCTCCTAACTATATTGTATGTACACCATGTGGTAGGTTGTTATTTAACTGCCGGATCAAACGGATATTTAACCGGTTAATTTAACGTTTACACGTTACGCCGCGACGGCCGTATTTATTTCCGCTTCTTGCCGCCAGCAACGGTGCCTCGCGTATTTACCTGTTGCAGTACGTTAAACGTGTAACTCAAACGTGTTTATCATTCCTTCCTTTCTTTCCTCTCTTTCACTCTTTTAATCGGAATATTTTTTTCACTTCGTTCCTCGTTCGATTCGTGGTCCAAACATGGCAATTAAAGGAACTTTATGGAACGTTTCCATTTCGCCGGATTCAGTTCAGGGTATGCAGGCTGAATTACTGCAAGAAAGGTGAAATGCCAATGTTGTATCGCACCGTTCAACTTGCAACATCGTTTCAAAACTTCTCTCTCTCTCTCTCTTATACCGTCTTCTTCCATCTTTCCTGTTGTCAGCACGTTTCTCCCTTGTGGAGACAGAGCACAGCTGCGACAGGAAAATAGCAAACAATTGTTGGTAATAAACAATTATCACCTGCTTTGTCGCAATTAATTTGTTTACGATGGTACATGGTGGTGGTATATGGTATACTAAATATACTGAATATAAATTTTGGAAAATTTCCCTAACATTATGAAATCAGATTTTGCACGAGAAGATAACCATCGAGACGAAAACATGCGCTCAATTGTACGATAATTCTGTCCTAGTTTTTCGTCTCGACTCTCAACCAATCAGTTTCTTCTAATCATCCAAATCTTCGCCATCTTTCCACAAAGTCCTCCTTTCTCACGTTCCACTTCGATCGATAAAAACACGCAAAAATTTACGGAGAACATCGGTGCCCTTTCAAGTTAAAGTCTTTCAGAGTATCTCTCAATCGGCGCCCTCGCGTTTACGAGAGTTCATTCTCGTCGTCTGCTCGCGATCCGACTATCAACAATCGCTTTCCCCAGGCTGCCAGTATTATCGACTCTCGATTATCATGTTCTGAGATTCTAATTGCGCTCATTTCGAGATTAACGCGTATCCATGGTCCGATCTGGTTTCTATCAATGTCATCGGTCGATTAATAACGATTAGAAAGAACCGGAAACGGTCTTGCTATCTCTCTTAGGAGTATCTCAGACTTGGCAGCCGGCTCTTCCGGTCCTCTCCTTGCGACACGCTTCGCTGTGTCTGACATAATGGACCGTTGTTCTCTCACGAACGAGACTTCAGCCTTATGGTCGACTAATAGCCGTTGAATCTACTAAGCTCGTTTTTTCTTCGGACAGATTGCGGTAAAATGACCGCGGTAAAAGATGTAATAGAGCAATTAGATATAAAATTTGTAACGTCGATCAATATTTGATGTTATTCCTGATCTCATAAATTTTACTTTATTGTAGATGAATAACAAATAGAATGAAAATTGTCTATTCTGCCTTTCGATTGGAATAACATTATTTTTCATCATTCTAAATACGTAGGCATATGATCACACAGAAATGAGAGAAGTAATAGCCATATCAATAAATAGAACTGTCATGGGTAAAACCGTAAAAGGCTATAATGGTATAAATAGTACGAAGTATGTAGAATATATCAACTGCAAAAAATCCAAATTTCCACGACATCGCGTATATCGCAGTGGTCAACTCAACTGGCACAATCGGTCGTCTATTAACTCCGTCCCCCGGTAAACGCATAGACTACGCATCTGCTTTTCAATTCCGCGTACAGCTACACCCATTCATTGGCTGGCTTTCAATCAGAATGCTTCGACCTCTCTGTACAAGATGAAATATCGCCGCTAATGGACTGTTCAATTAAATCGCTCTTCTCGGAAAATAAATCCATCACCGAGGAAGAGACACGCCTCTGGACCGAGTTTAACGGTAGACTTGGAACAGTCGTTCTATCGATATTCCATTCCGATTAATGTATTTCACGCGAATTTTCCGCTCATTGAAAATCTGCATGACGAAACGATCCAGTCTCGATTGAAACTCGGGATCAACCGCGAGGATTTCCCTTCGTAGTGCATCGAATCAGATACGGACGAATCGTTAACATCGCAAACAATGCAAGCGAGGACGCGGCCACACGCATCCGTTCTAGACGCGAGTCCGCAGCTACGGCGTAATGAGCCATCGCTCGTTTTCTGACGAGATCGCTGCGCTGGCTCATTAGCTTTCACGCCGGGCCCGTGTTCTACGCATACGTCCGCGTATAGACACTCGGGAATATGCTTCCGAGTTAACATCGCGAAATATTAATTACCACGTGCTGTCTAGCAACCAGACTGACACCTGTTCCATCTTCGCTCTTCCTATCGAGAAAGATTTAACAATAATGTGTTTGGTATATGGAAAAGGATAAAATAACACGACATAGAAAAATAGGAAATTGTCGGTCTAACGCAAATAAATTCCTCTTGAGATTTAGGAGCTTTGATAAAATAAGGAAAGAAATGGATCAGACATGTAACCAAGCAAACACTTGGAACAATATCCTGAATGAATAAATATCGCGTCAGACAATCGAAGGGAATGGAGTGGAGCGTTGCTGCTGTGAATTCTCCTTCGACTGTGCTTCAAGTATGCTCTCGAAGCCCGTCGAGAGCGCGAGACCGATCGATAAAATGGTATCGAGGCATTTAGATCGGCGCGGCGCGGCGGTTGGCGACGATCGTTGCCGCGTGTCCGTGTCGGTGAACCCGTGTCACCGGCTGTCAATATTAACCTAGCGGCTGAGACGCGCGATCGATTCCTCGAGACAGGCTCGTGACGCGGAGCGACAGGATATCAGCTCGATAAGATCACGGTGTTACTGCTCGGCTGGCTCGATCATCCGTATTCGATTTTCTCGGGTTTCTCGGCGTAATTGGAGAAACGGTTGCCAAAGCGGAATTAAGTGGTCGAAAAAAGATCGCGTTCGCGGGACTGAGACCAATTAATTAGCCGGCATTCGATTTCTTCCGATCGTTTGAATGGCGATCGCTGCAGAGCGATTGCAACAGTGTTGAACGGGGAATGATAGGTTTGGAAAAATCGAAAGAGAGAAGAACGAAAGCATCGGTAATCGAGAGTAATAATTACTTAATCGATGCATTTGTCATCGTGGGCTCCTCTAACGAGAGCTACTCTCGTTGAGCGGAACAAACCGTGAGCGAAGCTGGTCGATGGTTTTGCTGGGCAAGTTTTATTTGTTGCGGAATCACCAGGATTATAGACTCGTATATAAACCACTCAGTCAAGACTTTGACTTTAATCGACTGACTGAACTAGAACTATTCCTGCTTTCGCTGGGAGAACGTATTTAGATCTTCGACTTCTCAAATAGGAAAGGGGCTAGTGCATTAATCCGAAGATATACTGGCACAGAACTAGATTATTCTAGCGCGCGTACGCAAACTGTTAGTTCCATCGCAAATATTTACTCGATACGCTTTATACAAGCGCGTGTACCGCTTCCACTTTGAAAATTTCATTTCCAATCTACGATCCTCGGTTTTCATATCCCACCATTCGTTTGGTCATAACCTGCACGTGGGCGTGCAAACACGTGGAACTAAATCAATGCCCTGAAAAATGTCGCGTGCGAAGTATGCGCGCGAAATAAAACCGTGGTAAGGCCCTGGAGGTAGAAGGTGATGCCACTCGCGCGTATCTGCGAACGGACGCGAATAGAGACGTTTCGCGATTTACGGCCCGGAGCCCCTCTGGTTCGTCCTATGAGTTCCCGGTTGATTTATGGAAGCTCCGGGTGTCGGTGATCTCGAGAAGAGGTAATCGATTCAGCGCCGGATAAATCGTGCCGGAAAAGTCGCAACGGAGCCCTTCGCAGTGAAGAAAGCAGCAGACATAGACGCACGAAGACGATGATTGATCACGGCCACGCTATTAGGAAATTTCGTTCAGTCGACTTTGGACAACTTTCGCGCGAAATAAATATTCGTTGCGGATCGAGGATGACTTTGGTCGATGGCTGATGGATCGACGTTTGCTCGACGGTGAAATAGGTATACGAAGCAACGCGTCGCGGTCAAAGTTCAGACGGGGCTGCCATTATTTCGCGCTATTCAAAAGTGACTTTATTGACTATAAATACTACGAATAACGTATTGGGATTTTTAAACGAACGTATCCTTTTCGACACGGTGAACTGCCACATTGTATTGTCTGGAATTATTAACAGCCTTCTCCTATGTACTAATAAAGCACTTCAGTGTTGCGGGTCTAATGCCACTCGATATATCATCAGTCTTAAAAAAGAAAAATCGTCAGATAACGAAAGGTAGACTTTCACGGAGGTATTTATATGAGTTACGAGACGTTTATCAAGGGATTAAAGTCTCTCATTTACCACGGTAATATTTACTCTCCGCGATTGTCCACTTTCTAATAATTCTCATCAGTTAAACTACTCAGTCATCGGACCTACTCTTTAATGTCACCGGCCGTAGTTTATTCTTCGTCGTCGTCGTCGTCCATTAATCGCGACACTTTACTCGTCTGGTAACTATCGTCGGTTGCTGCGACTTATCACAAAGGATAGCATGCGAAGGACACTCGAGATCAGATGAATATCAATAGCCTCGTCACGATCTATACCGTTCTCGGGCCAACCTATCGGAATTCAAAGACATTTTACCTTGAACGAGCTCCGTGTACACGGTAGCTGGGTTTGTAGGCGGAAGAAACAACAAGCCCCTTTGTTTGGACGCCTCTGCGATGACATCTGTGAAATCGGTCTGCTTCTCGAACCGTCCTTCTCTCTCTCCGGTTGTTTCTTTTGTCATTACCGTGGAATGTCAGCTGGGAATCATTTACCGTGGTAATTGCTCCGGCAAAATTGAGTTCTCGGACGTCGAGATGGGATTAATCGAAGTCTCGTGTCGCCAACCGGAGTTCCCGCTTCTGGCTCTTTGATGGTTTTCTCTTTTAGTCGAACCTCTAGCCACGAACATTCAATGAAAATGTCTTTAATCTACCCCTGATGGTTGATTTAAGATACAACGCGGTAAGCAAACTAAGTTTATTTATTATTCTTCAAAGTCGAACGTACGGATCTACCATCGGAGCTAGGCTTTTACGATTCGCGTGGATCAGTTCGTCCGGAGTTTAACGTCGCGAACATCCTGTTCGACTTAATGGTCCAAGTCGACGCGAGCCAGATCGCTTTTTTGTTCGCCGATCGATTATCGTCGTTTACGCGCGTCAGATTGGATCGATGACGGTGTTTCAGCAGCGTTTTTGCACCGTTCACCTCTCCGGCGATGCGTTAGGTAACCGCGAAGATAAATAGTTCCGATGCAGCTTCGTTACCAGCCGAGAGAAGAACGCTCTGAAGTGTCTCGTAAAATATGGGAAAGGATATTAGACGGATCGATTCGTCGGAAGGATAGTAATTTAGCCAAGAACGATATTAAACTTGGCTACGGTTCGAGTCGTGGCTTCGTGTCAGTTACACGGAAACGATTCGCGATTCACACCGGTTAGGCTTTTGCTCGTCACACTTTGACGCGATATCTCCGTAATAATCCTCGTAATACCAGTGCCAAACGGACCTTTAACACCACCAGTCAAGACTTTTAAGGCGTTTAACAGTATGCCCTTTCGCATTCGCGACCGTTAACAGCATCGAATTCTTTTCTCCGCTCGATGCGACTCGTTCATGACTTCTTCGTAGCCACTCCACCGCCTCTCCATTAACCGCCTTAAAAATCCCCTTTTCCGTTATCCTTTGTCTTTCGACGCCTCGGAATGACTACTTAGTTCCCACCATTCACCTTCTTTATTTTGCTTCATTACTTTTCCATCCGAGGTGGTTCACTCGCAATCTACCTCCCTCGTCTATCTTTCTTTTTCTTTCTCTTTCACCCGTTTTCCTCTTTCTCTTAGCTTTTATAATTACCGTACTGTCGACTTCTTTCTGCGTTCTGGTTATTCTCGTCGTTTTTCACGTGCGTGTATCGTCAGTATGCTAACAACGCTCTCAAACATTATTCCTGTAATCGCAATTTTCCATTGACACGGTGGAACTTTTCAGAAGTAGGTTTAGATTCGTGAGCATACAACGAACGTTGAATTTCCAAGCAACAACAGGAAGAGAACATTAGTCTCCCGAGGAAAAGGTTTCCTTAATTTAGCTGCATTGATTAGAAACCCGATTCGAAAAACACGACTGATCGATTCGTTTTCTTCGTACGTGCCTGGCTATTGATTATACCAGTTCGCTATCTCAAATCAACTGTATTATGATAAATTATACACATCAAACTAACTGTACTCGGCATTACTTTCAATCTGTTTAATAATAGTCCAGGCACCACGCACGTCCACTAATTAGTATTCCGTATCAATAAGCGATCATCTGATTAACAAGTTACGATTCAATGATAATTATAAAAAACTATAATCACGGTGGTGTCGATAATATTCCAGAAACCATTAATTTGATTCTATCAGTAGCTATTTAATCGACGAAACTAATAAGGCATATTGTGCAAGAAAACGTAGTAGACTGTCTTACGGGTGAAATAATAACCGATCTGTGGCGATGGCGGTGCTCAAAGAGGGTTAAATACGGCCTGTTGCCTGGCGATCGTTAATTATCCTCGCAACAAATATTTTCCACCGAGCATAGTGCAGCGCGAAGCATCACATTCTTGCAACGGCCGCTCTATCAAATCGACGTTTCCTAATTCGTTCCGAGGAAATCGTTAATACGTTCGGTCCGTGGATGCCGAGCTCATCATTTACGCCGTCTCTTGCGGCGGCGGCGATGGCAGCAGCTGCGATCGCCATAGCGGCTGCGATTTAATCAGCGCGCGAATTCCCACGGATTGGCAGCACCATTTACAATTAGTCTTCGTCATCCGGTTCGGCATTAATTTTTAGAACGAACGTGCTCGCACGTCGCGAACGAGCGAAGAGGAGCGTACACGCGCGGAGGCATCGCAGTGAATTCCATGCCTGTCACCAGCGACCCGGAGACGTTACAATTCCTCGCCGGGACAGAGGAACACGGTCCCTTTTATCGCCGCAGCTGTTTCCGGGTTATCGAGCTACTGCTCTGTTTTCTCCTCTTCTTGTTGTTAATTCGAAGCGACTGTGCGTTCACACGGCCTTCGTGATCGAGTGCTTTGTGCTTTTATCGAGATCGATAGCAAGGCTTTTCGCAGGTTTCGTAATTTTAAATCGAATGAAAGGAAACAGATACACGGGAGGAAAATGATAAAACTTCAGTTTTTAAATGATAGATAAAATATTGTAGACAAGGAGAACATTTTCAGTTTATTAGTTTACATCTTTTCATTGCTCGTTTATACATTTTCCGACATTATATCGCTAATCACTACCAATACCATGTCTTCGCTCATTACCTCGTGTAACAAAAAAGCAATATGTTTGTTGAAAGGGAACATTCTTGCTCTCCATTTTTGCTCCCGTCTCCATTATCGCTCATAGTTTCACGGTTGAATTAGTCTATAAATAACCTCGATCACTTGCCACATGAGATTGCATCCTGCGACGATGTACTCTCACCCGAGCCTTCGTTTGTTCGCTGTTGGAACGTATCGCCAGACAGCGAGCGGGAACGAACAAACGCACGAGGCGAGAAGACAACGATCGCGCACGAGTCGCGGGAAAAGTAAAATTGGAACGCTCGGCACGCGAGGTCTCGAGATTGCCATCCCCAGTGTGGGTACATTGATTTTCGAGACACGACAAAACCACGACAAAACCACGAAAACCTCAACCTCTGAACTTCTCTGCGATTGTGCGTGCCAGAAGAAAGGATTCCGTCACTCGACCACTCTGGTAATGGTGTTTGCCAGCTTTTAGTGTCGTCCCTGCTCTTTCAGACATATTTGTTCGCCGTCTTCGAACTTTTAGACGAAATATGACCCTCTCAGAAGCCTAAGCGATCAACTCCACCTCTTATTAATCTTTTCGTTTCATCGTACAAGTACAGAGAGTAAATTTTTTGAAAAACTCATATAGTTTTTTTAAGATATCGTGGCATTGAAACTAGAAATAGAAGCTAGATTTGAACATTGTTGCCATTTCCGTACGCTTAGATGTCTTCTGTTACGGAAGAGGGTTCCACAGAAAGCACTAAAACATTTTTACGTCGTCGTAAAGAAGAATAAGAGTCTTTGTCATTCCTAATTACGTCTCCGTGAGTGGAAAGAAAATCGCGAACGAAAGGTGCAATAAAACGAAGAACAACCTTCTACGAATCATATTCCTGAGAAAAGATAAGTGCAGGTATAAGCGAGACAAATCGTCGAAGGTGCAGTGCACGTTTCCGTCAACTTGATGCTAAACTCCATGCACGGTCGAACTCACCGCCAATCACAGTTCAGTCGACTTTCATGCGATCATCGTGGTAATTAACTATTTATCGATTGATCTTACTCTACTATTCGAACAATCTCGCTTCGCCATCTCCGTTCCACTGAGTCGATCCACGGTCTTATTCTACCGATGCACACAATCTTCTTCTTCTATTGTTAGCACGCATCTTCGCGAACCTTTAGAGGACCTTGTCTCTGTCCAGCGAAGCATGGAAAATGAGAGTACTTCTTGCGGATAGCCCGTGCCAGTTTGTTTCGCCGCTTTTTAACATGCCACCGAGAGATCTTGGCCTCTTGACAAATGCTTTCTACGTGTTCCTTTACGCTCCGTTCCTCCGCGTTAGTCGTTTCTCCGGATCGGAAAAGAGGCCAATCTGCTGACACTGATCTCGCAATGTTGCAGAACCTGAATCTCGCGCTCTATTCGCTTCCTTCGTCTTCGTCGTTCTTGCGTGTCCAAGTTAATCGATGCATAGACCAACAGTGTTTTAAAATGTTGTTCCGATCAACACATCGAGCTGTCGTTTCAGTAGAAATCGTTCTTGCTTGATTGACATGGGCAGCGCGTGCGTGGGTGTCGACATTGGAAGTATCTCTTTTTGACACATGTCCCGTTGCACTTTCAGCTTCCTGCTGTTCCACCTCTGAGAACGCATGTGATTCGTCGAGCAATATGCGAGGTGGATACGCTTCAATCAGATTTATTATTCCAAATGAAAGATTCGAATTGCCTCATCCGCCACTTTTATATAACTTTCATATGTGTCTTTTATTGGACGATTCTTTCTGTTCCGCGTTAATACGAAGCCTGATCTATATAATTCATTCACCGTTCGCGTCTTCGTCCCGACGTCTTTTCTATCGTCGTTGCTACGATTAACTAAAGGTAGAAACGGTCAGATTTGCGTGACACGAGCAACTGAACGCGCGACAAGTTCACACGATGCTCATTCGATTAAAAGCCGTTGCGTTTTATACGCTCGAACTAGAAGCGTAGATTGCTCGCTTTGGCCTCATTAATTCGTACGATTCTAGCCCGGTAATTTACGTTCTCGGTGGAGCAGATCGGCTCATTTGTAATTGGAGGTTCGAGTGGAGATGGAATCGAGTGAAATCGATCCGATCAAATAAGTTGAATAATTCGAGAACCGAGCCACAGTCGAATAACAGGTTAAACAGACATCGAACCGCCGAAGAAATTCGAGTTCGCTGACACGTTTCAAACAGCTCGAATGGATCAAATTCAATTAGACTAGCTTCTGTAACCAACTCGCTCGAAACATTACTCGAATGACCAGGTAATCGATCTGGATCGATGAAACGAGTTTAGATCGACTCCGATTTCGTATTTTCAAACGTTTCTCGGTTTGCGACCATCAACATTCGTCAGTTGTTGACTGCCACGTGCTCTTGTCATCCTTCCTATCGAAGATATATATTAGCTACTTGTCAGAAACCACAGTAACTATTTCTAGAATAGCAAATGTATGAATTACTCAGCACGCAAGAAGAAAAGCCTTCACGGTGTCTGTCAGGGAGCAATTAATTCGAGGCGTGGGAAAGTAGACGACGCTTTAGAACCGCGACTTCCGCGATTTTAGATCGTGCAGGCACGCGTTACGTGTCGCTCACCAATTAAGGTGTCCATTACGTATTTTAATCGACGTTGAAACCGTTATGGCGGACGAACGAGGGCCGCGGGGTCGAGCATGAATCACTGTACGTCGTTTGCAAGGAACATACTACGCAACCTGGTAGCAGCCTCCTCTTTACGGTCGTTCGCGCCTCTGTCAAGGCCACGAAGCCGATCATCGACTATTTTATTTACCCCGTTCACGTAGACGCAGCGAATTGACGAGCCGATGAAATTATACGACGTCTTTTCGCGAAAGGTTTCGTGATTGTTGATGGTACCACCTTTGTACTGCTACTCACCGCTGTTGCGTATAAGGTGCTATGACTAACGCATAATTCGAAGCGCTGTCATTTGAATGTTATCGAAACACTGGCGAGGAATCGATAGAGCGAAGGTAACTGTTCGTAAGTGGCTCGATAACCACGAGCGAATTCAATTTTATGCGGGCTGATTCTGCTAATAGTTTCGCGTTTTCGAAGTCGGTTTTCACGAGTATTTGCGATGGATTCGTGAAAGCGTTGCATGTTTCGGAGTTATCGCGAATTCGTGTTCACACGATTCGAAGGATTTGGATTTTAAAATGCTCGAATCATACCTTCCTCGGGCCTTCTTGTTTTTCTCGTACGAACTCACGAATTACACAAGCCAGATCGAACTTTCGATATGATAAAATTCGCAGCTTATATTTCATCATGCTCGTCGCTAGCGGCGAATCGGACCAAAGTTTCACGTTCCGCTGAGAAATTCGACACGAGTCCACAGGTCGCTTCTCATCGGATCTCGAGGTATCGATCGATACGCTTCTTCTACCAAGTTGTACCTGACTTTACCGCAGAATTAACGCGACGCGAGTAAAGCGAAAAATTTCAGAAGCGAGCAGAGTGGTTGATCGTTGCGGTTCGGCCTATCTCTAACCTGTAAGAACGTGAAAGTCGATTGGTAGCCACGTGTTCCTGTTGTTGGCCGGCTCGTAAACGCGCACTTTTTATTACGGTGAAACGTGTCGCGACCCTGTCCCGCAGACTTCGTGGGATTACGTAAAAAACCATTATGGATTTGCACCAGTGCGTCACGCAACGTTTAATGACATAACAACGAAAACGTCGGCCCCTCGTAAAGTTAATTCAACGACTAGCGTCGCTTTTAGAATACGTGTCAAGTGCACGGTTTATCGTTTTGGAATGTGTCGCGTGAAACAGACGCGTAAAAATTTCAGTATTGTACTATTTGCGGAGGCCTGCAAGGAAGTGTGAAGTAAATCGTTGAGTTAACTTGCTGAAATCGATTATTATGCGACATTTCGAGTACACAGCGAACGCTGAACACCAATTTCTATCCGGTAATTAGCCCGCAATTTTCAAGGATAATTTTCCTTTCGTTGGTCTCGAACGCGAAGTCAAGCGCTGACAAATGCCTTGATTGCCCTCGCGACCAGCCGCTACAAGATGATCTATTACGCGTTTACCGCCGTTCTTTTAATTCACGAGTGTCGCTCGGAGAGTAATTAACGTTGTTTGTAATTAAATGAAGGGTTCTGGTCGAAGCGAAATCGTGTAGCAAATGTTTCTCCCCTTTTTACGGGAACTTCCTGCAAGGATCTTCCAGCGACTGTATCAGAGCGCCAAGGACGCAACGTAATTTATCGAGGCCAGAGACGAATGCACTAAGCACGTATCGTTGTTGTACGACGTTGTCTGTAGAATTTTTTTAGGGGTATACGCATACAAGAAGAACCCGGTGAACAGTACGCAACGCGTTCGAAAGTTCGGACGAAATATATTACCGAGGGCGAGCGATAAGTACGCAGGTTAACGCTGTCATGCGGGCTTGATAACGCCGATAACGCTCTTCCCACGCACAGATACGTGCTTTATCGGTAGTTTTCACTGAAACAAAGGCAATACTGCCTGATGTGTTACTCCAAGCCATTATTCACCGACGAGACGTTTTAAAATTTTCTCATTTCCTTTATGCTTTTGATCGTTCTTCAACGCAGATATGTTTATGTTAATCTTATCTCTGAAGTAATGATCACGAGTAGATTTTTCAAATTTTTGGAAAATTTGAAGGTGCATAAGTCATCGCTATTGCATCGTCGCTATCGAAAATTAGATGGAAATCGTGTACCAGCATGCATATCGAAAACAGGCAACTGTATGTTCGTGAAGACGCGCGGATGAGGAATCGAGCGATTGACCTGAATTTCCACGCGTTACGAAAACAACGCGACTCCCCTCTCGTTTATGCGCGTATTATAATAAATGCAGGTTGTTACGAGCGTAGTAGGCTGATGACTGTCGTGCGTTTGTTTGCGGCGTGCAATTGCATTTTATAAACGCGTATGAATCACGGGGACCTTGAATGGAAATAAGCGTCGACTGACGCGCGAAAGTGAATCCTCCTTCATATCGAGAGGTTTATGAGCCGAAACGACGTATTAGTTTCCATTAATCGCGCGCCGAGAAATTCACGAGGTTTCGTGCAAAATGCAGAAACGATAATAACGAATATCGCTAAGTTTGAATCGGTTTGAGCAACGATCATCGCCTGTGACGCAAATCAACGAAACGTATTGGACGACTCGAATGTTGAATTCGTTGTTACACGTGAATAATTCGATGTCTTTTGTGCTCCGATGGACGAAGAATAGAAATTAAGAGACGTTTTAATACGGTGGGTGACAAGAATTTTCAGGGTGATTCATGCATCATTTGCATCTTTTGATCGTTGAAACGATCGATCGTTGATCATTGGTTGTGGTATAGGTTGCCAGACCGGACGACCTAACACAAGGATGGTGTTTCGAATGCGATGAGCAATTGGAGTGAAGGACACGTCACGTCAAGGTTCTATTTCGCGAGATAAGTATGGAAATTCTCACATGACTGTAAGATCCTGCGCTCGTAGAAACTTTATTCTTTGTCCAACTTTTGAGTTATCTTCAATTTCGAGTGTCTTACAATTATCTGGACAGGCGTGTCCTTCAAACTCGTGATAAGCAGGTGCTGTTAAAGGCGTGTTTCACTTACAGAAGACACTCTGGAATTTCTTGAGTGGAACCGAAGGTAAAGTTATGGAACTTCCATCGTTCGTCTTTCCTCCGATACGTGGAAATAATTGTTATTTTCGTTGCGAATAAATTTCGTTCCGCGGCGGAAGGAAATCGTTTACGTAAAGTATTTCCATTTCCTATTTTTAATTCATCAGGCGCAAATCTTTCCAACAAGATCACAGGCGCTGATAGTGGTAGCAAAGTAGGATGAAAGCGTGGCAGTGGAAAGTGAGCAGAAACTCACTCTTGAGCTTCCTTCCTTTATACTTCTCTTCATGCTGTTTCTTCTTTATGAAAATCCAAATGTCGCGACGGAACTTCGTTTGCAAAATGAAGAATGGTGCCGCGTCATCGACGACAATAGAATAATTGCCGATTGTTCCCTCCAGGACGCGATGACGTAACGCGTTTTTCGTGAGATTGCGAGTGAACTGCTTTTAGAATTCGTACGGAAGTAGTAGCGATCGATTCGTGATAGCTGTGCACCATGGGAAAACAGCGAAATACCTGTTCGTTGATGCTTATGGCGGCCCGTTGTTCAGCATTTCTGCTACTCATAACAGTACTCCACGGTGTTCAGAGCTGAGTAGGAGGAGAGAAGACAAGTACATTGGCCGCAGGAGCGGGTTCCATGAAACCGAGGTCGAAAACCGTGACTCGCGACGCGAGACCAAGGGCAGACGATGAAATTCGAGCGAATCGTGGAAAATTGCTAATTGCGCTCGAGTGACGCGTCGCGCTCTGTGGACGGTCGTTTCTTCACGGCAAGAAAAATTGCTTGTTGCGAACAATTAAAGTAACAAGACGCTACCCTAAGTGTAAAATAACAATTTGTTTTATCGCGTTTTGTAATATTTTTTTAACGACTGTTTCAATTCTACTGTGGTTCTTGAATGTTCATATTTCAAACTTGCTCTCGTTTCTACAAAGAAAAATCCTTTTAGGTAACAGAAGGTTTATATCGACAGAGAAATACGATTGGATGCAAACAGCGTTGCAAGATTAAGAAACGCAGTTGTCTATAAAACAATTTAAATTTCAAGCCTCACGGTTATTTCGAAATCCGACGATTATTTCGAGCAGCGCAGCGTCGCGAACCTTCTCGAAAAGCAATCCAGGGATCGAAACAACGAGCCGTAAATTTCAATCGTTCGTATTACCGATTCGTAAAAAGTCGGCCCAACACTGCCGACAGTGTCCTCGACGGTACTGTGACTGCTGCAATTCCCGGTGTAACGAGGCGTACTTTCATCCGATATCCTCAAGTCGAAACGCATTTGTCGAGATCGCCAGCGAACGAAGGTTACCTACTTTTCGTGCAACGTGAACAACACGAGATTTCACTCACATTGTCGCCGTTGTTCGCCCGGTCCTGCGGTTCCACAGAAAAAAAAAACAGAATAACGAAACAAAATCAAGCTTGTGGTCACTCGATTCCGAGAAACGCCTTCAATTTGTTTGGACTTTGTTTCCGAATATCGTTTCCCGGACGTGTCGAAGGCGACAGTCTCTAATTTCCAAAGTTTCACAGGACGTTCGTGGCAAACAGTACCTCTGTTTTCACTTTCTACGACGCGCGACGTCTTCACTTAGTTTGACGTGCTCCTTGTCCGGTGATGTCTTCTTCTGCAAGTGCTAATTACCTTTTCGTGTTGCAAATTGCCGAAACGAACAGCTGGTTGTCAGTCGTTAGCCTCGAAGGAACCAAAGTCGACGTAGAAACGCGTTCACGATACGAGCATTTACATACGCATACCTGGATAGGTATCGCGGCCATTTGTATTTAGTTAACACCTGCGCCGTTTGAAGCAACGCTCTCGCGAAAACAATAGGCAGGTCGATTACGTTGCACTCGACCTGGCATCATGAATAAACTTTTTCAACGTAGAAAGCGAGAACCGATCGATACTGCGACCGCGATTCCATGAAATCGGCTTAGTCGTTGCTCTGGATCATTTGCCAACATTTTAGGGCTTCTCTGTGTTTCGACGATACACGAAGCCCCTGCGGATAAAGTATGATAATACGGATGATGGTTCGAAGCTTTTGAGTATCTCCAAAGGGTTGGATATAATAATATTGATCGAGGCCTTCAAGCGGCTTACGGAACGATGACGGGACTGAAACGCTCCATATGGCTTGTATTTGAATCGCCTGATTAGCGACAAGTGGTAATACAAAAGGAGGCAGGTGGCTATGAGTTTATGGAGTGGGTTTAAAACGTCGGTCATCTTCAGTGGAATTCGATCGCAAGTGTTTTGTAAATGAATGATAAAGTATATGAAAGAGATAAGTTAATAGATCGTTCGAATTCCAGAGCTTCGAGATATCGGTATCGATATTTAATTCCACCGCGATCTTTACAACATTTTTATCTCATTCGTATTCTTTTATCGTTAAAAAATTTCTTGAATTTGACGAAAATGTGGTGGAGTCATTAAAACGTGTAATTTTTCCTTTTATGCCAGTGTCTTTTTAAAAGTTCTCAGAGCGTCTTCGTTTGCTAAAACGACAGCAAGATTGGCACATACAAAAATTTGAGGACCGTATTTTTGTCACAGTCTCCCCGATTACGCAGCGTTTTATGCGTTAAGTCAATCTTTTAATTTTTCTACCCCGTTCTAGCAAATGGAAAAAATGTCTTCAAAGTTGTCATTTGCATCGTGCACATAGCGTGATTCGTATGACAAATAGTTATGTTACTGGATCAATTTATACAGTTACGTTTCTACCTGGGCGATCGTTTAAAAGCGGCAAGTGGTATTAGCCCATCACGGCACAGACGCATCGGGCTTCACGGCATGAAAACGCGCGTTCCAGATGATTCGCTTGAATCGGCATCCTTTCATGCCACCGGATACGACGTTCGCCGCAGCGATCCGTCCGAATGACTAAACTGTTGCCCCGGCGCTCTCATAAATATTAAATTGTTGCACTTCCTTCTTTCACCCGTCCCTCTTTCTCTCGGTTCGCCAGGTCGTCGTCGTATCCGCGACGAAGTTACGCGTGATCAAACTCGGTTCGAGTTAATTAGCAAAGTGTCGTAATAATTGTTCTGTCACTCGCTATCTCCGCTGTTGTCGACCAACTATAAGTCGGTCCCAATGGCTTTAACCGGCGAAATCTTGGCAACTTTGGCCTCCACAGACTTTCATTCGATGTTTTACGAGCCTACTGAACGATTCAACGTTGAAAGCTTTTACTTTACTTCTAGAATTTCATTTGAAGAGGAATCAAAAGTTCGTTAAACAAAGATAGGGGACACTCCCCTCAGAGCACCATCTTTTGGAAATACGAATAGGTTTAGTATCGTGAAATCATATACCAAGGATTCCTAAAAGAGAAACGAATAAGTAACTAAATATTTCATATAAATTTTAAATTATTGAATCGGTCGGTCGATACACTGTAAAGGAGCATCACTGATTACTCGTTCTCGAAGAAATATTATTGAAGTAAACACTCGGTGTGTTTCTCGTATTTAATTAATTACCAGAAGGTTTACGTATTCGTATGCATACTCACGCGCAAATAAACGATGATAAATAAATCCAGTTTAAAACACGGCCTCTCACAACCCAACAGACACCTCCAAGTAACTTAATTGGTCACGTATTAAATTGGTAAGGCGACCAATTTCCAGTCTGCTGGAATATCCGTGATTCGGAGGAACATTTCAACGACGTTTATCTCGCTGCACGAGCGATTCGTTCTTGTTCGTGCCTCGATACACAATACACGCATCGGCATTTCCTTGGAATTTAATGTTCCTCGATCGGTGGACCGGAGGACTGGTAACCGCGTCGAATAAAGCAAATCGAAGCAAGGAGAACGGATCGTTATTGGTTCCAGATCGGTCGAGAATTCGACGTCGCGGTCGTGGCAACAAACTGACAACCGATGAAAGGATATTATCAACACGCCTAATTGCTTCAGATCCAGACGATAACGCACGAAAGAGTTAGCTAAACGATTGTAAGCGGAAATTCGCGAAAGCGCATGGAGAAATAACAAACGCAAAAATTTTCCTACACAGAATCTTCATACTCGATATTGCACTTTGGTGCCACTTTTATCTGTTCTCACCGTGACGGAATAAAATCGTGACGATTCACGCAAACTTAAATTATTCTCGAATATCCGCTGCTCGTTCTCAATGTATTATTTCGTATCGATATACCGTGGCATGTAAATGTCACTTCACGATGCACGTGATATTCACGCGTATAATGAAACGCGTTCGCATTCGATATGTTGTTTTCAAACACGGTGTTCTCTCTATATAAATGAAATATAAATTAAGAAGTAACATTGTTGGCAGTTTCACGCGATTACAGTACAGAAAGCATGGAATACATTAGAGCTGAAACACATACGAAGACTTTCCAATTAATTTTTCGTCTAGAACGTTTGAAAGATTGGCCGTTACAATTTCTTCGGATTACGCTTACTGGTGCAAGCACGTGTACACCAGCAATTGCTAGGAATAACTTCATAAATTTTCCTCTTTCGAGAATAAACATCGACTATACGGCGTAAAGTCTTATCGATATCGATCGTACTGCCTGTGTACGATCGTATAACGCGAGTCAAAGGTATGCAATGGAATTTCGAAAAAAAGCGGGTCAATATGTTTGCATTGGTATTATCTGCTTGTCCAAAGCCGATATCGTTCCTGGAGATAAACGCCCAACGCTTGAGCTCGACTATAGATCGAAGGCGACCGGCCGTGAAATACGCTGCTAACCATCAATTACCGTGATATACTGGTTCTTGCCGCGACTACCGGGCGAAAGAAGCTGCATCCCGCCGATAATTCGCCGATTCTACTGTTAACTCCTACAACCGAGTTGCAGCATTGTTATTTGCCTCGCAAATTTTTTTTTGACAGGCCGCAGTTGTTCGACCTACGATTTATAGGTAATTTCAACTTAACGATCGAACGAGTCGCGCTACCTTACGTAATCGATCTTTTCAGATTTTTTGTCGATCATTTCCTTCGACCAGCACCCTGTCGAAAAACCGGCCTGCAAATTAGACAATGTCCGATGTAATCGCAGAAAGGAAAAAGAGAGAAAATTGACGGTATTTCGAGACGTTTTTATTAGAGAAATTTACGACAGGGAATTTGGAATGGATAATCGTGGCAAATTCCGTAATACGCACAGCTCCCTGATATACAGTTTAATATTACGGTAAGGAAACTGGAGCGATAAAGTTTCGAAATTGGCAACGTTCGCTAAGTGGACTCCTAATTGATCGTGCTATTCATCTGAGCCTAAGAATCGATAAACCATTTTTAGAAACGTTCTGGCATTTCTCCTCTGCCTTTACCTCGTGAAACAGGAAAGGATAGACAGAAAACGTGAAAAAGGAACAAAATCATAGTTTCCCGATCAAAGAAATGCTTTAGCCTCGTCGTAGCGTTTTCCGCGCTCACGCCTACTTAATTAAGCTTTCTTGATCGCCACCAGAACGTAAGGACAAACGCGCAAATATGCCTCACCGAGGAAGAAAAAAAAAAAAAGACGCGAACGCGTCGACAGCTTCCTCCTGGTTATTCGCGTGCGTGCTTTATCCCGGGCGATAATTATCCGCGTTCGAGAGGGAAGAAAAAGAGGAACCGAGGAGAAACACGTGTCGTGAAAGGGGTCCCGTGCGTGTACGTCGTTACGTATGGTCATTACCAGGAGTAACTTTTAAGCCTGATGTTCGCCAGCTACCCGTTGCGGTCAGTTCCAGCCGGCAAAATGCCTCGTTACTTATTTTACGAACCTTATTACCAGTTCTCGTTTAAAAGCACGTCGTGCGCATATATCTCGAGCGCCAAGCAATTTGTAAAGCACTTTCCCTGCGATCTGTTTTCCGGGTTCGAGCTTTTCCATCGATTCGACTGGAAATTGTTGTTTTTCTGTAGTTTGTTTCCAGATCGACTCAAGAGGTAATCAAGAAAGAATTCGATAGGCGATGCAGATGAATTTGCGCGTTCGGAGAACGCAACAGGAAATCGCGGTCTCTTACAGTCGCGACTCCTGTCTCCTGTGTCCGCTTACATAATTGTATATACTTATAAAATTATACCTATATCTCGCGCTATCACGCGCCGCGCCGCTTGCGCAACGCGTCGAGTTACACGGCCACGTTGCGTAACGCGCGATTTTACAATGGAATCGTTTACGGTATGCGACTGTTTCTGGACGATTAAACGAGGAGCCACGGAAAAAAAGGAAGTCGAAGGCAGCGCCCAATCGAGCAGTTAGCTCTAGAGGTCGAAGCATGGTAGGACGAAGATTGTACGTACGAGCGCAACGCTCGCGGAAGCGATTCGCGTGCTCGAGGATCCGGGATGGCTGATTTTTTTTCCACCTTCGTTCTCACGCTGAACTATCGCGCGCTTCGGAAATGATAGAGCATCGGACCCGCGCCAGTTTCTCGTGAGATCCTCCTTTTTTCTTTTTTTGCCAACCAACTTTCGACCCGGTCGTTTTGAAGCTTTAATTTTCGAGGATGTTTTTGTGCGTGACGCAGGTAGTGCGAATTAATGGTTGTTGTTCGATGCGGGTCTAGTGCTCGTTCGGAAGTTCGCCGGTCATTTTCGTACCGAACTAATCGCGTTTCACTTGACACACTTTGTTGCGGAACCGAATTATTGAATTAAGGAGATTCATTTTCTCTAAATATAAGTATACGAGGAAGTATTAAGGAGGAGATGAGTAGCATTCGAAAGAATGGTCGTAAAAGTGGTTCGCAAACTTGTGGAAAATTTGAAAAAGAAATTTAAACAGAGTCGCTTGACCCGTTTGCGTTCTTTGTTGACAAAATTATGACGAGTTGATTGGTGTCGACTTCTCTGGTCCGATCACGACAAAATCGTGTCGAGTCAACCACGTGATTAGAATCGAGATGCAAATTTTACTTTCGTCCTTCGCTCGGACTACCTCGTTACGACAAAAACTTTCTTTTCCGCCGGCAGCCACGCACGTTCCTAACCAGAACGGGACAGAAATCCAGCGCAAGATAGCCGTGTGAACTTCTAGTCCAGCGGTTCTACGAAGAAAAGTTTCTGTTTTGCCTTTCCGTCTTATACTTGCCTCGCTGAAAGCCTTATGTAAAATCATGTGACTCGTAAAACTTATTTTTTCCCATCAAGCAAGGAAAGTACAAAACATAGACAGTAATATATAATTCGCTAATTAAGAATCGTAAGAGATTAGATTTTTATATCTAATTATAATCAAGCCATGTTTCATCGAACAAGGTATTCGCGATTGATTAACTCAAGAAAGCGACTCGAGGCGTAGAGCTATTTAACCATGTTTCGCATTACTCTTGTTACGCATGTACGTTTCAAAGTACACCTTTATTTGGGCCGTAAATCCGGCACGCGATGACGATATACCGACAGACGGAGCATGACAATATCAGCCCAGATTCGATCGAAACGAGCAAATTTGACATAGATAACGAGCCGCAATAACGTCGATTATTGCCTTGCGAGAAATCAAGTACCAATTAACGATAAGTCATCGGAGATATCGATTGTCACGGACTTTGATTTCAACCGAGCGATTGCAGCGAGACCGAAATAATTGCAGTACTGATCGTCATCGCTTTCGAATCGTAAGAAGGAAAGAATTTAATGATCGTACCATAAACGGTAGCCAAGGAACCACTTTAACCGACACCTGCATTAAAATAGAAATTTGCTTACGTCCTAGTTTCTTTCTTTCATTCTTTCTTTTCTTCCGACGTAGAAAGAATAGTTAGTAAATCGTTCGTCTAAAAGATATTACATGATCTTTTCTCTTCTTGAACAAAGCGTTTCACGTACTAGATCTGGTAACAGATGTTACACTTTCCTTCCGATTACGATGACTTTCGCACGAAACGCGGCTTACGCAATTTCGTCTGATCCTAGGCGAGTAAAGAGAGCGTTGCTCGTCATCCCGAGGATCGGATCACTTTCCACGCGCACGCGTCTTCGCGGAAAAGCCGCTGGGAAAGGATCGGCGGCGTTCCTCGAACCGGAACGCTCGTTGAAATTCACGTAACACGCTCTCGTCGTATCCGGCATCTGTCGAGCTCCGCTTGCATTATAATCCGAGTATAGGGGGCTTTCGTATCCTTATTTAAGGGAACGATAAGCGAATCGTTGCGGATTAATCAATCACGCCTGGCGATTAATCGACGCGGATGCGTTGGTAAGAATTTCGCAAGCTAGGCGCCCGAACAATGGATCACTTTTACTCTCGGCACGCTCGGCAAAGAGCACTTTGTGTTCCGTTCGTGGAATCACGAATAGGTTCGACAAACCTTAACGCCAATCCCATGCGCCATTGGAAATATGAGAATAAATTACATCGAATAAAAGGGAATATACTATAGATAACGAGCCGGGATCGACATTTCGTTCATGGACGTGGGCAAACGTCCCGTTCCACTGGCTTTATTAGAATTTTCTAGCGTATAATTGCGCGCCAATTACGCGCAGAAACGTAAATATCGCAGTGAAGTGTATTAAATATAGGCGCAGAAACGGGATCGGTAAAGAATTTCCATTCTATCGGCTCGCATGCTTATTTATTACTTGTCAGTGGATGGGAGTCCCCGTTCAATCGCGATTCTGCCAATACTCGAAATTTGATCACGACACGGTAATTACGCTTATGAATGTATGTATGCAGATAATTTCTATCGAATATTAATAGGATAACGAGCAACGGACCCTCCAGCTGAACATAAACGTCGCATTCTATTGAATTGCCTCGTATTTCAAGCTTATTGCCATTTCACGACCCTCTCGCCGAAGATATGGAAATAAAAAATTCCGCGGGTCACGAAAAGAATCTAAAAGTTCAAAGATCGGTTATGCGTAACTTTATCACTCGTAATTGCTCTCGAACGTTTGCGTCTGAACTAAGTACGAACAAGAAACCGTGACGCGCTCGAGAAAGAACATGGAATCTGAATTTCGAGGAAATCGCGTGTTTACGAATCGTCCACTTTTTCCTTGAGCATCAACGTGTCTCGCGTCCAGTTAGAAAGACGCCGCCTTCTGGATAATCAGACGCGAGTTCATACGAACGAACCTCATCGAAATTCGAACGAACCTGTCTGTAACCAGGCGCGAACTGGAAATTCAAGTATAACCTAACCTTGTAGTCGTAGATACGTCAAGTCGCACGATCAAAGCGAACAGATGCGCAACTATTTACGTTCGAACCTTACCATGTGCGTATTCTCTGTCTCGCGATGCTCTATTTTCGTCCGTTTATTTTTGATAGCTGAGCAATAACGGAAATTTCGGGCGTGGTGCCGGATCAAACATAAATGACGAATGCGCGATTGTAATATGGAACGGTATTATTTGTCTTGCTAGACGATGGATCATCTTCGCCAAGATATCATCCTACGGCAATAAAAACGAAGATAAGAAAACCGTAAGAATGTAGGTCGATGCGTATCGTTATGTAATCCGAAAATTCCTACGGATTGCATCGACCCTAATCAATAACGCTAACTGTCTTACTTCGCAATCAATTACACTGTAAATCGCACGGTGTAAACTTTTCAAACAGCCAGCGTTAGACGAATAATTACCCCTAGTTTTTCGTTCTAACTCCTTGGATATGTTTTTGTAGTTGCGCGATGAAATTAGGCAATCAAGTAGGTTATCGATAAGTAATTGAGTCGTTCGGAAAGTGCGTAGCGAAATTTATGAAGTACGACTTTCCGAACAACTGCCATTGCGATCTTATTTCATCACGATCTCCTAACGTAAGCATCCAATTTTCTCGTTCTAGGAGCCAATCGAAGGCCTCTTACCTGGCGTATCGTCGAGAACGAGGAGCGCCCGACACCGAGGGCAGTTACAAAAGAACCATGTCACCGACATCTCGCCTAGAGGACTGGCCACCGCCGCGGGATCACGACGATCCGGTTCTTCTGCGCGTCACGCCTCATCATCCGTTGCAGCACCATCACCATCACCATCACAACAATCATCATCCGCAACAGCCAGAGCTTTCCAAGTCTCACAGCGTGGACGCTCTTCATCATCGGCTTGAGGAACGGTCCGCGCAACAGCAACAACAGCAACAGCAGCAGCAACACTCGGCCGAGGTGATCGGAAAGTTGTCGCACGATTTGAACAAGAAACTGCAGTCAAGCGAGGCGAGATCACGAACCAGCGAGAATAATAATAACGATAACCTGGAGGATCGACATCAGCATCATCACCATCATCATCATCATCAGGAGAAGAGGCAGCAAGAGAAAAGGCACGATTATGAGCAACGTAGGGAACGGCTGTCGCCCCAGAGCGTCGAGATCCTTAACGACAGGAACCGACAGCTGGAACGCGAACGCAGGAAGCTGGCGGCCAGTTGCGAACCCCTACCTCAGAGCAGAGAGGTAATATTTCTTTTCGGACGTTTAGCGCGTATTGTACCGATACATCCTCGCTGGAGTAGGTTACCCCGGTAGAACAGCGCAGCCATTATTGATATATTCTTTCTTGTAGCGAGTAGTGTTTTCTCGAAGTACTCGGAGTACTTACTGTTTTCTTATGGTACGTAGTAGGGAAGAAGTAAGGAAGTAGAGAAGAAGATTTTACCGTATTTATTTTGTTCTAGTAATTACCAGACTGCGGCTGTTCGAAATCGAGATTTGTTTCGCATTGCATTATCTGCGTGTACATCTTTGAACATTTAAATTTCCCATAAAGACAAACTAGACGGTCTAGTGATTACTCTCTTATTAGTTAGTTAGAAAATTCGTCATCTGCGATGAATCGATTAACAGAACATAGATATTTAGAATCTACGTATGTTTAATTCCATTGAAAATTTTTGTCTCTGTTATACTTTAACGAAAGACTAATCGAATAAATTACAATTAGAAACAGAGTCGAAACATGGACGCGCCCTCATCGGTTGTCGAGGAGGACTTCTTCCGCGAGCGAAGCGCCACCATCGAAATGACCTCGCAGAACATCGAGCTGCTCAATCGGCGTAACGAGAAGAGAACGAACGCTACGTCGACGTCGACCAGTACGATCACTACATGCATTACGACATCGTCGGCATCCACGACAATGACGATCACGACGGACAGTTGCTGGCCACGAGGTCACGAAGTTCGAAGCTCCATCGAGGCGTCGGCCGTTTCGGAAAGGCCCCCAGCCCCGACCAATTCGCCTCCTAGAACACCGGATCAAATGGAAGGAGACAGCTCGAGAGGCGCCGTACCGAGACGATCTGGAAGCTGTTCCAGTTCTTCGTCCGGTAGATCGTCGGATCCACGTGTTTCGCCGCGGATCTTATCCAACAGCTTCTCTAAGAGCGAGAATTCTTCTCCTAACAACAGAAAAGTGTCCAGTCCTACACAAACAGACAACACTGGTTCCTCGAACAGATCTAGCTCGCCCGTCCGTTCGAGTCAAACGAACGAGATAGAGCTGAGAGTAGACAGGTCTTCCTCGTCGAGTAAGTCCAGATCCGGAGGAAGGTCCTCGACGTCCTCGATCTCGAGCGTGTCGAAGGCTTCTTCTTCATCGTCGTCGAGGAATTCTCCAGTCGAGGAAGACAGACCGTCTCCTCCGGTATCGCCGTGTATGTCGCCTCAACCAGGAATAGAGGGACTGACATTGGTGCAACGTACCGAAGTTGTGCTCCGAGTGAACACTGCTACCAGTGACGCTGCCTCGCAGACAGACATCTTGGAGCCAACGGAGTGCGAAACACCAGCCAAGACTCAGGAAATTCCACTGTGCAGAAAGAAACTGCCAGAAGAAATCGAGTGCGAGGAACTGGGCAGGGATTTGGCGAGCCAGCTCAATCCGAACGACAAACTGGTGCCTCTTCTAGGTGAGTTGTGGTCTCGTCGATAGCTTGTAGATCAAAGAAAAAAAAGAAAGAAAGAAAGAAAGAAAGAAAAAGAAAAAAAAAGAAAAACGTTAAGGAATACCGTTAGCTTTCGGTCGAACGTAAAATGTTTAGACGTGTCTTGTATCTGTCACATTTTATTCTTTCATCGTTAGGTCTTTGATCCCTGGTTTAGGCTGATCCCGGATTATCCGCGTTCGAGACAATTACGTCGCATAAAAGTCAGGCAGACATCGGTATTAGTCATTCTCCTATTCCCTCGACGGCTTATCGCGAGCAAATTTAGCCTGGCTAATGTCATCGACTTCGATCGGCTTGTCGAAATTTTTACCATTCGTACGACACTAGCGGACACACCGATAAGATACGCAAGCTAGTTTGTAGTTGCTACTTACATACGAGCCTACCACGCGTCTGTTGATGCGCTCGTGCGTCATCTGCAACGAGGTGGAGTCCACCGGCCGGGTCGTCGACCTTTTATTTTAATAAGCGTTAAACCAATCGACGGGTCAACCGCGTTATTCAATTACGCGTCGTTATTGCCTTTAGCTTGGTTCCTCTTCATATACAACGTGCATGCTTGCACGTGGATTCCAAGCGTGCAGAAATACGCTGAACAGAAGAGTCAAGCCGGGTAACGATTTGTTCTTATCAGTTCCAGCGCCGGAGCACAAAAAGCCTACCGACTATGTTACCGGTTTGTTCAGGGTGGAAGCGACCTTGCAACCGCGACCTAGGCGTCGACTCTCCCTCGAGGAACCGACGACCCCGTGCTCCGAGAACGGAGACGAGGAGAAAAAGTGAGTATTATTATTGTAATTCGAATAATTGGAGGCTCTTTGGAAACTGGTTATCAAGGAGATTCCTGCGTGTGTTGTACGAAGGAATTTTATTTGTTCCTTGTATAGATATTGCAAATACTACCGCGACGATCCGTAGATCAAAGCTGGAAATGTTAAATCTACATAATATAAAATTCGTACGTCTATCGTTCCAAATTATGATGATAACTTGATAATAGTGGCGAGATAATAGCGACGAATCGTAGAAAGAATGATACTTCATGGGAGATATTGAAATTCAGAAGACACTTTTAACCCGCATTTCACTTTATAGATTACTACTTTAAACGCATAGCGAGCGATGTTCGATTGAAACGGCCGTGCAAAATCCTATAATTTCCATTGCTTTGAAACTATCATTTGCATGTTCTCTCAGCTATCCGCGCCGTTTCCTCTCATTATCGTTACATAAATGTTAACCGATCGTCCCAGACGATACGCCACGTCGATATTTCATACAGGTTGTTCCATGAGCGAACCTGCGGCTGCCACTTTCACCGAACACCTCGACCACGCAGCATTATCAATCGAGCCGTGCCCCCGATCCCCGTGATTAGATACAGATCTAGTTACAAAAACGCGCTCGAGTTTTATAAATTTTCGCGATTGGTGCAATTCGCGCGATTCCAGAAAATTTCCCGCTTCGGTCGCGGCGGAACGGTGTCAAGGAGTTTTCCCTTTTTCACGTTGCACCGCAAACAAGATCCTCGATTAAAGAGGTCGTCGCTCATGGAAAGGACCTTTATTGGCCGGCGAGTGACGTTTACGTGGGCGTGACCACGAGATTCCCAGTCAGGCATCGTTAAACGAACTCCATTAGCGTCGGGATATAATTGTCGTTTTTGAGTTATGAATCGCTGACACGGATAAACTGTCGGGACTATTTGTACGATTTATAATTTCCTAATCGTGATATATCTATCGTTTCTTCTTCCGTGTTCTTGTTTGATTACGTTCTACCAGATCGCGAGAAGGGACGATGAATCTGTCATTGTCCTGGAACATTTACCTTCCAATTTTGTTCTCATTTTGACAAACAACGTGATTTTTAACGTTCAACGTAAAATTGAAATCACATATCGTGTCCGGTCTTTAAAAGTTCCTTAACGATAAGAAGATATGATTGGTTTGGAAATGATACAATGAACACGGGCAGGCTATTAAATCCTGAAATAAAAGTTAATATCTTCATACATTTTACTTCTCGTAAAAGAGAAGTGGAAAATATTTCTCGACGATTAAGTTAGTAAAGGTAGCCATAAACGTTCTTCGGTGCCTTTTAAAGTTGCCACTGATTAATTTCGACGGAGAAACGAGTTTTTCCCTTTCCCGCCAATCTGGAACCACCCGACCAATCGAGGACAATATTTTCGCTGGCACGCGCCGAGAGAAAGTACTAGAGGCGCAAGGCGGTTACGTAACTAACCATAAATGATATTGTTAGGCTAGCTACTTGGTGGTCTACGCATCATTTTGTTCGCCAGTCTCACACGGACGAGCGGTGACATCGTTTCGCTCGATCTTAGCTCGCGGTTGTCGTCACAATCTCCACGCCACGAGAACACGTCCAGCATGGAGACCAAAGATACGGAGAAGTACATTAAAACCCATGTTCCCCTTCGCAATACCTACTCCCGTACAATCTGAACTAATCGTCGACTTGAAAACAGCCGCTGATCCGTTCATCGTCAACTAACTATACGCCCTAGAGTCGTTCCGCCTAACTAACGTTTCCCGTAGGCACCGGTACAACTTTGTAACGTTTGCTTCGTTAACTATACGGAGAAGCCGAGCAAAGGAGCTTCCTACCACACCCCGGTGGAGCAGAAACGCTTTCGAAAGCGGTCACGGGTGGCTTCTTGAAGTGCGGCGCGCGAGATCTGCGCGTAAACGCGGCATGGTGGTCATATTCGCTGCAGCATCCACTTCCGCTTTTCATTAATTGCCTGTAGTTTGACGAGCGAGCCGACTCGACCGTAACAGTCGGTTAATCGGCGTGGTTGCTCTTCGAATTGCCACAAACCTCGCTTTCCTTTCCTTATCACTTTCTCTTCTTTTATAAAGTCGCTCGTACAATGCGACTAACCCCTTGCCTTGCGATCTTTCTAGTGGATATAAAAAGCAACTCTAAAGATTCGCTTAATATCTTTTCCTCGCTATTTCTTTCACATACACGCATATATTCTACACCTTTAAAGGAATCGAAGCGTGCATAACGTTCGGATGAGCTATCGCTTGTTCAAGATTCGAATCAAATTTGTCTTCGTTTGATCCTAACCCTGACAGTAATCACGTACGTCAGCCGATATTGTTTTATAAGCGAGCGGTTAATTGCTACTAGACGGGTTCTCCGACAGTATAGTATCGTAGTATCTCGAGCGAGTGCATTCAACTTAAGTACTTCAGTCGTGCTCTATCTACTTGGTCATCCATCATTTAACGGACAGAGAACCACGACGATTCGAGTTCCTCAAACTCTGGGCAGAGTGTTTTACGAGGAACCACGTGGCTCCGCGCGACAAGACATGCGTTTGCATCGAGACGGTAAATCATCCGTGCGACGTTCCCCGTTGTGCAAAACGTGCCGATCGATTCGATCGTGAGTCATGTTGCCGAGTGATGCAATCCGTGTCGTCCACGATCACGAATTTTGCTGAAGGATTTTTGTGGCCAGTGATCGCCAGGATTACATCAAGACCAGTCGCCAACGAATGATTTACAGATGGAAACTACGCTTGTTGCAGGCACGAGACGATACCCTCTACTCCGGTCACTCCATTATCGACAGACTTGACGAGTCCTCTGTCCCCGACGTCGGCTTACTTCACCACATCCGAAGGAAAGGCGAGATTCCTCACAAGATACACGCGTGATGTGACCGTCGAGGGGTTGACGCGGCAGGAAGACTCGTCGCCGCCTGTCGTTCCCACCGACAGCCTTGATCTCAGACAGAAAAAGGTAAGAAACTTCTTATGGAAGAGAGTTTGTTGTATTAATACGCCCAGAAGTCGGTAATATTACGGTTTTGATGATTTTTTTAAAAATATGATTAGATCAATCCTACGTAATTGGACCACGAGCACGAAATCTATCGAAAAGCTTTCTGAAAAACGGCTTACAGTTCTGTGAGAAATATGGGAAATATATAATTTATTTTCTGAACATAACGCGACTCTTTAGGAGCCGATACACCTACAAATTTAAAAGACTAGAACTAAAATTTCAATAATTTGGTCAATTCTAGGTTTTGTTTTATAGATCCCTTCTTCATAAAGCTCTTCAATGGTCAATTACTCTGAAAGTACGTTTACTTGAATTAACAACAGTAACTAGTACGAATCATGGGATATTTGAAAGTACGTTCTTAAAATTCATACTCATTCTTTAATCGCGGGAACTTTCCTTAAAATTACCAACTGCGAGTGTATTAATTTATGCGAACGATTCCCGGAACCGAGCTCTTCCTTTTTTTCTATACAATCATCCTCCAACTCTCTTAAACCGAGACATCTGCTTGTACCTTGCTTTCCCTTTCGCATCGAGTCGTCAGGATTCTAATCCTCTGTCGCCTAATGCATCTTCCCATTGATCAAGCTGTCTTAAAAATGACGTGGACAACGGGCTGATTCCGTCGCGTACTGTCACGCGGTCGAAAAGGGCGAATCCGTAAAACCTTGTCGATTTTCTTCGCAGGAGGAGCTGATGATGAGGCTGGACAAGAAGCTGGTGGTTCTGAGAGCGGAACAGGAAGCCGTGCGAGAAGAGGGAGAGGTAAACGAAGCTTTGGGAGCGCGAGTCGCTACGAGGATCACCGCGGTCGCGAGACCAGCGGAAGCTTCCAAGTATCGGCTGCACGTGGAGGAAGTGGGCAAGATCACGAGCCTTCTTCTTGGCTTGAGCGGCAGATTGGCTCGAGCTGAGAACGCTCTGTACGGAATGCCTGCTGATCACGCGGAAAGGGTAAATTTTTCATTTAAATAAAATATTTCGTTTATTGCGCGAATAATTTTACTGAACAAGGACCAACAAACAATGAATAATAGTTTAATTAAACGCGCGGATATTAATATTTAACTTTTTTCTGGAAATGTACTCGTAAGTTGATAAACTGGTAGGATACAAGGTCGACCGACCGAAGTAAACAGCGATAATTTGTCGTCGAAGCAAGATATTTTAAATAAACGCGGACCGCGTTGGAGTGAATACGCGTTTATTGAAATTTTACTCGGCGTCCTTGCGTTGTCATCGACTCGCGGTGTTACGTGCTGTCGTAAGGCGATTTGTAATTGTTGAACAGGAAGGACGGAGAATGCAGGTGCAATTAATCATGTGCCAGGCAGAAAGTCGTCTTGATTTATCGAGGAAATCTTATGCAATACGTTTCGTTACGTGGTTAAAAATTAATTCTAGTAAAAACTTTGAAGTAAATAGAAATCCAAGAGAAATCACAAATAGAGGAAGGAATCGATAAATTTCAATTACACGAACTACTGTTTCTCGATGAATTTAGATAAATAAGCCTCTACTGCTGATTGCAGTAATTGGAAAACTCGAAGTAATTTTTAACAAACAACGATAATAAAGAATATTCTATTTTTATTGGCAGAAAATCCTGGAGAGTAAAAGAGACAAGTTGATGGATCAGCTGGAAGAGGCGAAGATCCTAAAAAGCAACATCGACAAGCGCAGCGTGAACGTATCGACGATTCTGTCGAAGTACCTGAACGAAGAGGAGTTCGCGGATTATCAACACTTCATCAACATGAAGGCGAAGCTGATCGTGGACGGCCGTGAGATTCAGGACAAAGTGAAGCTTGGAGAGGAGCAGCTTGCCGCGCTCAGGGAAGCGATCGACTAGTCGTAAAACAAACGCGAACCCGATCGCGATCTGATCGCACCAGAGACGCCTGTTTATACCTGGAAACGCGTGTTTCCTCGAGCATGATACGATTTTTTTACGACAGGAGGGAACACGCGAGCAGATCCAGAGTATTTTGCAAACGACCCGTTGAATTTTGTAAACGATCCTGCTACGCGTGTGTTCGAATCGATGAATGGAACGTGATATCCCTAGCGAATAGGCGTACTGGTAGCTTGAAATCGTTTTTTTTTCTTTTCTTTTTTTTTTTTTTTTAGAAACACACGTGTTCATTGTACATATCCTTCGGGTCCTAGATGGACCAAACATCGAGACGTCTTCTCGTCGGTGCAAAATTGCACGAGTCGAGAGCTCTATATCGGTTCATCGCGATGTTATGCGAAAGTAAAGTTAATTGTCGCACGACGATGGACGATCTTTAAGATCCAAACGTGATCCAGAGACGGCCTCGAGTGGCTAGTCTTTGCTAAACTTGCATTGATTGTATCATGTGATTCGTGAGCAGAGATGGACAATGGAGTATCGAAATAGGCGCCACGAATGGATACACTCGTTGATAAGGCAACGAAACGAAATGAAGTTTTGTTTCTTTCGTGTAAAATTGTGTGATACGAAATTGATCTTTAACGATTAAATTTATTCGATCCAAGTGAATCTTCCGGTTAATGTGGGAACTTTCTTGTGATTCGTGTATCGGATATATCGGAACGTTTGGAATGTTAATATATTGCAATTGCGTTATTTTTCTCGTTGATAGAATTGAAAGCGTGACGGAAGAAAAGCTGGAGGAGTAGCTCGTTCTTACGTCTCGACGTGTTCCGTTCGTGGCAAAGATCGGACGAACGCCACTGAAAGTAAACACGTGTACAGCTTATGGATGTTTCCATTACCTGGTTAGCATAATGTGAGCGGCGCTCAAGCCGCGGTACGATTCTTGACCTAGAATTACTTCTGGTGCCTTCTTATATACGATATGTGATATAAAGGGTAAGGAGTCACGTGCTCGTCAGATATACTATATCCGAACAATACAGGCATGCCAAGCGACCTTGCAACATGTATATAATTATAAAAGATGAAACCAGCTAGCGTTTAAGTGATGATATATCGTAGGAAACACACGACACATAAACACAAGACACATGATTCGATGACACGGATGCGTAAGTGTGCACGAGACACGGATTCGAAACGCATTCGAAACCATTATACATACATACATGCTCACATATACAACGATTACTATTTTTTATGTTTTTGTTCTAACCCCAGAGGCTCTCGTGAGCCTCTATGACGCTTGTGATCTTACTTACCTTTGTACGACCGTACCAAGGACTCTCGAAAGCGAACGTATCAAAGATAAATAATTTCGAGCCTCCATGGCGGTCTTACGAAAAATTTTATGCCTCGGTCGTTTTCCAAGCTGTTCGTCGCTCCTTTTCCTGCCTTTGAGCCCTTTTTCTTTTGTTTTTTTTTTTTTACACCCCATTCTTGCGTACACACCCTGCGTTCTTCGTTTCGACGATCGTGTCGCAACGATCAGCCTCGATCTCGACGACGAATTCGAGAACGAAGAAGACGCGACAAAAGTTCGAAGCGTAGGATCCTCCGGTTTTTTGAGCTCGGTAATGAGATACTTACTGACAGACTCAAAGACGCCGAGATGGAATCTGTCTTCTGTTACTCGACCCCAGCGAAAGGTTCGCGGCGCGATTGCGTAATTCCGTGACTGAAATGAACGAGTACATTGGAATACTTTAAATTACTTGGCGGCACTAGAGCGAAAACAGAGATGAAGGTGGAATACAAACGTATTTCGATCTTGCAATGCTCGAAATTACGAGCCGCAGAATCTGTAACACTTTCGGATCGTCAAATCTACTATCTGTTGTAAATTAATTTCTAACGATCGAATATCATGGAATAGTTCAAGCCACTGGAATTCCACTTAATGCAAAAACTGGTGTGGATTAACCTAATATCTCGGTATAAATTGGAAAGGATCGTAAATTAGAAAGTGATCAGCCGATCGAACCGTTTCGCGCGGAACGAGAAGAACGAGCAAAAACTAAATTGTAACGCGCGTGAAAGACTGAGCACAGGGCATAAAATTTTGCGACAACATTATAGTCAGTTTCTGTTCCTCGTTTGTTTCTCGATTGTTCGCAAGATACCGCGCTGATAAGGCGCTGATACTGTAATCTCGCCGCCCGTCCGACCCGGGAAATAGCCACATTTCGTAATGTGCTTGCAAGCAGCGTTACAACGTCGCGATTCATCGCTGTGATTCGCGGCAGCGACGCGGAAAATTGTATATAAGAAATTCAGTTAATTCGAAGATAAAAAGCAAAAAGTAGAAAATGAAAAAAAAAGAGAAAAACGGAAGACGTTGATGATTAATACGATGAAAAATCCATGGTGCTCTGCATAATCTATTTTTTACGAGAAGAAACGTTCCATTAATGCGTAGGCTATATTTACCTGTATGCTAAGTTCATTAAATATTTAATAGTGTCCCCCTTCCCCCTTTTGTGTACATATTCTTTACATGCATAAACAATATTAATTTTTAACGTGATGCGAGGAGGACCCGTTTGATGAAACAGTTTACACGCTGTATACACATTGATACGTGCGTCATATACAAGTAAGCGGCGACGCTAGGTCGTTGTGTTAGTCTGACAATATTATCGCATATCTCGAATGTATTACGAAATCATTACGATAACTACCTTTCCCAAACTCGCTTGCAATAAATAATGCGTTGGAAATTAACGTGGAGCCGTTTATTTCATGATGCAACCTTGTGAACAGTTTTAATTGCTTACAAGCGTTTAATTGTCTTGGGTTCGCGAATATTTAGATCGTTCGGAATTAATCTCGTTTAATATAGTGTCGCGTGAAGAATATTAACGATGAATTTTTATCAAAGCACCGGCGGCACGCGGTATAACCAACCGAGGGTAAATATTCAGTCAGTCCACTTCCTCTATCGTTGGATTGTCCGAAGAGCTATAATTTTGTCCGTGTCCTGCGCTGTTGTAAAATTTGGTAAAAATCGGTTTACAAACCTGGAAAATTAACCACGTGTTTTATTTATAAATTAGAACAACTACGCGCTAATTATTTATAGACGATAATAATTGGACTTTTAAGTAGATATATTATTAGTTGGTTAGGTAGAAATCTACTGTTCGTTCGTATCGTTAGCAGATAAAGGACCTGCAGAAGATAATAAAGCAAAAGCAAGTTCACCAAATTCGTAACACGATTCGATGACAATTACGCCTAATGAATTCGTTATTCAAAAACGAAAACAGAAGAGAAACATATCTCCCTCCACCGATATCATATAAAATATATGTAGTAAGAACATGTTTTTAAAAAATCATACTTTTTCAGCGTCCTTTAACTTATGCTCGAACTGCTCCTTAGTGGCGGCAGTATTGATATCGAGCCACTTGATGATTTCATCGCACTTGTCGGCTATGCGTTTCCGGTCTCCTTCCGCAATCTGCGCCTTGACCTTCTCATCCTCGATGGAATTCTTTACGTTAAAGCAATACGACTCGAGGTTGTTCTTCGCCGCGACTCTCTCCTTCTGCGATTGGTCCTCCGCGTGGTATCTTTCCGCTTCGTTCACCATTCGTTCTATGTCCTCCTTGCTGAGTCGTCCCTTGTCGTTGGTTATCGTTATCTTGTTCTCCTTGTTCGTTGATTTCTCCACGGCGGACACGTTCAAGATACCGTTCGCGTCGATGTCGAAGGTCACCTAGGAAGCAAAAGAATGGAAGAAATCTGAAAGAAGAAGAAAAGGAAGAAAAACGACACTTTCTCCGTTGTTTTGTTCGACATGGCACGGTGCAGACGCCATCTCCATTCCTTCGAGCCGTTCCACTTCCGCGTCTGCTTTCCGTTCCGATACTTATCCGGACAGCCTGACAATTCCAATAGAGTCCCATCCGATTCGTACACTGGTGGCAACAGGCAGAAAAGAAATCCCAAGACACGGGATCGTCTGGAAAGGATCTTTCAACCCTGTCCAGTCGTAACCCTAACCCTCGTCCTCTCGACTGGCTTGTGTATATCCTTGCCAAGGATTTCCTTTTCCAATGCAATTGCTGCGTCTCGCTACGTACCAGTACCGCTGCTTCTCTATTGGAATTGTTCCCTTATCTCTGGTTTGTCGAGTCTACGAAACGTTTTATTAACGATCTTGCAATTTATCGTTATAGGAACTAGTAGCTGGCTCCTCTGCTTTAATTCTTCATACTGGTTCATAATCATTGATTTATGTGTTAATTGATAACGTTTAACGGTCCTGAGGATAAGATTCGATAATTAATTTGAGATTCCTGTGAAAAGACTCACTTCGATTTGCGGTACGCCTCGATGCGCCGGCGGAATCCCAGAAAGCTCGAATTTTCCCAGGAGGTTGTTGTCCTTGGTCATTGCTCTCTCCCCCTCGTAAACCTGGATCAGGACGCTCGGCTGATTGTCCGAGTAGGTAGTGAAAGTTTGCGTCTGCTTGGTCGGGATCGTGGTGTTGCGTTTGATGAGAGCGGTCATCACGCCACCGGCGGTCTCTATCCCGAGGGACAACGGAGTCACATCCAGGAGCAGCAGATCCTGTACGGCTTCGGACCTGTCACCCTGCAATATGGCCGCCTGCACTGCCGCACCGTACGCCACGGCCTCGTCCGCATTTATCGATTTGTTGAGGTCCTTTCCATTAAAAAATTCCTGTCAACGGAAGGAAAAAGGAATTCGCACCTCGTTTGTTCATGTGAAAAGCGCCTTTTCTCTTAATACCAGAATCAATCTCTAGTGTGTATTTAACACTAAACCTACCGAGACTTCTTGTATATTTATCGAACGTTGGCGATAGGCAGGACAGACTACAAATTTTTCTTAGAAAAAAAGAATGCAAACTAGAAATAGATACCGAAGAATACATTGTATGCATATTTTATGAAAACTCATAGATTAGGAAGCGATGTGATAACGTTTAAATATGGTAAAATTTGTGTAGAAATTTGAAAGCGGTCAATTTGACCGCTGTGGTAGGTTTAGTGTTAAATCTAGAATAGTAAGTGAATTATTGCGATGAGATATCTATCTCAGAAGATGAAGGCGAAGACTTATTCCTAGAAACACTTGCATCGGTTTAGTAATTACAGAGATAAAGTCGTTAAAGGATTTAGTAGTCAGGAAGAATAAATAACTTTAGGAATCGTAGAATAACAGACACCAGTACTTAGTAAGTTCAAACATGCAGAAGGATATTTACATATTCGATTAGTTTATTTAAAGACTTTCTAATTTCTTCGCATCGAGCTCGATCGTTACATTACGTTAATCAGTCTCCATTGGAAAGGACAATAAACTGTGAACCCAGTCAAATTAGAATTTATCGCAACGATCGCAATGCCCTCCAAAGTACTCTAATTCAATTACGATTATTGGTGTCCGAACGATAAAAGTCGAAGCCCTCTTCGCCGTCAAACACCATAAATATATTCGAGCAGGTCGTACGTTTAATGGTACCGGTAACGCAGTGACTACGCATAGGGTCGAAAAACGCGGGTGTTGACTTTGTCATAGAGCTCATTAATTCTGTAACGTTCGTTCCGGGGGCGCCGCCGCCCCCCTCCCTATATTGTTCGTGACCGTACCCTCGTCCTGCGTTTCGAACCCCGACTTAAAACACTGGGGTCGCTCCGCTAGGAAATGTAATCGAATTTTAATGCGTTTCATTATCGAGCCTGCCCTGTATCACCCTAACTTCGTTTTAAAGAACCGGCACGCCGCGTCGCGTGAAACGTTGGCTCAGGGGGCGTTCCTCGCCAACAGCGAATGCTTGTTCCTGCCTATATGCTATCTTTTATGTATGAAAGGGTTATCTCGTAAATAAATAAAGAACGAAGGCAACCTGAAGGAACTTCTGGATTCGTGGAATTCTAGTCGAGCCACCGACCAGCACGATGTCGTGAATCTGTGATTTGTCCATCTTGGCGTCGCGCAGAGCTTCCTCGACTGGCTGTAACGTACACCTGAAGAGATCTTGGTTGAGCTCCTCGAAGCGAGCGCGCGTGATGGACGTGTAAAAGTCGACGCCATCGAGCAGGGAATCGATTTCGATGTTGGCTTGCGTCGATGAGGACAAGGTTCTCTTGGCCCGCTCGCACGCTGTTCTCAACCGACGAACTGCTCGTTTGTTCGTCGTCAGATCCTTCTTGAACTTTCTTGAAAACTCTTGTGTGAAGTGTGTCACCATGCGACTGTCGAAGTCCTCGCCACCCAGGTGGGTGTCGCCGGCAGTGGCCTTTACCTGAAATTACACGCGTATTCTATTTTAGAATGCGAGTTCTCTACTCTTCCGGTAATATTATTTTTATTCTTGGAATTGGAATACAATTGACCCCGATATTTCCAGAAATTCCGATTTTAACGCGATACCTAGTAACCTGGATATTTACTGTCAAAACCGTCGTAACTTTGTAATCGCTCTTTCAAAGCATTTTCGTGTTAATGTGTCTAAAACTAGGGCGGGCAAAAATAATGTTAAGCCAAAGAAACTCAGGTTTCTACAAGGAAGTCAAAAAGTCCTACGACTCTTAACGCATTTGCAGTCAGTGATCTCGAAGCACAGAGGAATTTAATATCACGCGTTGAAATTCAAAAAATTCTCCTTTCCTCGGTGTTACCGATAATTAATTCGTAGACTTGCTCGAGCCATGCAGAAACACAGCAATGAATCAGCATATATTAACACTTTAATACTGCCAACGTAAAAGCTATTCTATTCGATACTCAAAGCACCGACTTAATCGAATTATTAACAGAATCGCGAAAATAACGGAGGATCAAATGGAAACATCACGCTGCAACGTTACTCTCTTTTGGCAGTAAAATTGCCGAGCCAGTAAACTTAGTTACCGGCATTTATTCGTTCTACGTAAGTTTCGCATTAAACCATAAAGAACGGTGCCTTTATTTAAAAACTTTCCTCGGACTTGTTTCTCACAGCGTGGAAAAGCACGTAGCTCCGTCCCGAGAGAGTTCTGACGGCAGTAGGAAAAAGGAAGTTCCTCCGCGGAGGAACGCGGCTCGCGGTCCGTGCATAGGCGAAACTCACCTCGAATATGCCGTCGTTGATAGTCAGTATCGATACGTCGAAAGTACCGCCGCCGAGATCGAAGATCAGAACGTTCCTTTCACCGCGGCCCTTTTTGTCGAGGCCGTAAGCAATAGCTGCGGCAGTCGGCTCGTTAATGATCCTCAGGACATTCAAGCCGGAGATAGTACCGGCGTCCTTGGTAGCCTGCCGCTGGGAATCGTTGAAGTACGCCGGTACCGTAATCACCGCGTTCGTGACGGACTTTCCCAAATAAGCTTCCGCCGTTTCCTTCATTTTCGTCAAAACCATCGACGAGATCTCTTCGGGAAAGAAGGACTTCGTCTCACCCTGGAATCGATATAGCAGCTCGGGATAGAATCGATCGTAGAGAAGGACGAGAGTGTGTTATAAAATCCTGCGAAACGTTTGATTTCTTAGGTTTCGTTTGAAAGATGGCTCAACCCTCTCCGAAGGCAAGTGAAATTTTAGATCTGATGTTTACTTTTATCAAAGAAAGGTTCCGAATAATTGACACAGCGAACGATCGCATGATACCATAAAAACATCGATTAGTATCCAAGAGTCGTTGCAGTGTTCTTGAAAGCTCAGAAAAGTGAAAAATTTACGATCGAATCAATCGATCCTTAGGAGCGTAGGAAAATATAACAGCTTGCAAAGGATGAGTTTGCAGTTTGATAAGATATCGATTGTTCGAAATGTAGGCCAACATCCATAAAGCAACATCGATACCGTACACAGAACAAAGTCAAACGTTTCTAATTAAATTCCTCGTCTAACTGCGGATGTTCACGCGGTTGGACGTCAGGCCACGTTAAACGTTAGCCAACTCACCTTGTACCGGACTCGGATTTTCGGTTTTCCTCCGTCGTTAACCACGGTAAATGGCCACTGTTTCGTGTCAGCTTGGACTGATGGATCATCGTAACGTCTGCCAATCAGCCTCTTTGCATCTGTCGGACGATTTCATTTACGCTTCCCTTAGTCATCGATTCGAGGATCGCTGGCAGCGATCGCATAATTGGCCGCGAACTCGGCGCATGATCGAGAGACGGAACGATCACGACCACGCTCTTATCGTGGCGAAACGAGCGAACTTATCGTGGGCGAATTCCGACCTCGTACACCGAACGATATAGAACTATAGATCTCGGAACGGTAAGTCGATTTGGCAGCCACGAAACGAGAGCGTTCTCGACGTTGAACTGGTTTCCGGTCGCGTTTCTTTTCGCGGGCCAGCTACTGCGCCGGAAGCCAGCCCAGAAACCCGGAAATGACGGTGATTCTTGGGATCCTAGCTACGCTGCCAAGTCGACGGACCTCGCCAGCGTGATTATCAAAAATTCTGCTCGCGTAACGCTCTACGTTTTGATTTTACGTCCGCCTTCAAGAAGTATCTCTTAATTCTGTTCTTTTTTTTTTCTTTTTTTGGAGATAGAACATTTTGCTTAGCTTCGTTTTACTCCTCAAATACAGATCAGCAGTCTTTTAGAAGGAATCTGGATTATCGTAATTTCGGTATTACAATTTAAAAAACTTTCAGATTTGCGATCTGTGAAACGTAATTTATAGAGATTTCTCCCTGCGGATTTTATGTATTACGATACAATGGTTTAATGAATAAAATTATCAAGTAATCCGTAGACTATCGGTAACAGTACGGCTATGGTAATGGCAAAAATAAGAAAGTCTGTGATTAAGGGTTAAACTTTTACGCGATTATGGAATCATAAGCCTACCAAAGATCGTGTTCGTGGGATTCATAGCTACTTGATTCTTAGCTGCATCACCGATTAACCTCTCCGCTTCGGTAAACGCCACGTAGCTCGGTGTAGTGCGATTTCCTTGGTCATTAGCGACGATCTCGACTTTTCCATTGAGAAACACGCCGACGCACGAATAAGTTGTTCCCAGATCGATTCCTACCGCCGGTGCTGTCATTGTGAACCCGATGAAATTTCGAAGAATGAAACGAGAAAACTGGATGCAACGACAGAACAATCGCTGCTCGACTGTTCTGGTCGTCCAGTCTACTGTCTTCTTGCGTATGTTCAATGCTGCGTGCGATCGAGCTAAATTGGAAAATGTCCCCTATACTTGTAGACACTTGAGTTACACCAATGGCAGATAAAACGCGACGCAAAGAAGCACACTATTTATCGAAGGTTGTAAAAGTGTGCTCTAGACACCATTTTTGTCTTGTATATTTAATATAGCGTAATATTAAGAGGACCTTCTGCACCGGCATCTTTTCTGTTTTATGATGATGGTATTCTTGTTGGCTTTCAAAAACGCCTAAAATATTCAGGAAGGCTGACGACGACGTTGAAAAAAGAACTGATTTATTCACCTTCGTTACGAACTTGGAACTAGGAAACCAGGATTGGACGTACCTTTTCCGTGCGATAGCTCACTCATCGAGCAATTAAAGTCAAAAAACGACTCGAACTTTTCAATTTCATATCTTCGATCGTTGTAGTTGCTCAAGACAAAAGCGCTTTAGACATTTCTTCTTCCCCAGAAAATCGAACGTCGCGAATCTGATTCGTAACATAGCTCGAGAAAACCTTAACACGCAGAACGTTTCACGCTCGACGAGAAGGCGTTAATCTCGATGGTAACAGGAAGCCATGGGTGTGCCAACTTGGCTTTTGAAAGGGAGACTTCTTCGGTCCGATAATCAGCCAATTACCGGCTGGATCGATCGCGTCGTTCGTAAATTTCGCGCGTTCGACCGCGACGCGTCGATTCCCATCCACGACGCGGACAGACGCCGTGATTCGTGACCAGGGTTTTGAATCGACTCCGCGTCTGCGATGCGTACAAAGGGACACGCTGACGGCCTGTCTCATTTATGGCTCCCTAATAAACTTCCCATTACAAGCTTCCTCCGCGATGATCGATAACCGTGAATCGAAATGCAGACCACGCGTAACTTCGGCCAACCTCCCGCGTGTCCTTTTAATTCCTCAAACAGTGTCTTAGTAGTTTTAAGTTCGCTCGGTAATTTTAGCGAGACAGCGTGACTGTTTTTGGAAATTGAGGGAGCGAAGTTTCGTCTGGCTGCGTTACGAAGGCTCCACGATTCTACGAGAAAGGGAAATATTCGAAAACGTCGGAAGAAAATTGATGCTGAGAATTAATTAAGCGACACGGGCTCTTATCGGAACCGGAACACGAGCATACGAGGAAGTTCCGCCCCAAGCTGGTCCAGCGTCGTCGAGGTGGAGCTTCCACCAGAGCTCGATAAATTTATCCCGAAGGGGAGTCCCAAATGCAGGATGTGACGCGTTAATTTGCTTATCCTTTCCCCTGCGAGGGTGAACGATGTCATAATTAATGACTATTCCTAACGACAAACCTTGGACGCTTACCAGATGAACCCACATACCTAAAACTTTTGAGACACCGCAGATCCGAGAAAATTGCCACAGAATACGACAGAATCCCTTGATACAAGAGTATATGAAACTGTAAGCAAGGCTGCTGATATATACTTCGCTTGCTCCACTCACCAGGCGACATGTATTGTATAACGCGCAATAGTAAATAACATGTTACAGCCAAAAGTTCGTGTAAGATCGAAGTGAATCTAATCTCTATCTAATCTACCAATCGGGCTCGTATTCCTTCCATTTGCTCTCTTTCTAGTTCCACGCAATACTAGACTTCGGCCAGAAATCAAAACTCGAAAGAAGAGACAGAAACGTGACGAAAGGAGAACAGAATCGAAGAATTGAAGGCAAAACGAGATGGTTTAGAGTTTTAGAGGATGAAGATGGCGCGAGGGGGAGGTGACGCGAATATCGAGATTGGATCGGGGCGGGAGTATGTGTAAGCCTCATAAATATGTCGTCAGGCCGGTAAACAAGACACGCGAAGTCGGTACAAGCTGTATGTCCGTTCATGGTGTATTGTAGAATCGTTCGGTGGCCGTGGTCGTGGAGATGGTCGGTACCGCGACCGGGATTTAAAGCCGGGAAATTTATCGTTTCGCGAGGAGGCGGACAGAAGCGACGAAAGGGATGAAGCCAGAATTGCGAGGAGATAGAAGGAGGGACGAGGGTGAGCGATGTACACGAATGAATGCGGCGAGAAAGCGCAGAGAGCGAAGGAGGTACCGAGCGATAGAAGCCAGAGGAAGGAGGAAAGAGTTTCGCGTACAGCGAAAACCTCTGGCAGACTAGCGAAAACCGGTCGTTTCGAATCCTGCCTCTCGTCCCACGATCTGGCTGTGATTCAACGACCGTTCCGTCGGCTCTTTTCACCTTGGCTACCGTTCCCCTTAGCACAGACGCGTCGCGTTTCGAAGGAAACCGCGATTTTCACCCCTCTTACGAAGTGAAACCGCCGATCATCTAAATGGACCTTACCAGCATCATTGTCTTTTATGAATGCCTCGTGAGTCTGCCTCGACTGGAAAAACTGATACGGACGTAGAAGACGATGATTTATTTCTGTGGAATCTTTGGATTTAAGGAAACGTCGGGATATTATTATACCAAGTCTGCGTGGCTAGAGTATATTTGAAATTTATGCATCATCGATCAATTATGTTATATTAGCGCGTGACGTTGCGATATTAGAGGAAGCAAAGAGGGCGAAGGATGCGTTTCGCGCGGGATCTATTCATCAGTGGACTGATCGGTAAGGTTACCTAACAGGTTTCCCATAAACGTCAAAGTAGTAGGGAAATATTCTCAAACGACTATTCCTAAGAATTATGTTTTCAATGTCCATGCTGCAACAAGGAGAACCTCCTCGATATAATACAAAGTAGAATACTCCAAGGTGACAGTCGATTCTACTTCGATTCCTAATGTACTTCCGTTCCTTAAACCGCAGTAACTCGACAAGACGTTTAAGGAACAAAACTAGTGTATCACGTGGCCTCGTCGGAGGGAGCATCCGTTGTGCAACGACTTGGCGAGGCCGGTAATCTACCGCGACAAGCGGCGGCGATTGTCATATTTCTCGCCGGATAATACATATCGTAAATAACAAGGCTGATATTGAATGAGAGAAAAGTGGGAACCGGTTACAATATTTTCAGTGCATCGGCAGGGCCAGCGGGCTGGCTCGAGTCGATCGGCGCTGGCCAGAAGAGAAGCATGTGAGCGGATCGGGGAGGACGGAGGGCAACGGTGAGCTGCAACATTTCGAATATAAGTTAGCCGGATATTGTTCGGCGCGGGGCGAATGGTAAGGGGCTTAGCAGCTCTGAAGCAGCGGCCAATATGGTGGTTACACGAGGATGAAACGATATAAATCCCGAAACGCTTACAGTTATTGCAGATCCAGCGTAATATCCACTCGAGCGGCGGTCCGCCGGCCGGCCGGTTTACGCGGTAATTCGCCGATGACAGCGTCGCGATAAAATGAAATCGGTTCGCGGCTTTTATAACGACCGCGACGCGTTAATCCCTTCGCCGGCAAGGTTGACGGGGAACCTATTTAAAATCAGGCAAAAGGCGAACCAGAAGTATACGTTCCGTTTTTTTTTTTTTAATAGAAAAATATATAAGATATAAATAAATAAAATTTCATGGTACGGTAGAACAATTACGTTAAAATAATTATCGAAAGATGTGACGTCACTGTTCACACCTCAAGACTACAACGGTGATACATCTCTCAGCTGTTCGTTTCCGAGCGATCTACGAAGGATAAGAAACGCAAATTGTTGGCTTTTCGATAGAGATTATTGCGTCGTAAGAATAGATTTTGATAATCGATCGAAGACAGACCGAAACCACGAACACCTTAACCACGCAGCAGACGAGCGAAATGAAATAAAACAGGCTCGAGATCGGTCCCTGTCTCGACTATGTTTCTGCCCGAAGCCAGTCGCTATTTTCTCATCTCAGTCTCGTAAGTCGTAAATAATATGCGACGATCAAATTTTCGTCACGGTTTCGAAGATGTCTGAGTGCAAATCCCCTCGCGAAAGACGAAACGGCTCGACGTTTCGATCTCCGCGCGAGATCGTATCGAGTGTCGCGCCGTACCGAAGATACACGTCCTGACAAACCTCATATGGTATTCATGAAAACTGCGTATTCATCAATGAGATGATCGTCGGATCCTGGATAAAAATCCGGCTCGACCACCGAGCGCGCCGTTACACGCGCGTTACTTCTACTTCCTCTTACCACTCATCCTCTGCCGTCAGCCCCGTGGTTGGCCTTGTCTGCCGGAATATTCGAGCTCGCAAGAAAGAACATTTCTGTCAAGGGTGGCGGCGTGTACGTGGGTGTACGCGGATCGGCGTGCGCGTTATTTGTGTGAGTTATTTCACACATGGCGGCCGATCGATAGGCATCGTATTGCATTCGGGGACTCTCTGTCGCGTCTACGCTTCTCTCGTTTCTCCCCAGGTACACCTACCTTCGCGCAAGACCCGCGATAGATAGTATGTCCTTCTGTCTGGATAGCAACGATCGCTTATCGTTCCACGTGTCACTGGATGTAAGAGACACGGTAGGAATCGCACGGTCCTTTCGGGGACACCGTCTCAGCCAAACGATAGAATCTGCAGAAAGAAATCAGGAAGTTTAACGACGAGGTTGTGCGAGTCAATCCTCGCGAATATTATAAATAATTACTTGTCGATTGCATATAAAAATAGGAGGAAAAACACCAACCACGTGAGTTACGTTTCGTTCTTATTACAGGGAATTATCGTTACGTTTAATATATTTCTGAAATGAATTCATCAACGCTCCACAAATTTCACCAAGCAAAAATTTAAACTTTCGGCATTTGTACATTTTGAACGGCGAACGATTCATATTTTACGATGACACGCTCGCGCGGATTCCAATGAAATTCCGAGACCGTAAAATTCGAAACTCGTTCAATTTCTTTTTAATCGATTTATTCACAGGTTTCTAATCAACCGATTGAATTTTCATTTTACCGTGGATCAGTAGCCGGACGCATTTTTCGTGACGCAGGATCGACGCGCGCGACCTTTGAAACTCGATGGTTCGCGGGACACGCGAATGAAACGCGAACGATATTTCATATAACCGGCGCGCGATCCGTGGCGTTGCTGCGGTCGCATCGTTAGGTTCGGCGAAATGAAAATACGACGGCTGTCGTTTACAGACACGTCGGACGTCCACCTGGACATGATACGGTTCGGTATAATTAATCCTTCGCGAGCAAAACGCGCGTTATTGTGTCCCGGTAAGTTGTGACAGTAAATTACTCGTCAAGTCTAGCGAAGAGCAAACATTTCTCTCCGCGTTGATCCCGCTATTTCGGATCGAAATTACTTGTACCCGCGTGTCCGCGAAACGAACGGTGCGGCTTAATAAAACGTCAGCTCGGAGAGCTGCGTATTAAATGGTAAATACATAGTATCGTACACTGGTTAAGATATCCCTTCTTTATGCCGGCCAACAAATGTCATTTTTTCTTTATCTTCTCCATTTTTGTAGTCAATTACTGGATATGGTTGGAAAAAATACTAGAGAAGGGTAGGAGAAGAGCTATAAAGAATGGCGTGTAATTGTGAATAAACTGGTAGTGGAAGGGGTGGAACTTTTTGTCTTTACGGGATTCGTTATTATACTGGATCGAGTTCTGAAGACTTGTAAATACGTGTACGCGTACGTATTTTTTTATATGTATTCTAAAATACTCTCTACGTCAAATAGAACAATGTGCCGCTGTTCTTATGAAATCTCGTTGAATATTCAACAGCTTATTCGAGCGAAACTCTAACATCCACCTGTTTTTTTTTTTTTTCAACCTTCCTCCTCTCTGCTCTTCAGATTACCTCAATCATTTAACAATAAAACCCTCGATAACCACAACTCTATCCACATCGACCGATCACCGGCCAATTAACCGCTTCCATCGCTCGATCTCGGCCTCCACGAGAAAACTCTAACCTTAGCTCTCTCTTACTTGGGAAAAGGCGAATCGCGGGAGGGAATCGTTGCAGTCGATCCAATTTTCCCCTATCTTACCGCAGCAATCTACAGGTAAGCGAATCCATCAGACGTGAGCAAGCATGTCGATCCATTAATTCGTGCATCGAATGCAGGAGCCCGCGCGAGTCCCGGCCGCCGCCGTGGCCGTCCCTTAATGGAGCACCGAGTTATCGGTGAAATTTCCAATAAGACTCGGTCGCTGGAATCATCCTGCCACTTCAGTCGGCACGTACCCGCGATCGTCGGAAGACGGTTTTGACGCTTGCTTACAGTGGCGAGGAGCGGCGCACGTAATGTGCCAATAAAAATGCAAAGTACGGCCCTCCTTCGCCGCGCGCGTTGCTCCTTCTACTCTTTTCCTGTCCGTGTGCACACCCCCGAGGGGATGGGCTGCCGCTCCCTTCCCCGATTCAATGCTTCTCTCGCGAGACGAACCGCTCGAGAGACGCTTCGCGAGAGTGGCTGCGAAACAAGCATCACGAGTGGCCCGACAATACGGCTCGCAGTTTTCCCCTGGTCGGGAGTCTGGCGTTAGAGAAAGGTAAAGTCGTTGGGAAATTGTTATGGACCCCGCTATACAGAGAAATGGGAAAATGACGTCTTGTTTGATGGAGATTGCTAGTTCAATGAGGTTGAATTTCATGTTAAAACTTTTCTGTGACGAGGACAATTCGATTCGATGTTTTCGGAGCTTGTCTGGTTGGCCAGTTATTGAGAAATGTACGCGCGTTTCTCTCTTCTTCGTCGAATGCGAGTGAGATACGAATACCTGACGTATTTGCGTATTACGTCAGAGCCTCTTTCCAAGAAATTCCTCTCAAGGATTAAAGGAGTTGCTGTAACAAGCAGCTCCACTTTCTAATAATTTAAGTAAACAAACAGAAATCAACTAAAAAATCAATCAAATTCATAGTCTCAACTAATATTTTTGCAGTAACGTATCTTCGCACTTGCGCAAACGCTACTGTAATTTTAATCCAGTTGCGTAGTATTATATGGATTACCGAAAGCTTTGGTAATTTCGTGCTGATATTAATACTTCCGAGTAGATGTGTTGAATAATATTTGAAGTTGGTTGTCCTATCGCTTTATATGAATCGACATTTTCAGCATTGATTGGTCGGATCGTCATTACGTGGACAGGTATACGTCAGATTCTCGTTATTTCCACAACTACGATCAAAGAATCTCGACGATATTATTTTTACTGTAAATAAACGGATGCTAATGAAGTGTCTCTGGCGTAGCGCGGCACGGTCTGCGTAAACGTAGAAAGGTTAAAAATGTTTCTTTCGCTCGGCGAACGCTGCCTCGACCCGTCGATGAAACCGATCAAATGGCAATCGGGCCGCGCAACGATTCGTCCGGAAGATAATACATCAATCAGCAGTTCAATTAGCCGCAAAACCGGAATATGGTTATCTGCAGCGATTATCCCGCCGCTTCTGTTAACGATCGGGTTCAACGTAGGTCAGAACGAACTGATTAGCTCGTTGGATGCAATATTGTAGTTGAAAGAAAAAATGATCAAGGACGGGGGATGAAAGATACGATCTGCTTAACCCTAGCCTTAGGTGGCCTATCAAGTAGTGTTCGAACAGAGATCTTCAACTACCAGTATAATTTTACTTTTCATCTTAACGAATAGTCACTTATACGCAAGATACCGAACGTTTTATTCACAAAACAAACACGTGAACGCAGGACCTACACAATAAAGAATAAAATTGATTCTTATTAAACTACACATTAATTGTTTTAATTTAAGGTACTGCAGTACGATTTCAACGTAGGTGGTCTGAGAGATTTTTACCAAGCGTGTGCATACCATAGCCGGTGCAATACGATCGCATCGAAGATGGCCGCATAGTTGCATATATCTTTGGGAGCAGTATGAGTGTGCGCGAGGTAGAAGGAGCGAGAGTAAAAGAAGAAAGAACAGGCAGGAGGAAGAAAGGGTTACTCGTTAACTATTATTTTTCGTCACGTGATAAAATTTCGTATTCAGACGAGTGAATTCAGTCGGTGGTAGTTCGACTGACCGAACATTGACTAAAATTTCGTTCAACCAAATGGAGTTGAGATAAATAAAGTACTATTGTACCTTCGGTACGTTACGTACGTATTTAAGTATTTTTGTAAATTTGTATAAATCTACGAAGGATTATAAAGGAGACACCTCGCGTTTCATGAAGTAAGAACGCCCACTGTTCAGCTATTTATCTTTGTTCAAGGCGCTTATGTCTTTTAAATTCTGCCCCTTCGTGCCTATAAAAATGGCCAGAGGAAACGTTCAACCGCGTCGACTTTCATATCCTTTTACGTAAACTAGTAAAAAGACATTATAATGAGGGCTTATACGGATCTCCGCTTTAAATTCATTCGTACCACGCGATTACAGGATTATCCCGAGTGGACTACGCCGCCTTCTGTAGCCAACATCGGATTTATAACTCTAATGCCGGCGATAGAATAGCATTAGTCGTGACGTTGGTTAAACCGTTACTCTATTCGCCGTGCGAGAATTTTGTATAAGACTAGGCCGAAGATACTAAACAAACAACGAAATCACGTTACAGTGTATAACGAAACGGAATACCGAATTAACACGACCGAAGAAAACGGAGCAGCGAACTAACATTTGGAAAATAGATCTACTTTCTGTAATTAGTCTGGCGGAATATTTAAACGCGTAGTGGTACTCATCCTAGTTACCCTTTGGAAAGTATAGCGGGTGAACATGAAGTTGCCAGGACTCGTGGCTCGCTTGTAGAACAAGCTGAACAGACATGTTTCTGTGCGGGACAAGTTACAAAACGTTCGTGTGCACGCATGCATACACACATAGGTGACACCAACGTACGTCATACGTGTGCGTGCGTTACACGAATATAATTAATTACACGGTTCCGTGCAAGTTCTTCCGCTGAACCGCGGGCGATGTATAACATAGGCTTATCGTCTTACCGAATTTTCTGTTACACCAATTTAAATGTCAGTCGTAAAAAAGAATCGAAGATTTTGTTATATTTTACATGACACGGAGCAGGAAATTTAGCAATTGCGCTCAAATCGTTCGCTGTATCGGGATAACGAACTTTGATAAATAAGAGAAGAGAAACGTGGAATAATTAATTGCACAGTTTCGATATGGATGATTAACTCGTTTACACGCAATCAGGTAATTCAGGTTCAGGTTTTCGAAATAAGCGCAAAACACGATTTTTTAGCAGGTTCGATAATCACACGTTCCCGTTTGCGTTCTACTGGTTACGTTGGTCGTTGCTTTTGCGTACGGAGAATTCAAAAGGCCGGTCGTCGAACAATGTAACGGACTTTCATCGACAAAGGGTTCGCCTGTTGAGATGTCCCATTGTACGTATTTGTACTATCTGGATGCGATCGATCCATTGTCCGGCCTTGATTGGTGAAATTAACAAAGACAGATGAGCTTTGCAGGGCTCGCGATGAAACCCGGACTCAAATTCCGCGGTGGCGTATTCTAATTCGATTTAATCCGTTTAAAACGCTTCAACGCGTTCCACGAAGGTATTCGTCGAACGAGAATAAAGTTGCACTAGTTTCAACGAGTCCTTACACACCAATTTAACGTAATCGGTTAACGACGTTCGTACAACGTTTCGAGAACATGCCATTGCAATTCGTGCAACGATCATAAAACGCAGAGCTTTTAACGTTTAAACGGCATCAACCCACAATTGACACCGAATGCACCAAATATGTTAAAGCTATAGATTTTATGTATATCCTTTGCTATTACTGAAAACGTTCAAGCGCTTTTGACAAAGTTCATGTTAATTTTCCCTGAAACAGGAACATGATCGAGTCTTTCAGAAGCCAAATTGATTAAGTGCGCGCTTTTGTTGTACCCAAGTACACGATTAGCACAAAGAATCGTAAATTCTCAGGCGAATTTTCAAGAACGATATTTTCATATCATCAGTTCTTTGTAATTTTCATTTTTGGAGTTGATCGATACCTACGTGATACAGGTTAATAATTAATAATTCTGATCTCTCAGAAATATCACTCGCGTAACACGTGTGAAACTAAGGTACGCGAAGATAAGAAAGAAAATGGATGGTATAAAATTGACGAAAGGTGAATAGACGGTGAACAAATATTCTGGGAAGCGTCAGAAGGAAAGGAACACTACACGTATATTCGTCGATATTTATGTGGTAGCCGGTGCGACGAAAAAACTGACATCCTCTACCTTCATCCCCCACGGGGAATAGGAAAAGGAGCGACAGCCAACGAGTGGCCATAAAAGACGGATAAACCCCGGTGTACGAACCGTTGAAATAAATGTCAGGAGTTAGTTACTGCCCGTAAAGCGCACCGCACTCGTTGTTCAGCGTGCCGCGAACTTAGCGTTCCACGTTATTCATCTTTTTCTCTATATCGCTAGCCGCGACTCCGTTTCATAATTTATGTCGCGTTTAATGTGGATTTTTACGTAGCAGGCCGACAACACCTGTATAATTGAATTTAAATGCAGCCACCGCCATTTCCGGCGACGCGCGTCCGCCGTTTTATCTTAACCGACGCGTCGCGCCGCCTGGAACATCGTACCCGTTCGCAATTAGATATCGCTGAACACCGTTACGATTATTCTCGTTATGTCGTTCTTGGCAACGCGGAATGGCAATTTTACACCACACGATATTACAGATGCAGGCGAGTAGAATTTTACTGAGAAGCTCGATACCACGATTTCCAAGTCGAAAAATTAGCGATTGTCAATTGGTAACTTTACCTCGAATTTTAATTGGATCAATATCGTCGGCAAATGAGTAGCTTTGTTTCGAGAAAAAGAATAAAAAGATAAGAATTTCTCGAGTGAAAATGAAAATCGTAAAAAGCTGGTAATATTTACTCGATGGAAAGAGAGGAAATAAAATAAACCTGAAACTAAGCAAGGAACGATACTGAACAAAAGAAGACTAACTACAGTACTTCAGCTCGTCAAACAAGAAAACGTTGTATTTACAGAGAGAATCGAAATTTACGGATATGTAATACGCGACATTCAACGAAATATCATGCTCGTAATAACTCTGCGACATGAACGAAACTCGTAATGATACGTTGCGCCGAGGTGACATACCGGTGAACGGAATTCCTTTGCGCGTGGCTGCTTCCGGAAACGGAGGATACAGGTCGCTCCTCCTACGCTGCCTTCCGCCACTTATATTCGTGTTCTCTTTGGATACTCTCGATGGCGAACTCTCGATGCGCGTAACAATAAACGTTGCTTTTAATCGAGATTGCCCGATACGTTAAGAGATCCAGAAATTTCTCCAGTTGTTCGTTTGACTTTTTGTACTTTCTGTTGGATCAAAGCGGACGCAAATTGATGGCATGCACGACTTCGACCTTTGACCAATTGAAAACGTGGGAAAACGTTGCAACCATTTCATCGTTATCGCGATATTAATTCGTTGGCGTAAATTCGATATTTTCTCATTTTCGAGCGATATTGCTGCATTTGCAGATTACGGGCGTAAAATTCAGCTTTCGACGCGGCTAAGTTCGACGAGACCCTTTAGTTTCGCGTACGCGATCCGGTAATTAGGAGGGAATGTAATTGCAAATTTCTAGCGTCGATTAGCATATCGCGTTGCGTAGCGGTGGTTATTAAAACGTATTAAACGGGAGGAACGAAACTGTGTTTAATGAGGGTCGGGTATTTACAAGTTATCCCTTTTTTTCTTATGCATCTCTGCTGCAGCATTATACCCGTGGTATAGGTATGCCAGAGGTGGTATCGCAAGCTGAATTATTGTTGTACACCGCATCGGCTTAATGAACCAAGCACCCCTATTAAGTATTCTTCGAATCAAAGTGGAACACACAAATGGCTCGTCTGCACGGAGGCTAATTAATCGTAATGGACAGAATGGATGTTACGACCCGAGTATCGCGGCCGGAACGTGCTAACTTCTAAATTAATTAAAATTACGCGGCTTGCGCGGTGGTCTACCGGTAATAAGACGTTCTTTGGGATATTCCGCTGGAAATTTTTTTTGCCTGCGGTTACGTTTCCTTGCGAAATTACATCCTAGTAAGATATATCTGATAACTACTCTAACCAGTCGAATTATACACGGATTCCTCTTCTACGAGTTTAACGTTAACGTAGACCGCTGAACGTTGCGAAAGTTTGATTAAAATTACGCCGTGTAATATTCCACAGCCATCCAAATATAATTCAATTCAATTCACGTGCTTCTGAGATGTACATACTTTAAACGCCAACGATAACACGGAACGTACAAACTAAACACGCACTGCATCGCTAATTCGCCAAAAGCGTCAGCCTCGGAATATCCGCGAATGAAAACCGCAAACGCGTTCGCAAGACCGCCTCGACTAGTATTTTCAGATACGGAATCGGCGATAATCGTCGCAAAGTGATACGACCTTTGGATTACATAAGCCTGGCTCGCGCGAGATCAATACGAGGGTATTGGCGAGAGCCAATATTAACGATCTCCGAAATATGCCGGTAAATATTTGCCCGCCATACAGGCCAAGTCTACTCAAGGATATCGTATATGCGTTGACGGGGGTTGCACGGGCGCGCGCGCACCCTCGTTTGTGTTTGTACGCGCGATGCGATCGGCTTTCGGCGTCAGAACGGCGGATGTCGCCGGTCGATTCGAGCGGAATATGCCAGAAGCGATTTCAACGGGCTTCTACACCGTAATTGATTCGCAACGGTTATGTCACGTCGATGAGGAAACTGGTTGCTCGCTTGGCCGCTCGATCGCCTAATCGTCCGATCCTCCGCCTGATCCTTCGACTTTGCTCCTCTTGCCTACACGGTTGCGTAACGTGTCGCGCGAATTTTGCATCCGAACGTTCTCATGTTCCTGACGAAAAGGTAAATTGCACAAGAGGAATCTTAATAGCGCTGTTTAATGAGAGAATTAAGATCGAATTACGATATAAGAAAAAGAATCCTGCGCACGTATTACGAATATACGTGTGTTGGATAAATACGGAATAAGTATAATAAAGCCAGGAATATGTCAAGGTCGATTTTATTTCTTTTTTTAAGAGTATTGTATGTGTTTTATGATATGCTGGAATAAAAAGAACGTTGCAATGGAGAATAGCAATTTTCTTCTTCTTTGCAACAGTCTCTCAGTTTATTGCACGTGATCATCTTAAAAGCACACCTTGTATCATCCTTGATATCAACTACTTGACCCCGTAAACTTCAATTTTAATCGCGTATTTCTACACTATATTGAGTAATAAGAATAAAAGTTATCTGGGAAATCGTAACCATAAACTTCGAGCTACGCAATCAAGGATTATCGGTCAACCCACATCCTGAACCCCGTTTTAGAACCGCGCGCGTAAGCGATCGGACCGAAAAATGATATCACTTTCGCCACGAAAGGAAACCACATTTCCTGAGAAGTCGTGCGGGATAAATGGCGAACGCGAGTCGTTGGATCGATTCTAGAAAGACAAAATGAAAATACGCCGATGGCGAAGCGTGACCGTTGTCGCGCTTTAAGGGCCGAGTCCTTTGTCGGCCGAGAAGCATGAATGAAACTTCGATTACGTAAATACGAGGCCATAAAGTGGCATGTTATACGATTAACTATAGTAAGAAGCGTGTCGAGCCGCGCAATTAAGGGGCGCCGTGGTTGTTAGCGACGAGAATTCAGCGCGTCGGTTAGCTTTCGAAGAAATCATCTCCGGTTCAAAGCGACGGATAAGACCGCGAGGTCATGAGAATCCGCGATAAACGTGGAATAAAAACGCGACTTTCTGACGAACGCCAGCGAGAGGTACCATTCGTAGCTCGTCGGAAACGAGCGTTTACTTTACGCCAGAGCTGGCGCTTATCGACCGTCTTAAAACGCGTCTCTGAAAATGTAGGTGAATTATGGTAATTCTCGCCGATAAAGGCAATATCGATGGAAACTGGGAAAGAAGACATAGTTCGATGAGCGGGAGCACTTTGCTGTTTTATCCCGATCTATAGTTCGTCAGACAGCCAATAGAATCGTAAATGATATTCATTTGTAACATTGTGCGCGGTTGAATATGATGTCGAGCGAATACAGTATCGATACTTTGAAGAACGGTATTCCGATGATGGTTAATTCTTGATTATCCACCGTTGGAATAATAATTCCTGCCTTTGTATTCAACGTCGACCACCAACCGCGTGAAAAACGCATCGAATCAACACCATCGGAGAACAATAGCCTCATCGTGGAACCGAACGTTTCGTTCATCGATCGAAACTTAAGAAGTGTACGGAACCTTGTGATAACAGGACAGAAACAACGTGTGAAAATAATCGTCGGCAATTCCTCGAGCTTGTACACCCTGCTGTTCATGGAATAACCATAAAAAATCGAAACGAGATCGCGAACGTAACAAACGGTGATATCGAACACGAATTACGGTTGCATAATCGCGCTTGAGCGTTTCCTCGAGCGATTATCGTTCGCAAGGACGCCGCGAGCGTAACTCCTGTAGATCGCGGATTACGTATAGCAACGGGAACTGCGCGTTCCAATTCGTCGTTGAAACGCTCGAGTTTCGAAACGGGCAAGGAGCTTCGTCTTCCGAAATTCTCGGATCAGGATGATCGACGTTGGCTTAATCTCTGGCAGTTTCTTAACGTTCCTTGCTTGCAAGTTTTCGCGAATCGTGAATAGGAACTCAAACAGTATAACTTTTAATCTGAAAGCTGTGGTTCTGTTTCAAGTATTTTCTGAATGAAAATTTCCAAGGTAAAATCGCATAATTTTAGTCTTACGTAAAGTAATGTATTCTCTTGTAACGGCTCTCTGTGTGATACGTTCAGAATTTTCGCTTTTGAATGAAGATCGGAAGCGAAGATGAAAGAAGCTGAGAATTAACGAAGAGTAAAAGGATTCGTCGAAATCTATTATTATAATTTCGAGGCAATTCGATGGAATTCTAAAGGAACGAGGTCTCCCCTCTCTTCGTCTCGTTACCGCGAATTTCCATCGTATTACTGTCGGCGGCAATGTAAACGTAGGTACTTACCTAATATCACGACCGACTATTCGGTCTATTAGCAATTACGGATAATCTCCTAGGCGATCGCTTTAACAGGCCGGAGTATTATTGCTGGAAATCCTTGCAAAGGACGCGAGAACCAACGCGGCTGAATTCGCTCCCGACCTTATTGGATTATCGTAAATGTGTCGACACAAATACACTTATTTCGAAAATGACTCTTTGTTGCGAATGTTTCGCCAGCTGTGCAACACGCGAGTGGATATTTTCATCGAGGATTTCTGATAAAAACGTCGATTCGAATCGGTGTCATTCTTCCGGAAAAAATTAATACGATTAAAGAGTATTCCACAGATATCGCATTTGTATAAAAATTGGCAGCTATCGTTATAAAAGAAATCCGGATAATAGCAAGCATAACAGACAGAATCTGGAATTTCTAGAAGCTCTCTTTCGTTTTCGGAAAAATTTCCTGCAATACGATAATCGTGAAATTTCACAATTCAGTGTGACCACCGCTGTGTAAACTGAAGAACGTTGCATCGAAAGGGTACCAACATCAAAGTAAGTTTAACTAACAAAGTACGGGTAATGTTCTTTTTGTCGCAAAAATAGCCGATCCACCGATCGCTAACCAATGAAATTTCGTTTCGGAAACAAACAGATAGCAACGCGAGTACAGAGGCTCGTTATCGAGTCCTATGTCCGCGTGGAGGATGCTTAATATTTAACGAAGTAACGGTAACAGCCCTTCTAGCGCGGCACCCTTTAAACCCGTGGCACAATGATCCTCTCTGCCGCTCCCAGTGGAAACTGGAAAATCCAATTTCTGGACGAAACAGTCGGTAAAATCAGATCCGAATTGGAATCAATGATCGATGCGTCATCGCAGAGGGGTGAATACTTGAGCGTGACCGCGCGAGCAGAGTAGAGAACGCGCGCAGGGTCCGTCCGACGACTAATTAGTATTTTGACGTGGATATCCGCGATGGATCTCGCGTATCGTTCCTGGAGCCGCGTGTCACGCGAATCCGATGCGACGCCGTTCAACCCCCGCGTGCCTACACTGTCGAACCTATTTGCAAATTGCTTTTGCCTCGACTGGTGGACGCGCGTTGGTCTGATTGGAACTACGAAATCCCGGTACTATGAAGCAGAATCGATGAGCAAGACAGGGTTAGTATCGCGAGGGTTCGTCAACCCTTGTCACGTTACACGGCTTTGGAATTTTGACAAACATTCAAAATCCATTTCGTTACTGGAATACATAAATGTTTCGATCTGACAAGTTTCACTCGCAAGAAACATTTTCCAATTACCGTTGCACGCATAATGTTTCTATTAAATTATACTTCAGAATATAAGGATGCCGCCTCGTGTCTCCTATCGGGATCGAGAGAACATCGCGTGTATCTGGTTTAACATGCTTCGATCGCTGCTCTTTTTCAATTTAAGTGCTTTATATACCTTCCATGCCTCGCGTTGCAGAAGATTGAGCGCATAAACTCGTACACGCGCCGCGTATCTTGTCGCAGTCGAGAGCGTCTATTTATTAAAACCGTGCGCGATAGCTGGCACACGTGTTTCGAGCAACGAGGCGATATCTTGCGATGATCGTAGTCGGCGAACGAGTTCGCGTTTCCTGTTGTACGCTACGTAAAGGAACTTTGACGATCTCGTTAAACACATGTATGTAAAAACTTTGATCGTCGTTTTCAAGTTCAAGAGAATCGAACTGACAAAGTTTGAAAGAACCGATGTCCTCGGTTAACAAAACCGCGTTTCAGAGGCGATTAGTTGGTCGTATGATTCCTCTGTATTCGCGATATTCGCAAATATCAATGTCGATATACCAGAAATCGTGAGTCACCGGATCGTGACTAATCCGTCAATTACCGGTACCGTCACGTTGACGAGAAAAAGACAATTCATTGAACAGTAGTAGTTTTTCTGATGTCGCGAGGCGATTGGGTTTGCTTGATCGTAGAATGTATACAGCCGACAAGACTAATGAATCAGTCAATGAAACAAGTGAGTCGTGTGTTTGAACAATGACTCTCGTTACCGATGATGTCATCGCGCGCTTCGCCATTAACGCGAATTTAAAAAAAAAAAATAGAATCGTTCCGAGGAATGGCGTCGAGCGTTTTCCTCGTAAACATGCCAAGTCGTAATTTTTAAATTCATTCACCGAGGCAGAAACAGGATATCGAACGTCAAGAATGATTAGGTGTTCACGCGTTCTTTAAGAGGTTTTCAGTCACAGGTAGGAGAAACGAGCCATGAAATATGACATCATCGTCGGAGTTAAAAAAAAAAAAAAAAAAAGAGAGAGAAGAAGGAGGAAAGAAATGCAAAAACCAGTCGGTACGACGCAAGATCCTCTGTGATATAAGATGGCCGTGTTGAACAATTCTGAATACATGTAGGTATACACGCAAGTAGATACAGGTTTCTATAGGTCATTCAGAAAATGCGTGCCTCCTTGATATGAATCATCTTTACTACACCGCGTAAAGCGTTACACAACCGGTTTCAGCGTACAACCTTTTCTTCTTTTTATCGCTTCTTGATCGCGATTTATAAAACAGTCTTTTCTCGCTTAATTACCATAAACCTGTATCAATCTGTTCGATATAATATTCACGTATGCTTTAAATGTAATACATATATATATATATATATACGCGCGAGAAGGATCTTTGACGGCGAAATTGACACTCAAACGAGTTCATCCGAATTTGGACCTGGCACGGGCGCCTTTCTCATTATCGTCGGTCGCATCGCGATGAAAATTGGACGCCGCCGTTGTAAACGAACACTCCGTGTAACGGTACAGCGAATAAATTCTATATAATGGCGGTCATAACAGTAACACGCCGCGAGCATAGCCGTGACTACGCTCGTCGAAGAAATCTGCGTAATATTTAAATGTCAGCCATTCATAGTCGCATAAATCGCCGCGAATGTCAACTGTTTACGATCCTCGAATTCCACGCGGCAGAAATGGTGCGCGTTCCACGACGCTCCTCTTCTTTTTCTCAACGATTCTTTCCCTTTGTATCTTGTGTGTGCGTACTGTGCATCCGCGAAAGTTGCGTAAGCAAACTGGAACCGGACGAAAATGTAGGATGCCTGGCGTCGCCGACGAACAACCTCCGCGTCTCTCGGCCGCGTAACGTTTTCAACCGGTGCTGGTCTTAATGATAACCGTGCAGGTATTGCCATGAGAGCGTCGTTATCTTTACAACGCGCACACACAATCGCCGTAACAGTTCCGACCTCTTTTTCCATTCTCTCGGCGCGTTGCGCGCAACTGTTTCTAGAACAAGCGCCCCTGGATTCGCAGATTCGCAAATGCCTCGCATTCTTCTCGTTCGAGCACACGGGATAAAGTTGAAAAAAAGAACAGCGGGAAGAAAAATAAGTCGATTGTTTGAAAGTTGAATCTACCGTGGGTCAGTACCGCAGGGTCCTTCAAAAAGCCTCTGGTAAGCCAAGTATCTAGAAACTTCGTCGCGTTTCCACAAACAGAAAAGTATTCGTTCCTGAGAAGAACGAGAGCGTCTTGGACTGCAAACTCACTGCAATTTGACCACAGTTTTACGAGAATTTCGAATAACACGCGCCAATTGTAAAGGAAAATACGCTCATCATGTTTCCGACGAGCAAACCTGCAATGGAACAAGTTCATCTTCGATGGAATTTCTTCGAATCGATCTCGATGAACACGGATTTTCGATTGAAAAACATTCGATTCGCGTTTAAGCGGCCGTATTTCCAGGCTACCTGCTGCGAAACCATCGTGCACCACTGTTTTCACGCGCGATATGTTCCGCCACGTTTCGGTATCGGCCGAAACAATTGTGTATTCAATTATCGTAACGTTCCGTGTCTTATCGCACGGTGCTTGACACGTACCACGGCGAGATTACATTGCTCCGCTAAAAGTTGTCGCGCAGAACGTGAAAACAGTCCAGATATTACCGGTAGCTGGTCCTCTTACCGCGTAGTTCTCGTCGAACGAGTATCGACTCTAGCCTAGATTTAAAATCCGACCCGCCATCGAGTCGTTCTTCGGCGTTAACCTGTCCGTTTCTCTGAAATCGAGTTTCAGCAGCCTCGTACCAATCGCAGAACCATCCAGGCTTTGCATATTAAATTTCCTGGAAAAATAATTCAGCGTAGCGATTATTTTAATCGGACGTTTCGTTATTTTGCTCGACAAACAGTCTAGCTGGGTGAATTTATGAATATTTACATCGCGTAAAAATCCATGAATATTCACTTATACGTACAAATGGCAAAGTGAATTTGTTGGACTTACTGTATCGTGGAAACAGACGCATATACGCGGATTTAGGAGAAAAATGGTAAATGTTGCGCCGCGCTTCTCGGTTGCAGTTTCTGTATAAATATTTGCTACGATTCGGTTTCGTGGGCAATCCCTTTCGCTTACAGCTATTCGCAACGTGGATTTCCGCGAGCATCTAGCATTCTAGATACGGAGTTTTCTATGCAGTTTTGACGGTCGTAGTTTTGTCGACCGCTTATCGCAGCTTCGTATGCGATGGATGTGGCTCCCTGCCACGTATTAAGAATTTCAATGCTGCATCGTAGCGATTAACTTTCAAAACAGACGTTGCGGTTTACTCCGCTGCGCGTTTAGCCGTCATGCCATGATTCATAGGAGAGCACGACATCACTGTCATCGATTAGAATGTCCGCGATGTTTGCTTCGTACGTATGTCTTAGGAAGAACATTTTTCTCCGTATCGAACTTTCTCAGTAACTTCCTTTAACTATCGTTGAGAATACTGTTAAATTCATCGATGCAGAAAGATCGGAGAAACGAGACGATCTGACAAGGTATTTAAATAATCGAGAGATATATTTCCTTGCTATATCCGTTACCAACTAGCGGAATTAATTCTACCGTTGCACGCTTGAAAGCCCTTATCATCTAATTCGTGCTTACGAAACACGCTAACGGATACACGAGCATTCCAACTTCCGTCATTTCCTACAGTCGAAGCTCGTGGTCATCGATGCAACCAGTTGCTCGCGTCACCGTAGTTCGACCATGAAAAGTGCGCGCGAACTTCTGTGTTTCTGCCACCGAAGTTGCAACCGAAAGCAGCACGCAAGAAACAGTGAATGAAACCTGAATCAAAGGGAAGCTCGAGCCATGCAGATTGTCTATCGCGTATATCAATCGCGGGGACTTTCCGTGAATCCAGCGAAGCGTGTCACCATCGTGGAGACTGTATCCTCTGTTTCTTATCGCAATACCGATAAACCACGAGCTGTCCTCTCTCACGTATGCAATACGCAATGAAGCTCGGAAAAAATTGATTTTATAGCGGCTTTTTTCCTGCGTTTTCACATTGGAATCGATAGCATTAATATTTTATCGTCGCTCGCCTGGGAACGAGTTTCACTTTTTCCACAGCGAAGTGGAAATTCCGTCTTCCGCTCTATTGACTCGTATTCCGCGTGCTCCGTTTCTTTTTTATGCCGTTCGCTGACAATGAGCGTAGCCCGCCGCTCTTCCCCGCTTTCCTCCTGCTCCTTTTTCGTCTCGCCACCCTTCTTTTTTTCATTGCTCATTCGTTAATTGGTTTCGCTTCTGGAGTAAATATCGAAGCATCACTGTTATCGAGTGCGGTGAAACAATCGCGCCGAAAAGTTCCGTTACTAGGCCGACGTGAAAGCATTACTCGATTTACGGACGATCAAACGGCAGGCAGGTTTCTTGTTCTGTACACGCGATATAGCTGCGATCGAGCAAACGATTCTATGTGCACGACGTTACGTCGACGATTGCTTTGTCATTTTTGTCCTTGTTCATTTGCGGCGCCTATCTTATTCTTTGTTTAACTTTCGTGCCAAAGAACCTTAGTAGTTACCGTTTTTTATTTTTACAACTTAAGGCCGGAAATTTTGTTCGCAGTTTACGTTCACGCGGCAAATTTTTTCCCCCTAACATTTTTAATTCCATGATTCACAAAACCTTCTCCAATTAAAAATTTTTTCGAGATAATAAATTTTCACGTGCGAGCGTTTCTGCATACCAAAATAGCATTTGATTCATCGTCGGCTATCATCGTTTTGCATTCCTTCGTTATCATCTACATTCTTCGTGTGTAGTAAAATAATCCACCACCCACAGCTTTCTAAAATTATCCAACACCAAAGCATCCTCTGCGCAATCTCCCAGAAGAATTCCATTTATCAATTATTCTCACAATCACCACAATGATGGTGCAATCAACGAGCGATCCCGGTCTCGAACGGGAAAAGCATTGTTCCCCTTTTCCTGGTGCAGCTCTCCGCAACACAGGGCGGCTCGCTGGCTGACCACGCGCGCATACCGACGCATCTAAAATTACTTACCGGATGCTACGCGCGCCACTGTCGGTTGCGCAATCGGCCCATGCGTATACGTGCGCGCGATCGCCCGCGCGCTAAGTCGCTTCTCTCGTCGTCCTGACTGTGCTCGTCATCGCGTCAGCTCCCTTTCGCGTGTTCCCCCGTACCTGCTGCGATCGTGACTCAATCGCGAAGGCACGTACGACTAATTGCTCGTTTGCATGAGAAAAAGAGGTTTCCGGTGCTGGTTATCCGATACGAATCGAATTCACCGGTTAGTCGCGGTGAACGGTAAAGATCGACAAGGTTCCGCTCGCTTATTAATATGTAATTGTTCTTTTTCTCCTTCCCTGCGCGTTTTTGCGGGAGGCTCGTTGCAGCAATATGGCGATTTCTATCGTCCAGGAGTTTTTTAATCGCGGAACTGTACTTTGCGAAGCTCGCCGTGCTAGTCGCGGAACCCGCTTTTCAAGGCCACGACGAACGATCCATTTTGGCGTAACGGAAACGATATTTCCACGTGCAAGCAACGTCGTTTGTCGTCCCTCTTCTTTCTTGGTTTTTGGTTTTCAAATGGACTGCACGCGCGGTTTCAAATGGCGACGTTTGCACGAGGAAATAACGATTGAAAGGAAACTGGTGTTTTTGCGGTCATGGAAAGCGGATTCTACGTGGCATTAATAACGGGAAAGATGAAAAGGAGGCAGATAAAAAGGGACACGCTTTAATACGGCATATAATACAAGATAGAAACAAATGCCTTCGACTGCGTTATTTACTACCTCGCTGAAGGAACAATTGGATAGTTGTACAAAAAGATGCAGGAAGAAATCGATGGTTGCATAACCAAGGACATTCGAAGTCACGAACAAAGCGGAGAAAAAGGCGTAGCGTTCGTTTCTAAGTCTGCCGTCTACGAAATCAGCAATGAATAACGTTTCAAAATAGCGACCGAAACGACCAAATAATAAAACGCGGAGCGAAATGGCAACGAAAACCAAAAGAGAGCAGGAAAAAGTTGAAAAAGCTGCATCAATCGGTGCGAATCTGTTTTTTTTTTTTTTCGATGGCTGGCTTTCAGGCAATTGCCTGATGAAACACGGGCGGAAGCGTAGCCGCATCAAACGATAACCCTCGGAGCGTTTCGGCTCTAACACTGAGATTTCGCATCTTCGCGCTCACTCCGCGCTATTTCGTATTCGACGTTATTATGCGACCGGTATTCCTGGCGTTACTTTCACGCATGAAATAATCACACAGTCGAGCGGTGCTTCAATTACATAATTCGGTACGCAAACATGCATATCGTAATCCTTTGGATTCGCGTGTGGCGAATCAAGGGACGAGAAGCAGAGGAGAGAAGGACGAAAAACGCAACGAGAAAGTCAGGAGGCAAGATAGAAAGAGGGAGATGGAAACGAGTGCACGGAGAACGAGGTCGGATGATCCACACACGATGAAGACGATCGAGCTAAGCCAGTCGAAATCGCGGATCATAAAGCTTTGCGAGGAGAGCACGCCGGTCGGCGGAGCGTTATTCATAAGCGAGCGTTGTGTCGTCGTCTCGCTTGCAAAACAGGAAAACACGTCACGCGGTTGACGTTAATGTGATTTGCAGGAGCCGCTCGAAGAGATGCATGTGCGAGGTTAAAAAGCGGCCGACGGAGGGTGGACGGAGGAAGACGCGGGAAAAGAACGAAATTTCTGCTATTGTTGTGGAACAGGCGACAACTGTGTGGAACAGAGGGGAAGAAAGAGACGGAAGTAGCGAGGACACGGTTGAATTTTAGCGCAACGTCGCATCTTCCACACCGCTACTCGAAGACAGACGCCACATTGTCTCCGAAGGATGTGAAGCCAAGTAGAAAGGGAGAGAAGTGCGTCTTTTTGAACTGTGGGGCCGTGAAGCGATTACAAGTTAGCTCGTACGTCGTGTGTCAGCCCCGATTTGCCCTTGAACTGCGAGAAGGAACAGAAAAAGCACCATCGAGTTGACGAGGAAGAGAGAGCGACTGTGGCAGAGAGGAAGGTACGAAGAAGAGAGGAAACGAGAGAAAGAAAATGAATTGTCCCCTGTAACGGGAAGTTCGGGGAACCATGGTCGACCATACGGCGCATATGCAGAACGTAGAGCGCACGTGCACCAGCCTGCGGAGGTTTTTCGTTCGCTGCATCGCGTATGCACAAAACTCGACGTTAACTGGTGCCAGCTTCGATATACTCCGCACGTACCAGCGATGTATCGTCCGATCGTGTTTCCAAAGCGGGGAGAAAACTTTTCACCGTGGGGACTTCATCCCCGGTACTACCACCCCCTTGTTCACCTTTATGGAAAGTCACAAGCCTGCTCAGTAACCTGTACGTAACTGAATCTCCTGCTTTTTCCTAATCTAACCTTAGGCGACGCGGCGGGGATTTACGAGCGCGACACGCTGTCAAACAATATCATATTGCTATTCCAGCCATTGAGAACATTTTTCTCCGATCGGCTTGCATGAAAAATTTCATTTAATGTACCGTAAAGTGAAATTGAAACTATTGAGGATTCTGTTGCATCATTATCTCGATAACAAATATTCTTTCTGGAAATAGAAGCAACGAAGGTTTTATCGTTTCTTTCAATTTTTATCGAAATAAAAACATCCGGTAAAAAGAGGCAAAGGACAATCAAGTTCGGAAAGGAATCCCTACGAACGCGGATGATAGTGGCGGGAAGCTTTGAAACATCATCCATTAATAAAACAACCGAGAAAAATGTTCCTCTCTGAGCAGGCGATAACGACCGCTCGCGTATTTTTCGCGCGATGAAAAATGGACGAAGCTGCAAACCGGTACGTCTCTCGGAGCTACCCTCGGAGGATTTACGCGAGAAGATCCAGCAGCTTCGCGGCATACGAGACGGGAGTGCGAAATCTGCCGGAACCGGAAAGCGTGTCATCGTCTGCATATCAACGAATGCCGTGCGCGACGTCGCCGGGAAGGATGCGAGGGATGCGCTTTAATAGTGGTGCATTTCCAAGCAGACGGTGTTGCGCTGCGACGATGTAGATGGCCGTACACCATAATAAACGTACGTGTTCGCGCGGCGAGTAGGCGCCGTATATCCATCGGCAATCGGCTTGCCGCCTGCTCTGTCAGAGTGCTCTTCTTTTATTTAATATCGCGGTTAGACGACCCCTTCTCGATCCTCCGCGCGAAAAACCGTCTCACCACGCTTTTCCATAGTACGACGCTCGTGTTTCTTTCTCTCAACACGATACTACCTGGCTGAAACGTGAATACAGAATCGTTGATACATCCTACGCGCGAGTCTCCACTCTCGAGAGAATATATACGTAGGTATCACGACAAAAGGAGACAAGTAGCTTCTATTATTTATAAATTTTGTAACCGACAGAGATTTCCAAACGGTAGACTCGTTATAGGAATCGATAGTACCATGTTAGGTTTCAGTTTGAGCCTTTCACGGTGCAAATTGATCCAACTTCGCTTTTTGTAGATTTCTTAATCTCATTATCCAGATGCACGATTAACATCGAACTTTCAAGAAAAGGGATGACGAGTTTTACTCCAGTTTCGGAGTTAATCGATATATGTAGCTTTTGAACGGTTCATTTTACAGATGAATTTTTCTCAAACTTCATCACCCAACTACCACCCACGCTACCATATTATCTTCAATAATCTTAGTCGGACATTCCATCACCGTCTCAGCATATAACACCGGATAGTCATCCTCTCCTCTCTCCATTCCAACAACGGTTAATCCATCACGCAACGCGAAGCAACGCGTCTGAGGAGAAGCTGCTACCACAGTCAACTCGAATTACATACACGGTTTCCACAGATGTAGCAGAATCGTGTTCGCGGAACAAACACATCTAGTTAAAATGCAGGGAATCGGTATTTCGTCGATGAATGGTCGTCGATTTTTATTGGCGCTCCTCGGCGCATTCGTGGCCCCGTTTCAGGAAGTGCACTCCTGTCCATTGTTAAGTAGATTTATACGATGCAGAGATGACTATCGGAAACCGCGTTCGCCGAGCGCTCATTGCATTCCCATCCCTCTCTCTCTCTCTCTCCCTCTTTCTCTCTCTCCCCCTCTCCCCCCCCCTCTCTCTCTCTCTCTCTCTCTTTATCCCTTAGAGAGATCCTCCAGTCTCCGCTCATTTTCTCCCGTCGCGCGTTCCATCTTCTCGTTTTCCGCGTTCGTTTCAGAGCGATGGCCTCCACGCGCGTATTTCGTCCTGTTTCCTCTCGGCTCACCACCTTTTTTTCGGTCGATCCGCGGCATCGAATTGCCCGGCGCACGAGCCACGTTTCACCGGTATGCGGGACAGCGTGAAATTTGAATGGAAAATTCGTGTTTTTGCTTCGCTGTCCGTCGCATCGGCGGGGTGCAAGTTCAGCCACAGAAGATTTACATACGCGTTTTTAGGCGTCACTCTGTTTCGCTATGGATCAGCTTATCAAACCGCGCGTCACCCGTCGCATTCGTAATGTATTCATTTCGATGTTGCTTTCTCGGTTACCTCGTTGCAAAGCGTATATACACGCCGCTAATAGAATTATGCTCGATGCGATGTTTTACATAGTAAACAGTTGTTTTGCAAGAAGATCGAACGTTAAAAACGTGTCTTTTATTTTTGCCACCTTTCCGAGCATTCGTTGCAGCGGATCTGTTATTGAATATGGTGTTTGATCGAGAATGAGAAGAAATTTCAATTTTCTCCTCGGAAGATTGACTAGAATACCTGAGAATCGGCACGTGGTAAATGATGTGTCAAGAATCCTTATGCCATTAACGATAGACAACCGCGGTGCAATCAGGTATACCAGAATAATCCCAAATTATGACGCCGTAGCGAAATACGATAGTTTCGTAACCTCGTATAGTTAATTTGCTATGTGGCGTCTTGGTTACACGGAAGATGACTGAACTACGTCGATTTACTCTCTTGTGCAACTCTACCGCTCTACCATTCGTTTCCTTAATTTTACGACTCGCGGAGACCAACAGAGATCTCGACAAAAAAGCTAACACGCTTCGCAAACAGAGTAATATAATTGATAAAAAAGATACGACGATACGAGCAATAAAAATATGATGCGATTCCCGGAAAAGTACAACGAAACTATGAAAGTTGATGCGGAAACTCGCAAATTTCGCAACCGTCTTGCGAACAGTATCGTTCGGGAGCTTCGCGACTTACGAGGACAAAGGACAACGTTCCTGAAGAGCTTCATAGTACCGTAAGTTTGGCAACTAACAATTTCTCCGTCGTGCACCCGACTGCAATAAGAATGATTCGCCGTTCTCTTTCTCCCTCGTTGAGATTCCGTGTTCATCGTTTGCCGATATTTCGAAAGTAAACTTCTGCGAAGCAGCGCCCACAGAATCTAATGAGACTCCCCGCTTTCGCGCTTGGTTTTCTTTGCGGTTTTCCTTCCCCGTCGGATCTCCTGTCGAAACTCGGCTTAAAGGTTGCCAACCCTAATCTTTCATGCTTTCCTAACTTTTATTTTATTCTCGTCATCGCGTAATTTTATCCGATTGGACACGACGTGTTAGAATAATCGAATTAAATTTATCATTAAGTTTTACCGATTAAACAAGCATTGCGAAATTATAGAACTGCGCTATCTCCGTCGCAGATTAATTCGACACAGTCGAAACTAAAATTGCGTTATCTGTGCAACAGATTAATTCGCCACGGTCGAAACTGAAATAATTTCCATGAAAATAGGAGGACACTGCTCCGTGTATATAGCACTTTGAATATATGGAACTTGTTCCAACACCATTGATAATTAAATATTCGAAGAATAAATTATTCCGCGACTCACTGTGTTTTACGGTCTCACACAGTAAACACTGATGAATGAAACATTGGCGAAGAAAAGAATTTCATCAAAGTGACTTGCGCTATTAAGAATTCGATTATAGACGTTCACGTTCTTACCTGTTCCAAGCGAAGAATATGATGTCGAAAACGTTCTCTAAATTGAAACTTCGGTACACGTACAGACGAAACGAATCTTAAATAAATCTTGAATAAATTTTTCTTATTGGCGGAGGCACGCGCCACGAACGAGCAATTAAGTCCGACCACGGAGAGGATACCGTTTCAATTCCTTAAAGGAGTCTATCTTTTCGGCGCGTAGACGATCTTTTAATCCAAATTAATGCTTTTAGCGAAATTGCACGAAAGCCTGCAACGTGGCTGTCCCTTCTAGGTGCTGCTCTCTCTGCCTCATTCTCCTTTCTTTGTACATCTTCTTGCTGCTTCCTTTTCCGTTCCGTTCTGTTTGTGTCTCGCGATCGATAATTTTATTCCTCGCCGTATTCTCCCTCGTTCACTCGCGGTTGACTGAATTTATCCAGCTCGCGAATTGACCTACTTCCCAGGGCCGAATTTCATCAGAAAAGGAAAAGAACTCTAAATCTTTTCCTTCTGCTAGCATCTTTGCCCGCTCAACGTCTATCGCGATCCATATTAATAACGTCCTCTTCAATTCGTAGATTCCTTTACACCGTTGCACCCTGTCCGAGGATCAACACGTGTTCGCGAAAAGCCATCCACTTCTCCGATATTTCTCCGCTATTTGTAACGCTGTATTCGACTACGGTTCTGTGTCACGATACGATCATAGGCAGAACAGACGAAACTATTCGACCGTCAAAGTTTAGCTCAGTGCCAGCGGGTCCCATTTCTACTATCTACGAAATGGCTGTAGGGTCGAAGTAAAATCTACAAGACAGATTTACCGATAAGTTAAATAACAGGATGAAAAGCCGTATCCGATTTCGCCTCATCCTCGAACCTTCTCCTTTTTCACTGTATATTCCTTTCAGCCATCACGCAACAGCGATATCCTCGCGTGGAAAGGACAGAAATTGCGATCCTAGAATCGTTTCGTGCTCGATGCAACGCGGCGGGATAGAGCGGAGATCGTTCTACAACCTTCGTCGTGCTTATCAGCGAGCCAGCAGCGACTCCAAAAGGAGTGGGACGAAGAATTCATTGAACTCTAACTGGCACTAGAATGGAGCGATTTAGCGCGGCCGCGTACACGGCCAGGCCGATGCAATGCGGTTGTAGTCGAAACGGGAGTACAGAGCAAGAAAGAGAAAGAGGGAGACCAGGCTGTCATTCCCTTCGATCAAGAGACCGTGCTTTCATCCAGCTCATTCCGGAGATCGTTCGTTTGGTCGTCCCTAATGCCGGAGCAATGACCTTGCAGCATTTCACCGTGCAAACTGCAATTCGTTCAGCCGTCTCTTTCCCTTTCTCGCTATCTAAGTATTGCTCGTCTCTGTCTTTCTAGCCGGCTCACGGTACCCTCGCAGCTGGAGATACACTGCCACGGTCTCTTGTGCAATCTACAACCGCTGCAACGACCACTCGAGTGTGAACGCAACGGGGATCGGACTTGATCGTTTTAAAGATCTAGAGATGGGCTTAAAGAGGATATGCCGGATTTGCTTCGCGGTGCGTTCGTTTCGCACTCGTCTTTCTGCGTAATTTATAATTATAAACTGCGATTGCGCCGGCTCTTATTTTCGTTTGATTCCATTGGGACAGTGGTTGGGTCTTCTCGATCTCTTTTTTTTAAATCACGATATTGCACGGTCGAATTCTGTTCATCTGAATTTGTTGAGAGATTCATACGTGCGAGTTCTTACAGTAAGATTTCACTAACTCTTCTCGTTACCCACGATTTTTCAGAGAGTTCGCGTTCAGGTAAGGAGATTCAGTCGCCAGGAGTTAGTCAGACAAACTAAAATTTGGTCCCATTAAGAAAAAACCGACAAATCAGGACCGTAAAGTGGGAAATTACAAAGTACACGATGCATACACGCAAATAGAGTTAAGAAGATTAAAATCTATCTTTTAGTTTGCTCCATATTTTCGAGACGAGCATATAATAAACCACTAAATCGAACACCAAAATTGCTGGTGCGGGTTCTTCCGAGGAGGTTGTTCGTCGAGCAGATTCACATGGGAGAAAACAACCGAACAGATAATACGATTTGCCGGCGATGGTATCGCGTTTAATCAGGCCACGTGACAGGGAAACGTCTCTCGCGAGAACGAGGAACGCGTTCCTTCGCCTTATCCAGGCCGCTACAAGGAGAAGCCGCGTTTACCACGTTTCGACGTTTCATTTCGCGCGAGAGGCGAAATCGGCCGGTTATTTGCAGAACCGTGCAACTTGATGAATACGAATTCCAGGGGATCGCGAGCAATTTCCGCCGCGCACGGCAAAACAGAGATTGCGATTCCAACGTGAATCATCGAGCGTGAGCCGCGGTGCCGTAACTTATCGAACCACGTGCTACCGAGGAGCCGAGGATTGCATTCCAGCGAGTCGAGAGAGCACGGATAGTTTTTGCTCGAGTCGGCTGGTTGAATAGGGTTGAACGCGGGATACCTGGCTGAGCGACGCGTCGTCGTATTCGCCAATCAAGCTTCTTGTCGTCGACCACGTTTCCTGGACTCGTCACCCTGTGGTGGAAAGCAGTGGACCGCGTCTCTGCCACGAGCCTGATTACGATAGCGATGGAGACAAAAAAGAACCGCGCGCTGGGTATCGGTTCGAAGGAGATAAAAAGCAGGCAGGGAAAACGAGAAGGGAGAAAACGAAGGGAGAATCGGTTTGCCAACGGGGAGCTCTTGCTGGCTGGCTGGCGAGAGGATTGGCTCTGGACGTTCTCCGGCCCGATCCTTAACGAACCTTTAATGCCTAGACTGGCACGGTGACGAAGGGAGCCACGATGATCCCGTGGCCGCGCCGCCCGAAAGCGACACCGAATTCCCCGGCATTTAACCCGGTGCGTTAACCTTTCTGAAACCGAAGCAATTGCACTCATTGTCCGGGAACGATAGCTAACGGAGAAGTAGGATAAAGTAAGACGAAGGAAAGGGGGGTGAAGAGTACGAGGACTCAACGAAGGGGCGACGAGAAGGAAAGGATAGGGAGACTTCTCGGCTCTTCGAGTTAGGCGGAATGAAAAGGGGCAGCAGGATGAGTGATTCAACGTTTAATTGGACGTGTAATTTTTTACTAGGCTGTCCGCTGCGCGCAGTACGCGAGTGTGGGTGCAACGACGCGCAGGGTGTCAGAAAAGAAAGGACGCGGACCAAATGAGCAAAGGTAGGGATCACGCGCGACATTTTCCCCTTTGCATGGGTGCCGTTTCGTTCTACGTGGTCGCTGGGAATCTGCACCGTAGGTATGCGTGTCACGCGACACCCGTGGAAGGTTAACAAACACGGTCACCGCTAATTGACTTTTTAACCGCTAATTAAGCCCGCGACGAGCTCGACCGCACGAAGTCGTTGCGTCACTGCATGCAGGAGAACATTGCTGGAACGGCTTTCGACCGCGTACACTTCTCCACCGGGTTTCGAGTAACTGGGTCGGGCCTTCGAGTAACTGAAACTGCCCGTGTCGTTTGTCCCACGAAAGACAATGATACACACGGGGCCACTTTCACTGTTGTCGCGACTCTATAGCTTCGAAATTGCCGCCTCTTACTTGGGACGACGATGTTCTCTCCAACTGAATTCGAAATTACGCATACACGAAAGAGTCGATGGGCGCTGCTTCGAGCGACGCTCCAGGTGCTTCTGACTACGTCTCGTTACGGAATTAACGATGGCGTCATCGGCCGTGCCTTCCCCTGGAGTCAGAGCCGTCGATAAATATCGATGTCCGCCGGCAACTCGATCGTGGCCAATGACACGCAGCACTTTCGATCCGCGCGCGTACTTGAGAATGTGGGTTAATGGACGCGTCGATCCAGCCGTGCATCAAGCGCTCGTTTTTCGGACAGAGAAAAAAAGTTCGCACGGTCCAGTTGCCTCAAGGCGAGCCAGCGGCCATCGCGACGCATCGCCGACGAGTGCACAGGTGCACGCCGAGAATACGCGGAGCCGCGGGACTGACCCCGTTAACTGGGCCCTCGGTGCGTGTACAGTCTACGAGCGCCTGTACACGCGTCGGCAGCGTGGAATTAGCCGTGTTACGAAGGGAAATCGAGCGAGCGGCCTCTCTGCTGGCTGAAAGTCTCGTCGTGACTGGACGAGCAGCAAATATTAAGATACGCGAAATATCTACCGTTACGCAAGACTTTTTACTCGAAACCAGACTGCCATGCGTAATCCACTCCGAGTAAAGTAAATCTTGAAATCACGCGAACTCTTTTGGTGAATCTCCAAAGCGAAACTATGTCGCGCATTTCTCACGTATTATAAATCTGACAGTTTCGTATTCGAAGATTTTACGACGGTCGAGTGCTGACGATTGAACCCGTACAGTCTGTCATTCGACGTAATGGAACGCAGAGAAGTGATTAATTAAGGTTCGTCGTCCCTAATTCGTCGTTGTCCGATTTACTGTGACCGCGAGGCGTTCCATACCGTGCACTTTGCTTCAACGCGCTTAAACGGTCGATCCTGGGTGCTTCCTTCGGTCGTATTACGTAATTAGCGTTTGGTTCGCTTGTGCGGGCGAGGTAAGAAGTAACCTAAATGAAGTCTAGGGTGGCTCGACAAGCGGTGAGTCAGTCGATCCGTGGCGACCGTTTAACCTCGGGTCGCATTGCCCGCAATCGTTACACCGAAAAAATAATTACGCTTATGCGTGCATGCCGCCCCCGCGCGCATAGCACGGATCTTTATCGTGGTAACGTGACACGCTCGCGACCTTTACTTTCGATGCCAGCCTTCGTTCTTAATTGTTTCAATTCGGGTCGTTTTCCATCGAGAAGCCTCGGTCTGCACGTAATTCCGACAAAGCGCTACGTGATTACGGACTGTGTTTTCACTTTACACAGCCGTTCCTTAATAATTGAACAGCTCTTAAACGCTGCCACGTTAAAGCGTTACCGATGGTCGGCACGTGGTACGGACTTCGAAATCAACGAACACATGCCGAGCGTAGTTAACGAGCGTTTCGCTCGAATCTAAATCATTGGGAATTCGACGATCGAAATATATCGAGGATACGATCAAAAGCGTGGATCTAAAATAGACGGCCGTCAATTTTACTCGAAAGGTCGACCCCTGCCATATGTATGAACATTTTGTACATTTGTCGCGATCCGGCATCGCGTAAATTATGGCTGGTGGCTCTATCGTCTGTCGAAATCACGGAAACTGTATACACCATCAGGACAGAAACGAGTTCCATGGTGGTAGAGGATAGCGGTTATGGTCGAAGAGTTAGGGTAAGTGGTAAAATGAGATTCGCGTGTACGTTTTTTCTTATCTGGCGCGCAGGATGCGGAACTAGACAAGAGGGTTTGGGGTGGTAGGGGTAGGACGAGCGGTCGAAGAGGCGTCGGTATATTCGCGTTCGCAAAACCGTAAAATATTTCGGTCGAAGGGATATTCCGTTCATAGGTCCTCACTTTCGGTTCCGAAGAAAGGAAAAGTAAGTGGCTTGACCAAGACGGGGAAAGAAACGAGGGAGAAAAGAATAAGAAGGGAGATAGATAGAAGAATGGACAACGCAAAGGATGACAGAAAGAGCGAAACGATGGAGAGCACGTTAGAACGAAACAAAGAAAAAGAGAACGTACAACGTGAGGGAAGAGAAAGAGAGAAAAAGAGGAAAGAGACAACGTCTGGAGAATACTGAATTGGCCGTAACATAAAGAAGCGGAAGGTACGAGAATGGCAACCCTCGTGAAGGGGAACCCATGATAACGTGCTTCGGATATAAGTACCGCGGGGAGTAGGAACGTAACTTCTTGTCCTTGCATGGCTGCGTAAGTGTACATTCTAGCAACTGCCCGTAAGACTACGAACCACGGACAAGCCTCGCAGCACTACCAGAACGTTTCGTATCCGCGTATTCGCGTTTCCGTGGCTGAAACTTTATCTTACTTTACGGCGAATCAAAAGCTCCGCTTTATCATCATCCTCGACCCCTATCTTTTATACAGCCAGCTAACTTCGCCGACATTGTATCCAGACCGCAGAATACGCCGCTTCTTTTCTTTTTCTGGACGATGGTAACGAGTTATAAAAAGATTCTGCTCGTCCTTACTCTCTTTTCCTTTCGTTGTGAAATGCCGCTATCGTCTCGGTGGCTAGGACGTTCGAGCAATCTTAACAAGAGTCGCGGTCTCTACTTAGCGAAATTAGATGTTCCGTCCCCGTGGGCGCCGTTCTTGGTCTTCGTAACCGTCGTGTCGCGCGGAACAGATAGAATCTACGCGTTAGAATTAGCGCTAGCTAATCGTGTTCGCGCGCGCCACTGTGTCCTTCGAAGCAGCTCGCGTAAAAACGAACCGGGTAACGTTTGGATCGAGCGAGAGCTGAGAATCCCTGCAAGAACAGAGGCCATTCGACCCAACGGGACCTCGTTCCGGTGTACCGAGAAGCGCGCTCAGTCCGAATTTACGTGCGAGTGTTTACGGAGCAAGATGGCGCCAGGCTACCACCCTTACGTGCATTAATGCCGCTGCGAGAGATAGTATGCGCACACCCCCGTCTTTCTAGACAATAGACGCGATACCACGCTCGGCAACAATGCCCGCTATGCCACGACGACGTCTACAGGAAAAGAAGACTGTCGTTGTGCTCGTGGCCGAGAATGTGGAGATGGAAGGCGACGCGTTGAAAGGAAACAACGCGGCTGGTCGCCGGTGACGAGAACGTTTTCGACGATCATCCCCCGGAATCACGTACGATTCACGCGCGCGAACGAGTCTTCCCTCCAACTTCATATCTTGCAATCACGCAGCTGGAATCTGACGTTTCCTGATAAGGATAGCCACCGGGATTTTTAGAGCATTTATCTCGACCCGTGATCTAAGTCGGTGAAATATGGAAGCGGGGAGCGGTTTCCAAGAACAAGGTTCGTCGATTGATGATGCTTAGTCGCGGGATGGATTACGCGCTGCACTTGCGGTGAATAATAGACGACGATGGTAAACGACGTACTCTCGAGAATTCTCGCGTTCAAAAATAAAGTGAGCAAAGTAATTTCGTGAAAGCTGGAATATCGTTTGTGATATTACAAAACTGATCGTTAAAGAGGCCGATCCGAGTGATACTTATATTTGTTTCGTAAAAGTCAAGTCATCACGCAGAGAGTCGATTTCAGCGCATAATTGCTGTAGTTGAAGTTGAAAAAAAAAGTCGATTAAGCCATGGAGTGATTATACGCAGCAGGGATCTTCGTTACACATGCATGCCCGGCTGGATATAAATCGTGGCCAATAAGTCGTTGGCTGTCGCGCGTCAGTGTACATCCTCCGGTCACCATAATCCGTAGAATGGACTGCATAATTCATTCCCTCCGTCATTGGCAGACCTCGAAGTCCGATGACTCGTTATACCGCAGCGCACGAACTACGATGATCGAATGGTAATGCCGCTCACTCGCATACTTACGGTTAAGTTTGGCACGTAACTCGTCGTGGATGGCTGTTCAACGACGCCGGCTGCAATTAGCTTGCCCGATTTGTCGTCCCTATTTCCATCGGTCGCCGCTACTACGGAATCTCACATTTTTCCCCGTTAATTAAACCCGCCACGAGATTGACATTCGCCCGTAAGTGAAACCGATCGATGTCGCCTCGATCTTAAACTCGTTCTTAAAGCGTTTACCTTGTTGAAATCGCGAGATCTCCGCAACATCGATGCATACAAGTTTAAGGGTATTAGTCGGTGCTCGCGTGCATCGAAATTACGAGCGCGTACAGCCACTTTTCGAGTGACGTTAATTCAATTTCCTGGGAAAATTGAAGCGGCGAGATAAAATCGTTCGGTTCGAAAGCACCGTAGTCGCGCTTTCGCACCCTGCTTTCGTGTCGACGCCGCTATGACATCGCGTTTGCAGTCACGCGCTTGAAAGTTAACATAGAGGTCTAAGGGATTAGATTCGCCGGTTAATCGATGTTGTCGTTTACATCGATAATGGTAAGCATTAGACAATAATTTTCTGCAATTAACCAAAGAATAATCGTGTAACGGTTAGCATAATATTTTCCTAATCACCTACTTAACCGTAACTATTCAAAATTCGTCGAATTCGATGTCGTGGTCAAGCTTCATAAACCTATCCATTCTTATCGATATGCCATACCTTTTTCAACTGTCATCTACGCGTCGCGACGTCCATTTTGTGGCCTCGCGTTACCTCCATTTTTCGCCAAGATACAGGACCTTCAATCCATCCCCCGTCACCCTGTCCGCGTGGTTACAATTTCTTTCAGCCTATCCGTTACGTATCCCATCCTTCTTCCTCGCTTTTATTGCCACTCTATTCTTGCCAGACGCGCTACATACGAAGAGCAAATACAATTTTATAGTCGATAACGTGGCTGCTTGTATTTTACGATCGATTCACGACAGGGATTACGCGTCTTTCCGAGCATACATATCGGTATTATCGGAGCCGGTGTTCGACGTTTCCTAGCTCCATCCGCGAAATATAATATGCATTACTTAGGTAACGTATCTCAGTGCGAGCACACATCGGACCTAGCAGACTCTTTTCAGTCTCCGAATCTCTTATTCAGTCGTAGCTGCAATTTTCTCAAACAGTCAATACTGCCACTGCCAATCTTCGCGCGGTGTTTACCTTTAATCTCGCTCGAGGCATGCGAACAGGTCTCGAGACGCGGGCCGGATGCGAAACGACGCGAACGAAATTCGAAATTTCGCATGTACATTCGCGACAGTGACACGCCACTTCCTCGAATAATTTCGAAACTCGCGCAAGCGACGCTGAGATTGAAAGCTCGAAACGCCCAGGAAACATTGCTCTTGTCGAGAATCGAAATCCTTTCAACGATCCGTCTACTCTGCTTCCTTTTTTTCTACTTTTTCTACGTGCACTGTTCGTTGCCAATTTCCCCTTCGTTCCTTTTCATTCGGCATCATTCTTTCATTTCGTTCAGAGAAATCGTTAGGTCGGTCTCGAAAATGCTCGCTACGTATGCGAGTGGATATGATGCGCATCCCATCCGGGATACGTATCCACGTGCTCGCGTACAACGTATCCGCACGAAGAAGAATTCGCGTGCGCTGGACGAGTACGGGCGCAAGTGTGTACGTGAATGCGTGTGTACATTGCGGCTTGGTACAACACACGTCAGTGCGGCACGGCATCCTCGAGGGTGCTTCCCTCGAGGATCGGAATGCTTTGCCGCCCTCCGCGACCTCCCTCCGGCTTCTGCAACCCTCCTCCGCAGCATCTCGCCAGAAAATCCGAACATTCTTTCGGGTTTATCAACTTTGCCTTTAATTCACGAGATTCCAGGCAGAGAAGAGTCAGCCAAAACCAGCTTACCGTCCTAAGAGGCCACGAGTTGTGGCCGGGAAACAGGGACGAACAAGGCCAGACCGCTGCGTAAATATTGCTTTATAATAAACGAGGGATTGCGTACTAAGAGAATACAGAGTATGTATATACGTTCGGTGTTCTTAGAAAATTATCGCGGTCGCACTAATAATCCTTCCCGAGTTGCTACACTCGTGTTCTCTTCTTTCTCTCATCTTCGGTGGTTCTCTAGTTCGATGGGTTTACGTGGAAATACGCGGGCGAAATCCGTTAAGTGGCCTCGCGATATTAAAAAACTGTGGCTCGTTAAAAAATACTTAACTCGGTGGAAATTGCGGTTCGCGGCAAGTTCCGCGAGAACGATCGACGACGTCGGGTTCGATGGAAAGAGAGTCTGCCTAACGACATCAGGGCATTAATTTCATGGGTTCTACCATGGTGGTCTGTATTTTAAAAGTCGTTATTACGTAACAGTGCACGAGCGCACTCGCGGTTATGAAATCCTTATTGATGGTCTCCTTTCCGCTTTCCCATTTTTCATTAGTATCTTTTGATTTTTGATTTTTAATTTCCCCGCTTTCATATTCTCCCTATACTTTTTCTTCTCGTTCCTGTTTTAATGAAAATATTCAGCGGCGTGCAACTCGAGGAACAACGCGCTGCCGCGCTCCTCCGTTCTCCTATTATCCTTATTATCGGTTTCAAGTGAAACAAAGTTCGTGAACTTGGAAATCCAGGCTGCCGACTTCGTTCCGCTTTATCTGCACCAACCAAACGACCGCCTAACCCAACTTACCAATTCTCGACATCCTAATCTTACCGGGATACCAGTGGCTAACGTACTTTCCGACCCGATAAAGACCGCATCCTCCACGAGATAAAGAGCCTCCGCCATCCGTCAGCCTGTGTTCGTACGTGATGTTGCCTTAAAAAACGTTTCACGTTTCGATGAATATCCCTTCGAGCAGATCTCGCCACGAGCCTCTCTTTTCCTCCACGTCTAATTCTTTCTCCTTCCGTCTCTCGTGCTCTGGTTTCTTCTCGTTTCGTCTCGACGCCGGAACGAATGCGGGATCCGCAACGAATGTTCATCGATCTTCAACGGTCTTTATGAGATTCCGCGCTCGAGGAATAAACGAGAGAGGTCTGAGTGCGAGAAAGAGCGCTTTTAAGCGTCGCGAGCGACTGTCTGGGACAATCGGTGGTCACGAGCTACGTTTTCTGGCTTCCAGGCGAAGAACTTTCGCCGCTTATCTGCTATTCACAGCCACTTCGTTCGAATTATCTCGCGTCGGGGACTGGGGTGATTTTCGAGAATGTCCGTTTTGCCTACTGCCATGGCGTAAATCGTCGTTATTACTTTAAATATCGTAGACGCGGTATCCACCAGAGATTTACGCCTTCAATAGAATTTTCGATAATACTATTTACAGAATCCATTTTCCACCATTGTTCCTTTCGAGCGATTAACGCACGAAGATTGACATTGTGATGAAATATATGGTTTGGAACGCTCTAGGGATTAATTTGACGCAGGAGAGGCTTATTATTTTTCACGACCATGATTCGGAGTTTTGCAAGACGAACGAAGGGTTTGGACCCTCAGAAGCAGGGAGCTTGCATGTCTGTGACACGCTTGTCGCGTGTTGTATTGATCGAATTAATTAAGTTGTCTGAGTGGGAAGAGGAACCCTACATAGATTTCCCATCGAGCACTATGTAAGCTTGTACATGGAGCCGGATGAACGGACGGATGGAAATGGATTGACACGAAGTGGCCGAACATTTTTTAAGAGATCGTAAGAACGAACGAATCTCAAAGATGGTGGCGAAGAAGGGCGAAGAAGGGCAGGGAAAGGGAGATCGAACGCAGGATATGACAGGCTCGCGAAAGTAGGCTTCCTCGTTCCGTATAGCGACAAATGTGTGCTAGTAGGATCAATTGAACGTCTTGCGGGATGTGGCTTAGGACATAATGGGAAATCGATATCATCTCGAAAATGTCTCCGTTCGGACGGATACAAGTTCGCTACATTTTGAAAGGAAAAATGGAACGAAACGCTATTCAAAGGAATTCCGAATTATATTTACTAATTTGATATTTGTTGAAGCTTTGAATAGCTCGAAAAGATATTTCGTTTCCCCTTTTCTCTTTCGTTAAATGCTAGAGCGATCAATTTATTGGCATCATACACCGTTTCAAACTATTAAACGATCAGGAACACAGAAAGCGACGAGCGTTGAGTACAGCGCTACTGCGAGTTACACTTATATTCCTGAAACTTTACGAGGAATGAAAGAGACATTTCTTGGCAAACCACCAAGAAAAATATCCACCGAAGAAGCGCGTGTGGAGCTTTTATGACGGCGTGGAATATGGATGAATACTCTCTCGCTGAAAGGGGCCGCTCTTCAAACAGAAAAATTATCGGCATTACGATTCCCCTGGGTTACTAATAGACTCGCGATTCAACTTGACATCGCGACCTCGCTTCCAAATAGTATCTTGCAGAGAAATTTAACGAAACTCGATATCCTATTCGTTCATTCTTCTCTCCCCTTTGCTATAATTTAATACCATAATTATCACGATATATATTCGAAATCGTTTAAAAACTAAAAAGAAATATTTTTTGCGTACATATTGGAAAATGATTTATTCGGAACGGAAGAACCCGATGCGGAAAATACACGAATGGATAAGGATACGAACGTAGCAATAAAAATATTTTCAACATTGCTCGGCTCGCCACCAACTGGCACCAACGAGCCAATGAGGCTAAACCCTGGCGAAACATTCGATGTAGAAAATATCGAGATTGCGATCTTCGTGCCTTGTTACATATAGCACCAGGTTCGAAAGGGGATGAATTTAATGCTTGCCCCATCACCGCCTTGCCCGGAGTCAAATCCCGAGCACCAGAGGTCCAACAGGATTATCGTAATGGTTCGCTAAGGTTCGGCGCCGGCTTTCGACCTCTGCTGCCGTTCAAAATCCTGGAACGGCTTGGCCCACGAGTTTCATGTAGTGAACTCTCCACGTGAACTATCAGGTACAAAAGCGGAGACAGTCCTTCGGTTATCAAAGTTATGCACATATATATATAAGTTATATGTATATACATATATAGAATGCGAAGAAGCAGCTATGCGCCAGTTACGAAATTATTCTACGGCACGACGGAGCTATTTCCTACGTTTTCCGTGTGTTACGATTTCGTTTCAGAGAGCTCGACTCGTAACGGAAGGAAATTAGTTCGAGGCGACTTTCGCCTGACAAGGATAATTATAAATACCATTAGTGTACTATGTAACATCAATTTTACGACGTCACTTTGCATTTGAGTTAGAGCGGTAATAGCGGATAATGAGGAAATAATGGCACCGCGATTAGGATTTTATTTCGCTTGGTAAAGTTCCATTATCGATGCGATTGAAGTGAAACGATCGGTCGCTGCTTATGGGAATTTTTCGAAGTCTTGTACGATGACCTATTGAAAAATTCACCTCCACGCTATTCAAATTATACGCAATTAACAGAGAACAAGCTTCCATATAACGTATCGCGAAGTTTCCGCAACGAGGATAACAATTCCCACGTTTAACGTCCTCTGGTAGCTGGTGGAAACATTTATCCGTTCGCTTTCACGCTGGGCCAGGTATAGTTTTTCTCTCGTCAGCTTCATTATCTCCGCGAGACACGTTTTCCGCCCGATGCAATGAGATTGCCGGATATAGAAGACAAGAGGGAGCTAAGGATGATGCAGGGAAGAAAAGGACTCAGCTCGTCGGCTTCTGTTTCTACCATGGAACGGGACAAACTGGAGGAACGGCAGGTCAGGTCGTAGCAAACTCGTTCTTCCGACTCCCTTTCTCCGGTTGCTTGCATTTCAGTTGCACCACCACCGTCGTTTCTTCCTCCTTTCTTCCTCGCTTTGAATTTTCTTTCTCTACTTTCGTTTCTTTATTTCTTCTCCCGCTGCAGTCTCCTGTCTCCAGTTAACGTCGCGAGTCACGTCGCGTCGTGTCGAGAAGGGTTTTGCGAGCCACCGGATGACTGCCGGCGGGTGATACGTCGCTTTCTCGCGTGACGTCACCCCCCATCGCGAAAGAAAAGAAGCTGATAGTGTTGGTGGCGTTGTAGAGGAGCAGAGACAGGAAGAACAAGCGGCGGTCGGATGAAGGGTGGTAGGGTCACCGCCGCGAAAAGCTCCCTTAGATACGCCAGAGGGGTTGAGCGTTACAAATGACCGCGGTGCTATGCATATCCAACAAGACTCGAAGTACGACGACCGGTAGAGTAGACCCACCCCCACAGTTGAGAAACATCTCTCGTTCTCTAATATGTCACTGACGAACTTCCTGTTCCTTCTTACGGCTCTGTTCCTTTTCTCGCGTCTCCGCCTCTCCTTCTATTCTCCAGTGTACTTAATGGTCGCGACAAGCACCATTATTGGAAAATTTGTTTTCGTCGTCTCATGAAATTACAAGAAACTTCAACCAGGTCGCGTTTCGCTCGTCGGAAATTCTCGTTTAAGCACGTGCTACCTTAATTTCGGACGGTAGTTCTTTCTGTGCAGAAACTTTGATCGTCGTATCGACGAGAAGCGATTAAAATCACGGGCGCGTTCGTCGAGTTATTAAAATCCTAGCCGCTTTGTGAAACGTTCGTAGTTGGTGCGTTGCTCTTCGCCGAGCCTTTATGCGCTTTTACACTCTTTTTGGATACTTGCGCGAAAATCGGATCTGAAAGGAATTTTTACATAAATTTGTAAACGACAGGGAAAAGCAGAAAGAAACGAAACTGTATGAAATTCGAGACCTTATACGATGCATCTCGCAAATCCTCGTTTCAGTCTGGCAACGTCCCTTATTGTTCTTTATAGGACGCTTCTTTTGCGCCAGAGACGCGACGAAATGGATTACGGCGACGGATAAAAGCTACACGCCGATAATTCCTGATCAACGCGTTCCGCTTTAAGATTTATCAGTCGGCCGCCTATTTCGCGTAACGTGAAAATAAATGGAGACGATTTCCCTGGTATACCGTGGACGGATCTCGTCGCACCCCAAAACCTGTTGATACGTCGCTGAATGGCATGTATAGGAGAACAAATATACGGAAAGTGGCATTGCAATTGTGACCGTGCTTTATACACGGACGGCTGCGATCGTTCGCGGCTGTTTTTTTCTATCTTCACGCGTTCCGTGCCTCTCGTATCCAGTGGCGGCTACAAAAAGCACAAAAGAGCAAAATATAGAAGGGGTGACGTGGCAGCGAGGAGAAAAGAGTCGCAGAATCCGGCACGGAGGCAGGGAGAACGCTTATATACGATGGAGAAAGACGAATAAGTGGCAGGCAAAGGAAGAGGGCTAATTCCTACAGTGAGATGGAAACGGGGTTGAAGAGGATGCGGAGGGATAAGGGGAACATGGAACGGAAAACGTAATGCGTTGACCTTCGTAAGAAGGAAAGTAAGGGAGGAAAACATGGAAGGCGATCACGTTTGCATGCAAATGCCCCGCGCCGCGCGGTAAATGTTTCTGCACGATAAAAGTCCTGTAGCAACGCGGCAGCCATAGCGCGAATTTACGTATTCCTCCGCTACCCCCGCCAACCCTTCTGCCTCCAGGATGTTCTGCTTATACGGTCGCTAAGTGTCTGCAGATATATGTATATGAAGGGGGCCAGGCGAGTAGGTACGAGGCACTTCGGTGCATCCGAATTATTAAGAGCCCCTAAGCCACTCTTACCACCCTCCTATACTCTCTGCCCTCGGCCCACATTCTGCATCCCGCCGGTTACATTATCAAAGACGAAACTTGTATATACTTACTCATATCTGCACAGGTATCTATAACGAGTCTTTAAAGCCACCTTTCTCGCTATGTACCTATACTACGTTGCTTTTATTTTATTTTCCGCGTCTATCGGTACGGATTATTGTTCAACTTCGTGAAGATTAACGAAAACCGTGTACGGTACAACTTTTGGTAAATACGCCACTTCGTAAATTATACCAGAGCATTATACGGGATCACTTTGTTCGAAAGGACAATTTACAAGGATGATGTATGGCAAATAGATGTTTCGTAAAGGAGGTTACCGAGACAAATCGCTATCCTAGTTCGGTGTGGTTTTAGCCGGTTCGCGTTAATTTCTCTGGCTAGGAAAATCCTAATTAATGGGGGTGCATTACAAGGTGGGGAGGTTGTTCCCATACGCTGGAGCGGAGTTCTGGAGGGTTGAGAATTGGGCCAGATCGGTCGAGATTCGCCGAAGGAGAAAGGAACGAGCTGCTGGATGCGGTATAGTGGTACAAGAGGAGAATGCGGAGGTGAGGGGAGAGTACCAACTAATCGGGTAATTTTTCCGGCATCAGTCGGTGAATATCAACGCCGCCGTTGAGCCCCTGTGGCGTTAAGAACGACAAACGATCGCCGATCCATCTGGCTCAATGCGACTTCGTAGCATCAGCCACTCACTCCCCGCCCTGTCTCTCCTTCTGAACCTGTCCTTTTCCCCCCGGGGGACTTCCAGCCTTCGAATCCCTTCTTCAACTTGGCGGAACGATCGCGTCCAACCCACCCCTCGAGGCGCGTTCATCGAGTACGGAACTTGCACACGCACACACGCGTCACAGGAAGCCGATCGGGACAGAAACGACACGTGGGATCACCGTTTCGCACCCCTCGAAGAGATCCTTCCTGAAGCGTGTCGAGATAATTGCTAGTCAGAGGGTGCACGAGCACGCGTGCTTGAACCTGCTGAAGGGAGCATTGTTGTAATCGTAAAGCAGGTAGATAGCATTGGCGGAGTTCAATTGGCCGGAAAATGTAGGTCTAGAAAATTGTCGCGGTATTTTCGTTCTACGATTCTTTTTTTGTTTGCGCCTCCCCTCCCGGTGAACCGGCGCCGCCTGTGCCGTTCTTCTTCTTTCGTTTCTTTCGTTTGCGCGCTGTTAGCGTTAGCGTTCGCGCGTTTAATCTCCGGCGAAACGGATTCCACTATCGGAAGAACCACTGTCGCCCGAGTAGATCCCGAGGCGATGGGACGTGGACGTTATCAAGTGAATTGCAACATGGGAAAAGTTCGAGCACCTGCGAACAAGAGAAAATCGTGTCACCAAAGAAAAGAGTAACCGCATCTACCGTGCGGTTAACCGGAAACGGAAAAGGTCAAATCGCTTCTGCGGGCAAGCTCGGTTGGTCGACGAAGAACCGCGATAATTGGAACAAAGAGACTTAGTTCCAAGGACCAGAACGGAACCCCATCCCCGGTCTGTGCTCTCTATCCGACCTCTTCGCTATCCTCCGTTCATTTCTCTTTTTCCTTCCACCGTTTCCTCTCTCACTGCCAGCGATAAAGTTTAACTCTTTCGAACTCTGTTAGAGCGGTACACTACTTCCGGTGCGCCAGGAAAAATTCCCTTTATCTCGTGCCTCATTTTTTCTCTTTGCTTCGCACTCATTTTCACTTCGTCGTTTCTGTGTCTTTTTACCACCGTCGTAAACCTACCTTGACAGTCTACGTCACGGTTTTCTTCATGACACGCAAGTGTCCATCTAAACAACAGTATCCCGTTAATAAAACTTAAATTAAAATCATATATGTGAATCAATTACGTATTTACGACACGAATCTTATTACGATATATTCAATCGTTCGAATCGTTCTTAACCCTAGTTGCTCCCAGAAGATGTCCAATCATCGTCCACGTGTACCAAACGACCGATGAATCATCTTCGAGTCGTCCGTCTCGATCGTTAAACATCGATCCTTCTGCATCAGAACGACCATAAATGAGAGTCACGCCGCAAAGATGTACCGTCATTCTATTGTTGCCAATGATGCTGCTCCTATACCGCGTACTTCGACTTAACCCCACGACCACGGTTCGCCATTTACATAATGGACATCGAAAGCAGCGTAATTTCTACGATTCGAGCGTGTTGTATTAAGTGGTATAAGAAAGACAAGTGCAGCCGAATGAGAACACAAGTGCGGGCAATGTTTTCGAGCGTCCCCAAGGAGGAAATCTCCGGTTTCCTTCCTAAACCTGTTGTTCGGAGTTTCCTTCGGCGCCCTCTAAATGTCGTTCAATCACTGTCCGTAGAATACCTATTTCGCGACTAAATGAAGTTAGGCTCTTCCTTCTTGTGTTTTTTCCCTGTCGGGTGTAGCTTGTCCCAATCGCAAGGGAGAAACCGCGAAGTAGCACAAGGAGAAGCAGCATCGGGGAAGGATAGATATAGGTGGCTCGAAACACGCCAGCCAGGGGCTGTACGGCGTGATCGGTGTTATTTCAACGTGGACCGAGGAGAATTCTCGACAAGAGGGGAGTATCGCACAAGGAGGTAGAACAAGGAGGGAATATAAGGCGGAAGCAATATTGCTTCATGTGGTTGGAAACTCGTTTCGTCCATTAAAGCGCGGTTTCTTGCAGGCCTGTTTTTTACCCTTGAAAGGATCAACGAAGCTCTAGCCGACTCTTGGCCCCGACAGATCGTCGAAATATACATGAGAAACACAGCGTAGATATACGTCTAACGGAGCTTGTCTGTATATCGCCCTGGGATACTCACAGTGACTCAGCCGTGCAAGTCACCCTCCTCCGGACAAAAGCCTAAGTGAAATTTCGTGCCTTCGCTTTTCTCTCTCTCTTTCTCTCTTTCTCTTCCTACCCGTTTCCGTGCTAGCTACACACACTCGCTCCTCCTTGTCTGCGCGACAAATCGAAATAAAGGATTTTCCTGGCATCGCGAAACATCTTAAGTGTAGCTGTTTCAAAATTTTCGTGCCCGTGTTCTCCGACGGGGAGAAATCTTGGCACGATGTCCTGCCGGTCGTGTCGAGGTTTCGACAAAAACGTCTAAAATACGGGCCGGAAGGCTGCTTGAGAAATTAATTCTCGGGATACTTAGACGTACATATTTCTCGCGGCGTTTACGATGGAATACTTTTAAGATAATCGATGAAGTATTTCTGCGGAGTGGAGTTAAAATAAAAATCCAAGAACGATGGATTATCGGGTAAAAGTAGAACAAACTGGTTCGTAACTATGGTAGAGTCTTGTGTTCGCCGAGAGGCTGAAAGAATGTTGAAAGGAAGTTTAAAGGCAACTGTAATAATCGGGGGTTTAGGGTAATTATTCGAAGGTAACAATGGGAAAAAATGCAAAGGAAAAGCATTTCCTATTAATTAGATGGCAAGCGACTTTTTGAGGATCTGTTTGCTAGAGATTTAACCTTTAGCTACGGGTATAAATGATCCTGAAATACCATGGGTGTATCGCCGGTGAAAAACCGAGCACGTCCTGCGTGACGAAGGCTTTTGCGGTAGGCGGAGTGTGTACCTACGCGTGCCACGACTCGAATAAAGGGGATAAGGTTCGAGGCTAGGAATATCGCTGATATATTGCATGAACTCCATATCTTCGTATTAACGCACACAAAAATGGACAGCCCTCGTTTTTCACGAGTAATAACCAAATACTATATCTGAACTAGTCATAAAGCTACGTTTATCATACTGACGCCTATGTATCTTGCGTACTCTAACCGAGTAGAAATTCGAATTACGCACCAAAAATTTCACTGTTTAAAAGTAGTACATTTAGATATATTTTTTGAAGCTGCTTTATCGCTTCCTCTTTTATGGATACAGCGAAAAACATTTAAAGATGGTCCAAGTGTTGGGTCCTTTATCTTACGTTCGACTTCCCTGGCACTAATCCCTCGATAATGTCATAGTTCTCGAAGCTGTTCCGGAAAAGGACCACAGGTCGTGTATACGTGAACCGAGGCTCTGACAAATGTTATCTGATTTTAATGGAGACAAGTTTTCGGGGGCCAAACAGTGCAGGAAGGTTGTAGCCGAGGAATAAATCCCTGGTACGAGAGTGATTTTAATTCGATTCTAACGTGCACAGGTTATCAGGTGCAGGGGTTATGAAAGGGTGGTTTTTTGTTGCGTTGAAATCTCGAACCCTAAACCGAGGGGACCGATGAGATAGGAAATTTGTCGAGAGTTATACAAAGGACAGGGTTGTTCGTTACGCGTAAAAGGAGATTTACGATGCAAACTTAACAAGAAAGACGATTAACTCGGATTAACTTTTTTAATTATTAAAACGACGTTTGTGGTATCTACCATAGTAGCTAATGTTTAATCGGTTCTTGCCTGAAAATATTATAAACCCGTTATTTGCACGATGAAGACTAACATTTCTTCGTACGTTTATATAACTGTAAATCGAATAATTCGAGGATTTCGTACTCGTTGATCAAGAAAAACGGCACTGTTAAATATTTGGAATAATTTACTTAATTGAAGATAACTTAAAATTCAAATTACACGTGTGCACGTACTTCCAGCGTTAATATTTTCCTGGAATTTACAAAACGTACGGTCGCTCCGCCATCGCGACTCGTTAGTTTAAATTAATATTCCAACGTATAATATTTGCTCTACGTAACCCTAATTACTCATATTCGTTTGGAGAATAAATTTCTCTTGACAATTCCATCGCGTTCACTTTTATAATTGCGAATTTCGGTAAGTTTCCTCGAGATGTATGAAGCACAGTCAAAACCTGAAAACATCGTCCTAGATAGCACGATTTTGCGGTTCACGACGACCAGCTTGCTTCCTCAGGCTTTAATGGACCACTGGGACGATGTCACGAGGGCAGGATGCACACCCTCGAGGAATGACATGAAATCGCGGTTAACCAGTCGATTTTGCACATACGCCAGCTGCTGAAGGTGAAAATTCGATTCTTCCTTAGGCGCCATTAGACCTTAGGCGAACGTGCAAGCGCGTTAGAGCCCATCGATCGATGAAAATTGAACGAGGTGAAATAAAACGATTATATTCTTTCGGGAACCACTCTGATGAAAATCACTAACGCGTCAAAGCGGTTTGTAAATACGGTAAAGCGGTTGTAAATTTTAACTCTTAGCGAGGATCCTCTTCACTAGGAGGAAAGAAATTTAACGTATCATGATTGTCGACCATAATGTGGCTCATATATCATTCGGAGGAATGTGAATTGAAAAGTTCCTTAATTTCGTCGAAACCCTCGACGCATTTTTACGGGTGTGTGTTGAGAAGACTTCGGCCGATCACCCTGTGTCAGAGCACCACAAGGAAAAAGAAGATTCTTAAATCGGCGTTTTTGTCCCACTTACGTCGTTTAATATGAGAACATGGGGGTCGTTCTCGTTATGCTGGCTCCCTTATGCCGCCTGTGTTTTATTATATATAATTTTATTCAGTGACCTTCCACGGCGACAATAAAAATTTCTTACATTCGGTCGTGTCGTAGAACAACCGTAACTGGAAGTTGCACCATTTTCGCGTTGCAATTTCGGCCCCGTTTCGTTGGAATAGTTTTTCCTGGCTCGCTTGGTTCAACGCAACGGGGACTCAGGTACTGACGTGTCAGTGCTTAGAATCGCAATAAGTACAAAAAGCAAGCATGGTTTAGGATCAGAGCTGTAATTCCCGTGGAAAGTTCTGTCAAGTCAAATATGCTGCTAGCCGGCAACTAAATACGCGGCGACGATATCAAACAGTGGAAGCTACGTGGCTTTCGTGTGCACGCGTGCCTTCTCATTAGTAAGCGGACTTTCCCGCGTTCCACCGTATTTCGAAAGCGCTCGTGAAAATTTATTTCGATAAGAGCGGGGTATTCGCGGCACGTCGTGATTTACGATGACAGACTTCTCTTCTCCGTGTGCACCAACCGAAACTGATCTATCAGGCACACAGATGGATATAGACAAAATGAACGCGCAAGATGTTTAACGATCGGACAGGTGCGTTCATTATTGTTCAATGAACTTTCACGAACGCTACCGAAAGAGATCATTAGCGCTAGCGATACGCATGGTCGTGTGTCCTCGTCCCATAAATTCCAAGCTTCAAGGATGCGAGCGGCCAAGCTGGTCGGCGAGGGTCGTTCAAAGAATAACAGTTGACACGAATAGTTGCGACGCGGTGTGCGCGTGTTGCAGCCTTTGCCGTGGAATTATGCAACACGAACGTTACGTCATACTTACGGTGTTCCTTGCGCTCTGTACACGATCGTGAAAATCGTGAGCAGGCAAAGAAAACGTACTGCCGAGGGCCGAATGTTGCCGCCACGACGGCCGTGTGGTTCACCTTGGACCGCTGGCGGGCAGAAACGCGAGAGGAAGCGTTACGAGCGAAATGTAACTCGGGATAATTGCATTCTGGACAAATGCAACTAACGTTATAATGTAAATTAATGTTTCGTTTGCGGAAGGAGAAAGGAAGGAATTAGAGGAATTTTTCGTTAATTTTTTATACACGTAATTGTACGATTACTTTAAGCGAGCAAATAAAATACGATATAATAAAGCAATAATAGCGGCGAGCCAAGATGAAACGTTTTGCGCGATAACGCAGAGGATACAGAAGTCCGTTGCGTTCTCGGCTATTGCACCCTGGTGACAGCAGCCGGAAAGAGGGTTAACGATCAGGTCATTGTATTCGTGGATGGCCTTCTTAGCGGTGTTGGATCCGTTGACCAAAAAAGCTCGTAACAAGCAAACGCTGTTATATACGTGTTTTGACAAAACGACGCTGAAGGGATTAACAGTCCTTACGAACAATCCTATGTAAGATATCATCGGAAATAGACGATGTGTGCGCGACTTCGGATCTTTCGCGAACGATACGATTTGTGATCCAGCCGTTTCTCGTGCCAAGCGAGAAAGAAACGGCTGTCATCCAAACGAGAGAACGTTAAATTCGTCAACGCGCATTCGCTATTTCATAATCGAGGAACGAACTTGGTATGATATACATATATTTTCTATATAGACGTAGCGAGAATAGAAGGAATAACTGCGAAGAAGAATGGAATTAGCGAGGGCGAAACAGACGAAGCGGTCGGTTTGCACGCTGATGTTCACCAAACAACTGTTTTCCAGACTAACAAACGTTCTGTCGGTTTGCTCCATAAGTAACAGCGAAAATCGACGATCCAATGCATCTCGGTGCACAAGAAAGCTTTCGAGAGCTGGGCTTGGATCCAACAACAACCACCATATTTATGGTGCCGGGCCGTCTTAACCCACTGAGAGAACCGAATGCATCCAAGAAACCGAGTCGAAGTTGAGAGGTTACGAGAGGTCAGGCTCCAGTGCTACGTAACATTCAGAATCAATCAGCAGGATATTATACATTATTTGAAAGTCAACGCGATCATTCTTCACAGTAGACTGATATTAATGCATTTTGTACGCACATCTTTCCTCTATTTCTTATTGGTCTTCTTGCAAATATTTCCGGTTTGCTCTTGCTGAAAACGCATCGAGGATGTTCGCGTACGCGCGTTCTAGTACAACGTCGTTGCATCGTCAAAAATATATACGACTACAAAAGGGTGACACATGGGAAAAAAAGAAAAGTCCTTTGGATCCGGTGGTCGTCCTCCCTGCGCTCCGGGGCGATAGCACGACGAAGATAGCTCGGACGGAAACGAGGTACAGACTTGATAAGTGGAGCCGGTCTTCTAATTCCATTCGCCATAAATGCCGCTTACGTATCTAATCTAGCATTCCCGAGCGTTATAACAGCGTCTACAAAACAGCTTTTAACGAACGCGCAGAATCCATGAATCACGTACAACGACATAACGCGTTCATCTCTCTCTCTCTCTCTCTCTCTCTCTCTCTCTCTCTCTCTCTCCACTTTCCGCTCTGACTCACAACCGATTATTCATTTTCGAATAATTCTTCGCTCATAATCGACGTCTCATGTGTAAGAGTCGATCGAACAAGCCGCGAAAAATCGTGACAAGCAAGAGAATCCAAGTGACTGTTTTCAAATTCGTTTCCTTGTAAAAGAGTAATAAATTTAATATGATGACGTACGTAGATTTGAGTTCGATGTCAAAATTAAGGAAAATACAATAAAGTCAGAAGTATACACGACGTATCTCTGACATCGTTTCTATGATTACATTTAGTGGAAATAGTAATATTGTTCCTACGCGAAAATTCCTAGATGTTAGTCGTAGATAAGATGCCAATCACAGTTTGAAAATAGCTAAATGAATACAATGACATTAGGAATGATGGTCAGGCTGAACTTCAGCCAGTCTATTCGAGTTTTGGCTCAAAGAACAGAGAGTGTAATTGACGCTGTAATTTACTACCACTTAAACAGGAACTAATCGTTTCTCGTGCCAATGCTATACTATTGGGTTCCACTAAAAAGGATCCGTAATTACAGTTCGGTACAAAAAGGAACACGAGACATAACGATCCTTTACCAAAGTTGTTTATAAATTAGCGTTCATATATTAATAAACTTAACTCATTATTCTAGGTATAGAATACTTACAAGAATATAGCACTTGGAGTGCATTTATAACAGAAAGGAAGAGAAAAAAAAGAGTGACTTAATTTACGTTACCACACACAAAGCAATTTCCCCTTAAAGATCTTTCTGTTGGAGCCGTAATACCGATCGTTTCGTTGAAGGATATTTTGTAAGAAAATGGCACGCGAGTCAAAAATTGGTGGATGCGATGGAAAAGGCGATGCAAAGGGCAAGGGAAACGGCGTCGCGACGCCACCGAGCGGTGCTGCCACGACGCGAAGCGGTCGCCGGCGGTGATAGCGCGTCGCCGGTACCGAGCGCGCGCTCGGTACAACTCGGCCGACTTCGGCCCTCCTCGCGTACAGTTATGGCAAGGGAACGTCAGTCACTCTTCGGCGCTCGCGCGGAAGAGTCTGTACGCATTAACCGTTGGGGATATCGTCGCTCCTTGCGGAGTGTTAAATATCTCGTAGGTGTTTCTTCGTTATTCATCCCCAGCGACGTGTATCTAGCTCGTGATCGTTGTGACCGGCGCGATTGAATACGGTGACACGACGCCACGTCCGCAAGTGTCGCGGGAAAAAAGCCGGTAGGTGACGGCCGAGCCGCGTGTGTTCCTCGCCAAAGTGTATATGTACACGAGTTACCGGAGCAAAAAGAACGCGAGAGGAGGAAGGCCAGTGAATACAGAAGGTCGACAGTGATTAGCTCCAATTTCGCGTCGTAGCGAGAACGAAAGAAAGAGATAGAGTGGTAAAGAACAAGAAAGGTAGAAGTAAGAGAGGAAAAGAAATCGACAGAGAGTATTGAACGATCGGAGCAAATGTATAACGAGTGAACAAGAGAGAGATTTTGGGAGTATAAAGCGAGAAGCCGAATGATTCGAACACATACCGGGTCGTGACTGGTGCCGGCGCTTTGACGTTTCGTCGTTCGTAGTTACAAGGTTCCTCGTTGTCACGTTCCACGTATGATGGATGCTGTCGCGCGTGTCTCGTGTACGCGACGCTATCAAGAACAGACAGAACGTCGATCTGCACAAGCAACGGCGTTGCAGTGAGTTGTTTCCTTGGCTGCAGATATCGTGCAGTGCGTCGCGTGCCGTTTTCTTTTCGACGACTGTACCAACGCAGCGCAGCGCCGTGGTGGCAGCAACAGTAAAACGCCGGTAGTGCATGCAATCAGATATTCCACTCGCTGAATATACGAGCCAATAGTGTTCGTTGGTGTTTGTGCGGGCGCGGAAAAAGGAAGCGATTAGCCGGTCTTTCTTTCGTCTTGATCGACGAGAGGAGTCGTTTGTCTGTAAATCTCGCTTCTCTCGCTCCGTATCGGTCTCTGTCGGTCATCCTACTACGGCGACGTCGTAACCGTCGGTGCTTCTTCGATGATAAGCACGTGTGCGTGCCACTACCTGCTGCGTGTACGTGCGTGCGTTAGAATCGCGAGCCGCGTATCGGCGTGCAGTTAGTGATCGGGCTGCGTTACCATCTAAGTCCTCCGTATACGAGTATAGCAAATCAGAGTTTTGTTGTTTGTTTATATCTTCTTGTTGGTTTCGTTTGGTTCGAAGAAGTCGGTTTCTTTTTTTGTGCCGAAGCCAGTTACGAACGGATCACCGGCGTAACCATGGATATCCTGCCGAGTGGGAACATATTTAGGGAGTTGCAAGATATACACGACACCGGATACTTTTCGGCCCAGCCATCGCTCGAGGATCATTGGCAACAGGTAAGAACGCATCTACATTTGAATCCATACCACCTCGCAAATTCGTTGTCGTGCCTTATAGACGTCAGTTACTACTTTCTCGTTAAAATACAACCGAGTAATAAGTCAAAACGCAGTGTCTTGCATTACATCGCGCGTACGAGCAAGTTCAAATAGCGGCCGTGAATTTCGAACGCGAAAAGGCGCTTGTAACCTCGACCGCCATATTTGAATTTCTAACGGTCAACGTAGTAAGTAACGCGTGTCGTTGTCCATCGAGTTCACTGACATACGTGAATTCAATTACACACTAGATAACTTTGTCCGTGTCTTGTCCGTATCTTCTAATAAATTTGAAAATTTCAATATATTCGTTCGTGAATAGTTACGTCGCCATCTTTTTTCATAAAATCCGAATTTACGATTATCCTCCGAGAAATTTGGTCTCTCTGGCAATTTTTTGGCCAGACTCCGTTTAAATCGATTATCGATATGCAGCGGGCTATTATGACAGGACGACCTTGAGCCGTGGTATTAGATCGGTGTGTACGTTCAGTGACGCGGCCGAGCGTACTATAGACGGCGCGTCCTGTTTGTTTACGAGTGTGCAATGACCTTCCAGTGGTCGGGGAAGGCAGGAGGGACGTACTTGTTCCCCATTCAATATCTCAGCCGGAGTACAACAGTTTCCTCGCTTCGTTAAAATAGTACGCGTGACGTCACTGGTAGCGCCGTAAGTTCGCGTTGCGTGTTGCTTTAACGGTTCGCTACCATCGCGATTCTCTGGAATTTCCAGCCTTTTTTTTCATCTTATTTTAGGTCACCGTCGTCGTACAGGTTGTTTTAAAATACGCGTAAGATGATCGAGAGAAGGAAGATTCCATTGGTATTGACTATAACTGTTTTTCTTAACGAATAAAGCCAAGTTCGTTATATGTATTTCTCTAACGGGAGGAATTCAAGTATACTAATAATTAAAAAACTGTTCCATCACACGCAAATAAATTATCGGTGATATTTCTTGATTCGTTCACCGTCGAGGGATCCAAACGACTTTTTATTCGTGAATTAAAATTCTGGACATTTCTGTAATATGCATTAACATTAACCGAGCTATATATATATATATACATACTTTTTAACCTTTACTTGATATTTCACACAAACTATACACATTTCTCTCTCTCTCTCTCTCTCTTTTAATTAAATGTCACGCATTTTAAATCACCAAAAAAATTCCAGATGTATTATCACTTATCGAAATCGACGTGATATTCGGGAAAGTTTGAAAAAGTCTGCGAATCCTCTTTTTCTTTTACCTTTCGTAATTTCGTACTTTCGATTTTATCTCTGGCCATGTAAGTAGTACATTGTAATTGTGGTTCTTCTAATTACCGATGGCGTATTCGATGATTAGGTCGCGTGGTGAAATTTATGGCGAGGAAATCTCGGTTTGTAGCTCGGTACTCGACATTTGACCTGCGCAACATTGTTGGGTCGGGTCTAGTTTGGCGCGGTGCCTAATTGAACGTCTCGAAGGGTTTCCAACTGAAAACCGACCGGCACTTTAGTCGCTTTCTTTTCTTTCTCGTTAATTACCCGTACGATCGAGTGTTTTTATTATCGGCCAAGAAATACGTCACGCTAGGCTAGCTAGGAGCAAGCAATATCGTCCTGTTTCCGAGATCGGCCACAGCTACCTCATCGGGTCCCCGTTGTCCTCCTCAATTACGATCTTTCTGATTGCATTAATTTACCTCGTGTCTCGTTCCTTTTACCGCGACTTTATTCGCCTCGCCGCTGGAATCGAATTTGTCGGAAGTGGCCACTATTTTAAATGGAATTTCTCCGGCTTTCTACACTCTGCGGTATCTCTCGTGTTTGGAGAGTAAGCGAAACGTCGGTCAAAGAAAGAAATACCATCTATTTAATCATGCTCAGAGTCTCTTGGTCTCTGACTCTATTTTTGCGTCCGACAATACTCGGATAGCTTCGGAGTTATTTCGCGTATCTACTTTATCGAACGAACCGAGAATAGGATGCATGTAGATTAGTTCGTTGTTCCAGCAGCTGATCTCATTACTCTCGGACCGTGTGTTTGTTCTTTCTAAAACCGGATTCGCGATCCTCCGTCGTTGTGCTATACGTAACTGCTAGCCGGTTTAAAACTTGGTCTTGTCGCGATATTTGACGAAAGTAACGCCAGTTTTGTAACCAGCATGGGCACCGTTTTTACGAGTTACGCGCTGATGTAAATGGACAGCGTCATCCGATAGGCGAACAGATGGTTGGGTCACATCGACAATGCGACGGCGTTGGTCGCGTGACCGATAATGCGATTCGACAGGTGCTCTGTTGTATATTCTTGTATTCCCAACTTTACACGATCCAGTTTCGCCAGCAATTATTGTCGTTGGCGAGGAAGCGAGGCTGTGACGCGCGACGCCGTCAGAACTGATGTAACTTGGCCGATTTTCGGCGTGAACCAGACGACCAAGGAATTTCGCGAGATAGCGCGAGATAGACGATAATGCCCGTTTGTGCGAAAATTCGATCGCGTCGCACTTCGAAGAGCTCGTCTGCTCGTTACAAACTCAATTATACATAGATATTTTTCTGATTCGTTGATTTCGAGTTTCCTCGTAATTAACGTAAATTGCTTGCAATTATTATAAATTGGTACAAGATATCCGCTGTGTCGAACAAACATCAGCAGACACAAAGACGAGAAATGTTTGGTAGTTTTCCATCGTGGAATTGGATTAAGAGATGAAACGCAACATCGATCAGTTGTTGGTATTTGAATACCTTTTTTAAGCGATAGTTCCTAGAACGCTGCCAATTAATGTAGCTAATTACGATAATTGTCCAAGCCAACAATGATGAGCGGGGAAAAAAGGAATTGATGTTAAAAATAGCCAGTGTAAGGTGTCAAGCGACCTTGTTGAAGTTTCCTTTCATCTAACACCTGATGCAATTACTGAAATACATCCTACGTATCAAGTCGCGATGAATTATTCATTCCCGATACGCTAAGCGGATCCTGAGGCCTCTAATATGCGTATTCTCATTTATAAACCAACCAACCATTCTCCCTCCGCTTCTTCTCGCGAAACGGAAAATATTTTTTCGTAAATAATTCAGCAGATTGAATAATTGATCGTTAGACGTATCGCGTGCATTGCCGTGCGTACAAATATTTTCACTGCAGCAGCATTGCTCTCGCTTCCTCGATTAATACGGGATACGATATTGTCATGCGTGAATCAAAATCGCGAATTAAAATTTCCTGCCGGATAGCAGTTGCGCTTGTAATATTTTCGATTGAATTTTGCATCGTATCGAATTGCCTTGATTCGATCTCGTTGTAAATCGCAATTGGACGTAACTTTTTCGCTCTCTCTTTCTCTCGTTTTTCTATAAATATATCTTGTTCATTTTGCTGCGATGATACGCATCGAGTTGGTCACGTCGTCCGATATGCACGAACATCCATTGGTTTTTCCTCGTCTCGTACTCGCTTGTTTACCGACGTGTACACAAAATCGTCGCCTTCGAAACGATGTTGTGTTGTTAGCGAGCTTCGTGTTTTACGACACACGCGTGAAAGCTCGAACGATTCGCGCGAGAACCGCGGCGGACCGCGAGCCACAGAACTTTTGCTCGCATGAATTATACGCTCGTGACAGCCGCTGCGCTGCATCGGTGATATTTTTGTTTTCTCCTTATACATAGGTTGGAGCTTCCACTTCGTGTCGCGTATTACGACACACTCGACTCAACGCGATATTTTACGGCGTGTGTATCGGTACACGTACGTTTCACAATTCTGCCATGTGTCGTGTGCATTGCCGACGACAATCTCGCTCCGTTTCTCTTTTCCATTCCCTCCGCCCCTTTGATTCTGTTCCTCCTCGTCCTTTGGTCGCATTCGCTTATCTATCGAGAATTTCGTGAGAGTTTCTTTTGCACGACTTTCACCCGGACGTGTATCGCTTCCCTCGCGAGCTTCGAATTTTATAGACGAGCGCATAAATAACCGAGCGCTGCGCTGTAGCATTGCTGCACGCGCGAGATTGAAAATTTGTTGGATTTCCTCTCGAGTTATTGCGAACGTTGAATATACGGAGGAGCGTATCGAGGAAGATATTCGTGTAACTCTATGCGTCGTGTGCTTTGCTATGTGATAAACATTCCAGTGAATCATCGCGATTGTCGTTCGCGCGATAGATCTCCGTTACAAAATAATCCTCCATCGAAATGGAAGGAATCATTCTTGCCATTTCCTTGTTTTATCGCATTTTATAGATGTATTTTCCAAGTTGGAAGGTATGCGGATGATTCATTATCTCTCTGAAATCACGAACGCACGATGCCGGTCGTAACGAGGAATACAGGACGCGCGTCCTCGTGTGTGATATGTTTTTTAACAAGGCACGAGGACTCGGAACGCATGAAAATCAGTGAAATATTCGACATGCTTCGCAGGTGCACATTACAGGATCACACGGTAATACTGTAATGAGCAACGCTTCAGAGATTCATTAATCGTATATCTCATCGCGTCATCTTCTTTTTTTACACAGCGTTTAATACGGTTTCGATTTTTCCGGGCAGTCGGTAATTGCGAGAAACCTGAGGTGGTCGAGTCGCTTTCCCACTGGCTGCTCGCGATCTGTGTTTTCACCGCGAAAGCTCGAACGATAAAGTAGACGATGCGACCGAATCGAGGCAACAGGGAAATAGCTCTGCATATTTATTTCCCGGTTATCGTTCGAGCGAAATTCAAAAACTAGATACGCGCGTACATGTATGTATACGCGGTTGCACACCCATATATATATATACGTGTATATTTTTTTAAGCAGAAAGTAGCGAAATCCCCGGACGAAATGGAACGATACGCGAGTCGGCTTCATCGGTAAACAGTAGATTTTTCAAACGCGTTCCCAGTTGGACGAGGAGCCGGCGTTTCGTAATGCTTCGCACTCTTTCACCCTGATTCTCTCTTGATTCTCTCGGTGGCTCTCGTGCGCGCGATATATTCCCCGACGGATAGAGAAAAGAGCAAATCTCCGAGCGGCTTTAAACGGCACACGACTCAGTGACTTGACCGAGTGTCGGTGTATACCGATACTCCTCTTGCAGCGTCTCCTGTGTTCCGTTCTTCTTGTTGGCATTGAAATAAGAATATCCGAACGCACAAAGGCGTTTTGGGTGAATGGGCCTGACGTAACTCTTTTGTTTCGAACACGGGCCGTTGGTGCGCGAGTCTGTCCCGTTCGTATTCCAACCCCACCGCCCCCGTTTCCACCCTCGATCTCTCTTTCCTCTCTCCCTCTCCCCTCCCTTTAGGCCGCCGATGCGCGCAATGGGACGAGAAACAATGGTTTTCCCGGTACAATGGCTCGCAATGTGAGTGATGCGAAAGATGCCATTGTAGCCGTGGCTACGGAACGTGGCATTGTTAACCTTCGATGGCGCAACCTTCTTTTCTAACCACGCTAGCTGCTGCGTTTTCTTCGAGCCCGGTGTCGCTTGCCGAACTATCGTAATTTCTACGCTCGTTATGCTATCGTTACTGTTTGATAATTGATTCGAGGAACCGCGCCAGTTACCACCAATCGATTCAATATTTCTTCCAAGTCTACCGTAAGTTAAGCTATATTCTTCCCCTTCTTCTCTATAGTATTTCCCCCTGGGTCGTGCAACCACACACGTTGGTTATCGAACAAACTCGATCGGCTGAAAAATTCGGTGGAAGCTTTACACCGTTTAGTCGCGAACGAACGTTCCCAGAGGGTCGGGCAAAATCTGCCTACCTACTCGCGGTGCATGGGAAATATCGATGCATCCCGTGAAAACCTCGAACGCAGGATGTTCTCGCGGTAGTTACGGTACAATCACGCTCATCCCTCGTTCCTGTTCCGTTTCGTGGGGGACACGGTACGAGCGCGTTTCGTTTCAAACGAAGAGACTCGGGATAAAGCAAACTGCGGTGGTTTATTTCTGAGTTTCTGTCGGTGCGCTCACTGCGATGGCACGCCACGCGTCTCGCCGTTTCTCTCACGTGCCAGAATGGATGCTGTCGCTCGCGGTCGTGTTTGCGTTCCGCGACTTCTCGAGAGCGTCCTCGTTAAATCTCATTAACGCCGTGGCGCGAGGCGAGAACACCGAGTTAAAGCATTTATCAATTCGGTCAGGCTGTGTTCCGCTAATTTTATTGCGAGTCACCATGGAGTTAATCGAACTCCACCTATATAACTTATTACCGCGACGGTACGGCGTTGGTAGATGCGTTGCACGATATCCGGAGTAAACGACGAAGAGAAAGGGAGTAAAATGTCGTGGCGAGACGAGAGGGAACAGGAGAGATTTGTTCGCGTTTAATCTTGCGATCCGGGTCGCGGGGGTCAGCTGCGAAGCGCTGGAAACCGGAAACGCGGGAAGGGAATCGCGCGTATACGGGACAAGTACGCGAGTTCGTTTGTAGAGAGTAGATAGCAACGGAGGAGAAAGAGACAAGAGAAACGCTTGGGAAAGCCGACAGAAAAAGGCGACACAGCCGATCAAACCGGTCGGTATACACATGGTACACGTAGTAGACCAGACGTTGTGGAAGGACGTTGGCCGCGTCTCAGAAATCTACGCCTCGTGTTTCTGATCGAGATGCTGCTGCGAGGCTTTGCGTAACTCGCGGTGTCCTCCGAGGCGAGGTGAACGCACGGATACTTGGAACTCGTATCTTCGATGACCGAACTTCTATTCGAGACGAAGGAAGCAAATGAAAGTTGTGACATTCGCTTTAATATTTGGATCGAATAATTTCGATAAGGTGTTTCATGTCGAGGGTGAATGACAATGGATGTACAGAATTTGATGGATAGTGGAAGTAGCGTACATTGTCTGGCCGTTCTGATTCATCGAGCTTATCGTTATTAGTATATCAGACGCGATGATACAAAACGGCTCACTAGGAGACAAACGCAGTCTCGTCGCGTGTTAATAGTTGACCATTTTGTGTCGAAGGCACAATCGGTCGAGGAAAATTTGCGTAGATAGTCACGGTCGAATTAACGTGCTTTGCGTGAACCAGCGCTTGTATCGAACTGCTGCAAGCTAAATCAACGGGGACGAGGGTGGAAGAGCGGAAAGAGGGCGGGAACAGAGGACTGGGGCTACAAAACCGAAGAGAGAAACAAAGGACCGATAAAAACAAATTGGTCGTCCTCTCCTCGCCCCTTTATCCGTCATTCGGTCCGTCGGTTTGATCGGTCAGACAAATTTTGTGGCCGTTTTGTTCGACGTGCGTGTACATTTGCGGCGAAAAGACATATAATCCTATTAAAATTTATCAAAGCCCTTGCTCGAAACGTTCGATATTAGCGCGTCGGTGGAAATGTGAGAAAAACGAAGCGATAAAAAAAACATGTTCTCTCGATTACCGATTACTCGCTTGTCGTCGAATAGTGCGATAAATTATCGAGTCTTAATTACGTCTCTTAGATAAAAAAGCTGCTTCCGATAAAGCCATGATAGCTCGTAAAACGTTCTCGTCTCGTTCGTGCCTTCGTTCTGTTTGGTTAATAAATTTTCGAAGCCCGCGTAATGCAGTCATTGACGTGACGAGTTAGTAAGTGCGATTTACTGTATTATTGATCAATTAAGGTTGGTCTTTGAAAAAGACGGAGAAGACAGTTAGATAAGATAGCGTGACAACAAAGGCGATTACCTTTACTTTCCATGTTTATATATCTCTTTTTTTTTTAGTTCTAATATCGCTCGTCTCGTTATAAACCGATGTTTTAGTTTTTTATAGCTTCTTAACTCGACTCGTTAAGCCACTTGCATGGTTGCGTTGTTGTTAGCCGCGTGTAATCAATCGTCGCGAAGGTTTCTGTGGAAAAGCTATCGATTCCTCCTGTAGCTAGAAAGCAGTGCATCGTGCACAGTGGTCACGATCATTGCCTCGCCGTGTTCTATCGTTATATTGTTCCAGTCTCACTGTCCTCTTACGCGTCGAGCGGTAGACAACAATAGCGCGTGACAATCCCGCATACAGGACTCTCATCGTTGTATGGTTATTTTTTAACGTTTGCTTCGTCGACGTTTAAACCTGTTGACAGCTGTTGATCGTTATAAACGTTGGAAACGTTGGCGCGGCTCTATCGTCCGCGATAAAAACCGCCGCGATCGATGCTCAGGAATTTTCGGGATCTTACGTCAACGTGTACTCGAGGTGATAAAATTTGTAGACGAATGGCATCAGAGACGTCCTAAGGCAATTACCGTGGACTGGCTTGTAAAACGAATCGAGGTTGAAGTAATTATTTTTGAAAACGTTGACGTCTTCGTTCCTCGTCGAAGGTCTTCCTCGTTTGATTTGCAACGTGCAAATACCGTGATTCCACAGCGAGCGTTAAGACACGCGTTTTAAATAAAAATGGAAATATCGGGTAGCGCGTGTAAGTAAGTAAACGTTATTAGAATCACTCTGCTACTCGATTAGCTGTTGGTTGCAAATTACCCAGGAAAATAACACGAGTTAGACACGCTGGCTTTACAAACAATGCATTAAAACCGTCATGATTACCAGTTTCGATTCTTTCCTTTTTTTCTTGCCTAACCCTGAAAAGTCAACCATTTAGCTAACGTCCAAACAAAAGAAACGTAAAGAGCCGCTCAATTTCGGGGGATGGTGTACAATTTCTTGTTTACCCAAGCTACCCCACGTTAAAATTCTCGGTCTCGGGGAATGTAACAGATGGTGTTTTCTAAAGGGCACGTTGTCAGGGACAATGCTTGACTTTCAAAAGCCCCATAGAGAGGGGAATGTTACAAGTTAAACATTTACCGTTTTGCATGCAGTCAGGATTAGGGGATCAAAAATTTCGGATACGATAACGCTAGGTGAAATAACGAGGACTTATGACCGAAGCGCTACATCGTAGCTGAAATGAAATTTTCCACCAGCCAGAAAAGAATTGAACGCGCACTCGTCACAGTGTAATTGCGCAATTGCTGGAACGCGATAGAATGCTCGATGCGGAACATATGCGTTCGCAGTTACAGCGTGGTAATGTTCAGCTTCGGAACATGTCAGATGGTCTTTGTTTGTTTACAGGACAACACGGTAAAGTTATTCTTAGAGCTCGGAGAACAGCGACTCGTCTAACTTTAGAATGGCGCTTTCGGACCGTGTTTCTAAACGCGTCGTTTGCGAGTCTAGGCGGAATAATTGAAATTTCCCACGGATAACGTCCCCCGAGTTATCGAGCGTGAAACATATCCGAAGGTGTATGGTTCATTGAAGGAAGAAAGGGAAATTTAAAACAGAAAAACGCGACGAACCTTTTACTCGCTGCTATACGTTGTTATTTCGTTGATTACTCGGTTCTTGTTAATTCAAGGACACTTTTTCCCTCGTAATTTTCCAAGTATTAACTACCGAAACACCGCCAAGACTAATTGGATATCTGCTCCCGGTGATAAATGGAAGAAGTGGCCGTGTTTTAAATTTGACCTTAACAGAGACACCTACATTCCAGCGAACCTTTTTTCCAATTAGACGCGAAGCTACGACGAGATACTGGTAGTTGTCGCGAATTTTAGTTTAGAACGTCGATTCGTTCGGTTTAAATGGATCGGTTTAATAAGCTTGAAAGACACGTTTCTGTATGTATTTCAGCATCATAATGAATTTTTTTTTCTCCTCGTCCCGTTTGCCACGACCGGATGTTCTCTTATAATCCGCGACGACACGATTTCACGATAAATTTGCCATCGAGAATCGATTCGAGCGAACGCATCGATAACTTGGATGGCGCGTCGAGCCGAGTGAAAATATAAATAGGAAGATGCCAGCGTACGAAACGAGCGATACCATAGCGGTTTGATTGATGGACCGTGGTACGCGTAACTGGTATGATTGATAGACTCGTCTACGCAACTAGTACGTTTACCCCGAATTTTTATGATTCATCGATAAGCATTCCGGTATACGGTGTGACCGATCGATAAAGCTGTTTAATTCGCACTGGATGAATCAGCATCGAGTAATCATCTTCGCTCGAATACCGTTTATTGCAGCTGCGAGTGATCTGTATTTTACGCGAAAAAAAAAATCGTCGTGCAAACAGTTACACGCTATTTCCACGATACGTGATATGTACTCGCTCCTAATGGATGACTCAAACGCGATTACTATATCGTATAGTATCTTCTTTACTTTCGTGGCAGTTATTTTTACTTTCGTTGCGTAACCTGTCGAAACTCGATTCAATGTAATATCAAGATCATGAATATTGATGCGCCGCGACGACCGATATTTGGATTCCAGGAAATTTCGCTCGGCTGCCGGGATTAAAATCCCTCCCTCTGTTCTTTCCCTCTTCTATTCTCTACTAGTTCTTCCCTCGATTTTCTCCGCTATCTCACCCGTGTCCCTCTATCTCAGCTTTATCCATCTCTGTCGCACCGGTTAAGCGGATCCACAGCGACATTTGCATCGATCTTGCTCGCGAAATTTCGTCGTCGATCGGCCGGTAAGCGGATCGACGTGAAAATCCGGACGTCAAACGACAAACACGTCAGGAGAGAGGGTGAAAGAGCGAGGTAGGTGGTTGGCTTGATCGTTAGTCTCGTCTTAAGCTGTACAGAGGAACGTAACGGCGTTCTCACGGCCGGAAGCGAAACGATAAGTCGGCTGCTCGTTCAGCCAGCCAACCAGCCACGCCGTTAACAACTGGCAGACACGCGTTAATGGGTTTCAGCTCTGTAAATACATTAAGGTTGCTCGTCGCGCCGTGAATCGTCGTTACAACGCCATGCACGCATTCCGTCCGTGGATTCGCCGGCCGTGTATCCTGTCGTCGCGAAAAAGATCGACGGTCGTCCTGGAAATTTGAAAAATTCTCAATCCAACCAGGGCGTCTAAAAATTGCACGCCGACCAGAGCAGCAATTTTTCTTCCGCGTCGCGACAGCTGCACCGGTAAACGCGCGGCATACGTTTTACCCTCTCCTCCTCAAGATGTATTACTAGATATATTCGAGTTTTGAGTTGGTCGCGTATCTCCTCGCGGGAATAAATATAAAAGATGCAGCGTTTGCTTATTCCACAAACGGGTTGTGTAAGATTCCAAGTGTTAGCTAAGAGACAAATTATATCAAGGAACCACTTCGAAATCGTATATTGACACTGGCTTGACAGTGCCATTGATTAATTCGATGTTTGAACGGTTGTGCCGACTTGGTTGTTTTATTCACGGGTATTTCCATATACCATATACTATATATATACCATATTTCGTTTACTCTGCATATACAGCGCGGATTCTTCTTTACGATGACTCGCTTTTGACTCGCCATCGGTTGGGTTTAACGAATATTTGTAGAACATTATTGCGTTAATTGTTACTCGGTAGTAAACGGCCATGAGTTGAACGAACTTAATTGTAGCAGTTCATTTTCGCTCTACATTCACCGACTGCAACGTAGTTTCGCCCACGCGTAGATTTTTACCGAACGAGAAAGAAGTTTAGAATTTTCGGTGCAGCATCTGTTAGCAATATTCCATGGCTGGGCACGAAACCTTTTTAACTGTTGGCCGTATAAAAAATATGGTCGGGAGGAGAAAGCCTGGCGGAATACATATTTCAAAGTTGTCTAAATATCTGTGCGAGTGATCTATTCTCTTCCTATGATCGTCGAGCGTTCCCACATAGGGAGTCGAGCCAGTACGACGATCCGGCTCGAAATAATTGCCAATAAATTTGTTTTTCGATCGGCTGGGATTCGAGCTACTTAATCCATTAACCTTAAATCGACTGCGAGCGGTCGAACGAGTCGTCGCGTCACGTAACAACATTTGTTTACACCAGCATGGTGGACGCAGGAAAAACTCGATCCGGCTGATCGATTTCATATCCAATACTTGAATTTCCGTGGCGGCCACGTAGTCGACGTTGATTGGCCGACTGATGCGGTGTATGAGCGCCACTGGCCGCTCTCGAGCCATGCCACTGCGTTGTAACGGAGCATCATTGATGTTAATGAGCTAGATTGGAAAGCTGTCCTGCGTTTGAAAGTTATTGAGCTCGGAACGATCGGCTACCTCTTCTCTTATGCGTGCACAGCGATGGCAATGGCGACGGCTATGATGCCGCCGCGCCAGTGATAGTGGTGGTGGCGATGCTACGTAGAAGACTCACGATCTGTACATGTGCACGCATATTATACGAGCGTGTACACACGCCCGGAGAAGCGTAATTTCATGAATGAAATCTGAATAAATCAGCGTGCCGTGTTATTACGGGGCGTAGCGCGCTCGATAAATCTCGCTAATAAACAGTGACGGCGAGCGAGGAGCCGGACGATGGTGACGATCGCAGAAGATCCGCTTTTTCCTAGTCTTTGTGAAAAAAAAAAAAAAAAAAAAAAACACGCAACTCGCTGTAATATTTTCTTTACGGGCTTCGTGTTTCTTATTATGGCTGAGAAAACGTGATAAGTCAATACGTGAACGTCGCGATCATACACGACACCAATGATGTGGTATTACTCTTAAATGTTTGCGCCGTGACTGTTATTTTAACGGTCGATAGAAAAAATTGATTTTCTATTTCGATATTAGATTTTTGATGAATTGAGTCGTACGTTGTTGAAAGTGAAGAAAGAATTCGTTTCTTATAATTTGAGAGCCACTGGTTTGCGTGTACTTAGCCAACGCAAACAACACATTTGTCGAAGCATTATTGGATCGATCTTGTCGCGCCGCAATTCAGTCGAGCCTCGATGTCCTGGAACGATCCTGCGTAACCAGTTCTACTATACGATCGCGCGCACGTAGCAATGATTTCTCTTGTCACGCGAGATGATGGACAGCATTGTGGACTTACAACTACGAGACGAGTCTGGATATCGTGTTAAACCGTTCGACAACAGTCTCGTGCCCGGTTAGATATCGTGTCGGTGACTCGTCCCGGCGAATAAATTAAGTTTCACCAGAATCTATTAATATTTCATAAGCGCAGGCCAAATTGGGTGAAACTCGGATGAGTAATCGTTGGTCTCGCTCGTGACGGCGAGGAAGTATCGACATCTGCGCGTTCACGAGAGAAACCACTGGCGCGAGTATATTTCTCAGATGCGCTCCGATACTATCTTTAAATTCGTAATTGTCGTGTTTCGCAGTTGGTCAGCTCCTTTTGCGTTGATCGTTGCGTAGGCTCGTCTCGTTGATACACGATACACAGCTTCGAACAGAATCGACGGACGATTATTTACGTTCGCGTTGCTTTCGCGAAAAGAAAAAGGAAATTTATTGTTCCGTGTATGCCACTTTCGCCGTCTGCTTGTGGTACAGATGGTAGGTGTTAAGCAGACTGATGGCGTTACCAATCCGAACGTCGGATCTACACGGGATGTTATTTATAACTGGCGCGATACGCGAAACCGATCGTTAAGCGAATTCCAGTTCGCGCGTATCTCCGGGCCGATTTTCGGTCGACTTCTTTCTCCCTGGCAATTTCACCGGAGATATAGAAAATAGGATTGCCGGGAAGAAGGTTGCGCTTCGCGATTATCCTCGTTATTTTCAACGGTCGAGCACTTACGCGATGTTCCACCGCGTGGTTCGCGTTATCGAGGTCGAACGTCATTTCTTCGAATGGGTTCGATTTTTCCCATCAGAAGTTACGTCGTTACGAGATACGAGCCGAAGCACACGGTTCACGTGTGTTGGTGAGCGCAGCGATGGCTGCAGACCGATGGATAGAGTGGCTGGAATCGAAACGAGAAGTTGGAAAACAGATATTGATCGCTTCCCGTGTGTACGATTCGCGAGTACTACGAGCCGGGGGCGTACACGTGCGCGTTTTCAATGACGTAAGGATTTTCCGGCGTGCATCGCGAGCCAGCCGCCACGCTGAATCGATTCTTTCCGTGCTTGTTACACCGGCGAATGAAACTAAAGGAGGATAGACAAGGGCGAACACTAGAGCTTTACGCAGCAACGATTTCTGAATGCGACTTGGAATAGTTTCGTCGGTCGGCGTAACCATTTGCCAAACGATGCACGTAACATGTCGGTACGAATTCAATTCCGTAGATTCATTAATGAAACGATGCCTCGGACGAAGTTTAATTTGTACAATAGAATCATTCACGATCGAAAGGATGGATTCCACATACGAGACTCGTTTTACCCCGGTGCGCGAGTTTTCCTAAAATGGAAACAGCGAAGAAACAACCGCCATGCTGCCGAGAGACAAAACAGCTATAAGTGCCGTAATGCGAGAGGGAAAGCACTCGAGGTTTAGTTATCGTGCACACGATGCGATGTTGGGCTTGAAACACGACGAGAGTGCGTGCACCCGTTGTATCGTTATCCCTTTCGAAATTCGATACAAGCGAGATATCGATATCGGCAAGCGTGGCAGAATGTTTTCGTTGTAACGCACAGCTATCTCCCCGTTACCGCGTTGCATCTTTACTACACCGAAATTATCGTGAAAAGGCCCTTACTTTGCGCGCTCTTGTTTGGAGTATACGTGCACAACACACGCGAATGAAAGTTAGCTTATACGTACCTATATAAGCTGGCGATAAAGAGAGAAACGCGCGAGCGGTAGGACGTCAGCCATTTTACGATCCAGTGATTTAACAAGTTACATTCCCCGCGGATATTCCGGTATACAGATCCACGGCATTAATTAATTCGAAAAGGTCGCTATAGGCTCGTTGGGTCAGCCCTATTATCAGGTAATTCGCTGTCGCGCCGACTGATCGCGTGATACGCCGCTCTCCATCGCTCTTCCTGGCTGTCCTTCCATTGACACCGTATCCTGGGACCGCTGAATGCTTCGCAGTGATATCGTAATCGACGCATCGATGGAAATTGTAAATTACGATCAGGTTGCGACGATTCGGAGTAATTAGAGTAATATCGATATTTCTTCGTTATGGTCTTCGGAATGGCGTTCAGTACACGTATTAATTATGCAAATCGATAACAAACAACGGGGGGATCCTCAAATTACACGTGGCATAGATTACATCGACGTAAAGCTTTTCACGTATCGCTTTACTTTGCCCTATTTCGGACGAAGCGTGCTTTCCTCTATAAACAATCCCTTAAAAGGAAGCACATATTTTATCCGTTTCATTGACCAGACTTAAATCGAGCAATCCTCTCGTCGAACATCCTCACGAACGTGTAACGAACGAAATGCCGGTAGTATTTATTCGGTGCCACGACCACGGTCACGGATGCCGCTACAAATCGTCGGAACGATCGTAACATCAGGGGCCGGGGGGAGGTTGGTTGGTAATTACGCGAGTAGTGTGAGTCGGAGGAGAGCAGCATTACTTCCGTCCGATATTTTTCCATTTTCCCCGACGGTGGTGGTCGCGGCGGCTGCGTTTTTCGACGGTCCTCTCGTTTTCTTTCGCGAGATCAATAAATCGCGGGACCGTGGAAGCTGCACGGTCGTTCCTCCGTGTCTGCACCACCCCTTCGCCTCCTCTCTCGCCGACACTGCCTGCACCGGTCCTCGTTTCTTTCTCCTCCTCCACTTCACAGTCCCGTGGATCTCCCGAGAGCATTCGAAGCCGACCGTCCGGGCGATAATAAAATAATTCTCCGCCACAATAGACAATGCTCGCCGAGATGATAGTAATTCAAACCGGATGGAGGAAAAAGAGGCCAGTCGTTTTCCGTATTTCTGTCGGCTGTGCGCGGACGCGCCGCCGTCGCGTTCCCCGTGTCTTTCCCCTTCTTCCACTTTTTCTTTCTTTCTTTCTTTCCTCCGTTTGTTCGTTCCTCTCTATCCCCGTCCTCTGTATCTCGCCCCTTTCCACCCTTTCGTACCCTTTCCCCCGTTTACGCTACGGCTCTTTCACCTGCCACCTTCTCTATTCCCCCTGCGACCGTCGCTTGCATCCTCTCTTCTTTCCACGTGAAATTTGTCACCAAAGTGAAATAATACGGTCGCCGTTGCTCCGCTCCACGCGCTCTCCTCGCCGTAACTCACCTGAAAAGGCCAGCGCGCGAGCATGCTCACACGTGCTGTAAGAGGGTGCTCGAGTGTGTTCGAGATCGTCTGAAAATTCTGTGGTAAAAGGAATCCTCGCGGAAGATCGATCGCTGTACTTCTTGCCACCTGTCACGGTGAAGGATGATCGCTAACAAGCATCGGATAAATCGCTTTCGGTGAGAGACGTATGGTACTCGTGGTAACGTTTCGCGTAACATATTAACGTATGAAATCGTTAAATATCGATGCTTCTGAAATTCGAATAAATGAGGACGTTATATTAAACGATTCAGCGTTGCGTGTCTGCTGGCTGATCTTCTTTGCTGGATCATGATGACCGGTGATAAAGCGCCGCTCGGTAACTGAGTGTCCCTCGTTGCCGTAATTACTTGGTCGTCGCGAAGAAGGAAGATCGTCGCTCGGTTTACGGTCTTTGCTCCGAAGAGGCAGGCAACGAGTTTCTCCGCGGCAGACTTACCCTTTTCCCTTTTCTTTCCGCATCTCGTTTTCTTCCTAACTGTTCCATGCCATTTCAAGGCGTACTAGTCCGCCTTTGCTCTAAAGCTCGCCGAGCGAGTTTTAACGAGAAATTAATATCTCGAGTAAGTTGTCGACTCCTTCATAAGGAGGTCTTCGTCTTTTTCTTCGTCTACTTGTATCATTCGCTGCAGCTGCTTCTGTCTTTTCATCCTTTTTTCCCCCCTCGTGCCTCCTTCTTTCCTATTCCTTCCATAGTTTGAAGCTTCCTCGCGTCCCTGCTACGCGTCTCTACTTTTGATTTCCGCGTCTTCTGAATCTCGTCGAATTACTCCTCACTTAACAGTGAATACGATGTCGAAACACTAGCATAGAATGGTATATCATTGCATGGTGCAACCGTTCTCTTTAATCGGATCCGTTTTTCGAGTCTCTCGTACCGCGAACGCTTCCTACGCATGGCTGCGCCTTCCATTATTCTCGGAGGTGTAGTCGTTCGAAGCTTAATTAACCGCGTGTCTCGGTCAATTAGCTAATTAATGCCGATGGAAGCCGTAAGAATCGCGAAAGAGAAACACCCTCGCCCCTTTCGTAACTGGGTTACCAGCGTGCCTCGATGTTCTTGGATCGGTCGCTGAAAAACCTGCAAGCCACGCCGTTTGAATTTCTGAGAATTCAGGCTGGTTCGCATAAATCCGTTCTCTCTTTCTCTGTCGAATGTTTACATCATTTTTAAATCGATCGCTATTCAGCTTTTATCGGATTCATAACTCTGTCCCCGACATTCGTGCCAGGAATATTTCAACTAAAGATTTTTTGGTAATGCGCGATGATGTCACAAATTCCTGACGGTTCAACGACGCGGCGGGATACGATCTTTCGCGTGTATTTCCCGGAAGACGTTCCAGATACTCCACTACTGCGTTCTTTCCCGGTAGTCGCTCACCTTCCCTACCTATTTCATTCGTCGGCCAGTTAATACCAGCTGTCGCTCAGTCATCGACTTCCGAGCCGCATTGGGCCTCTGGTTAGCTCTCAGCGTACACATCCGAAACACGGCTTTGGCAGACATCTGGCAAGCATCCACGCCGGATACTCGAAAAGCCTCGTACATCTATACACGAGACGCCACCAACTACTACGGGAAGCTGGATCTAGGTATTTCTGGGTGCATGGTGAAACTGCGCAGTTTTCCGCGCTCTTTCGCGTTACGAGGACTTTGCCGTGTCTATCCTGTCAGATCTACTTCGCAGCGAAAAATGTAGAAAATGTATGTTCGTATTTAAACGCGATTACTTTAAGTAGAATTGCAAATTCGTAGCTTGAAGCGATAATCTCGAGACTTCGAGCAGTTGATATTTTCGCGTGACATCCGACACATTGAAAGCTTATGTCGGTGGATTTTGATCGAGCCGCGTCGTTCCAGCCGCTACGCTTTAATCCACGAGGACGCGATGCCAGCTGCTAATGAATTTACACCGTCGCGTCTCCTCTAACGTCATTAGTGTCTTCGTCACGGTAAACAGAGACCCGTTCTGTCCCCTTTCATCGAGCAGATACGTATAATCGCTGAAAAAGATTCCGGTCGAAAAAGACGCGACATATCACTCTTCGACCCATGGAGCTCGTAAAACTCGTCTGGCACGCTCGTCGTTCGCTGTGTTTGTCGCGAAACGAGTCGCGGCAAGCTTTGAAACATGTGTGTCCCAATACAGGGTATGATTCTGCGTAATGTCGATGTCTTTGCAAATAAATCGCTTTGGAAGTGAGTTACACAATCATTCGCACGACCTACTGCTGGATCTGCGCACCAGTCGCGGTGAAAATCGACGAAATCGACGAAATCGACGACGTATATCTCTACGTACGTACGATGGAAATGCAAGTGCTCTCGATGAGGCGTGGAAGATTTGTTATGCGCGCGTACAGCGCTTATAATGGTGACAATGGCGTCACCAGGCATTAAAGGGAGGATCGCAGCTATTGAATTGTGTTCGTCGATCGATTAAGTAATTTCGTGGAAATAGTGAAATCCTGGTGCCTCCATATTTAGTCTTCTGTTAAGTCGTTTGTTCTTCCGCATTTACGGAACAGGCTTGCAGCCGCGTGGCATGTATGGAAAAACATGATGGCGTATTTGCTCCATTAGAGCGATATTGGAAGGTATTTAAAGCGAGTCGTGACCGCGGTTTCCGGAGATTTCTCGTTACAAGCAGATAAACGGGAAAGTTACCATTGGGACATTGAATCTCAGAATCGATCGTAATCGCGATGAATGGAATACGTTTTTGTATTTTCACGCGATGTTCCCGATAACCGCTTTCACTGTAACGACGCGCTTTTCCCAGTGTAGACCATTAACTATTTTCTAGACGCTAAAATCTTGCTCGCAAGGAAGTACGTTGAAGGTTTCCGAATCGATATTTTGAACTTCTATTTTACATACATTTCCCATAACGTCAAATCGAGAATTCAAAATATAGAACAGTGGCACGAGAATCTTTTCATCCGTGTATCACGATCTCGCTTGAAAATCTTCCTCGATGGTTAACATTTTTGTCGGTCGATCTTTCGTCCTTTCTACGCGTTCCATCGTTTTTCCTTGTTCGTCCGTAGCCTACGTTCCTTCGAAGAAAAGCACGTGGCGGCTGTGAGCGGCGAAGAACGTTTTCGCCTAGAGGCCGTGGCCGCGGAGGGGGTGAATCCGCTTTAATTTTAGCCATGCTCCTCCAGCCGTGCCGTGGGCAGGCCATGGTATGCACGGTGGTGCTCTCGGCAGCAGCCTTGGCATCGCAGACGCATTATTCATACCTTAATGAATTCTCTGCTGCTCCCCTCCTCCCGCCGCCGATCTCCGCTGCTCGCCCTTGCCGCGTCCGCGCTTCCACCCTCGCTAAGAAGCCACGAAAGTCTCTCTATTTTTGCGATAACATCCCTGTTCCCTCGTCTCGCGGCGTTCCTTCCGCTCGTCGCGCGATTTCGCGAGCGTTCGCTCTTTATTTCGTATTTTTTTCAACGGTTCATCGTTCACCATCCCGTTTTTCCTCTCCCCTTGGCTCCATGGCGCGGCAACAAGGGACGTTTACTATCGCGAGATGAAAAGTCCCGGAATGTTTGCTAGTCGTCGTTCCCGTTCCTGCGCCCCCACCACAACGGAAGATAATATATTTCGAAACGGCTCGAATATTCTCCAGTATATTTACGTTTTACGCGGAACTGCGCGTCGCTTCGAATTTATTCCCCCCTCTCCGAAAAGTAATATCGGTTCATGCGTTACAGTGTATCGGGTTATACGCGACACGATATTACATTCAGGGACGCTACATCACCGTTAATGCCGCGCTGTAGATCCCACGATGCTATACGTCACGCGACCGCCGGCAACCAGAGGCACGATCATCTCCGCTTTCTGTCCCCTGTTTCTGCTAACTCAAGTTCAAGGTATCGATCATACCGAGACGAGACGTGTGATTATCGGTGTGTCGAGTATTTCGCTCGAATATTCTTCTCTGCTCTGACCTACTATTCGCGATCGCGAATCAAACACGTCAAATGGTACACACGGGAAAAATTGCTCGTTTCGTCAAAGAACGGTCTAACGCGATAAAAATTCCATTATCGTTTGGTTAACAAGCGATACGTCTCCCTCTTGGACTTTTTTTTTCGCGATTCTTCCCACGCCGCACTCGACCGTTTAATTGCAGTATCCTCGAATCCCCATTCGGCTCGAGATAAGCCCGAAACTTTTAATTGCTGCTTCCGAATATTTTCCCATGCGCGAACTTTCGACGAGGGTGGCTCCGCGCAACGTCTGGCCCGTAGGGTCACGCATCCTTGCATCCACCGCTCCATTTTCCATGTAGCCTGTTCCGCGCGCGCCGGGACGCCGAGCACGTGCTCGTAAATACACACCGCCCGCGTATCGTGTTGCGGTAATTTTCGTACGAAAACCAGTTCCGACCTGGCTAACTCCGAAGAGAACGAGGAAGCCGCCTCACAGCTCGTTCGTCGCGCTCGGTGTCCCGCTCCTGCACGATTTATGCGCTGTTCCTCGCGCTGAATTTCAAATTTTACCGTTTCCGCTCTGATCATCACATTGTTCCCAGCTCCGCGTTCGCTTTTGTTGTCCGCGTCTAGAGTGAATTAACTTGGTCACGAACACTTTAGTTGCCGGCTCTTAAGGACGATGCATGGAGTATGCACTTACGTATACTTCGTTGCGTTACTCACTAGGTCTTGAGATAGAAAGGAAAGATGCATTTTCGCTTCTGGTTTCACGAATGGTATAAAGCCACGTCGTACTAATTGTTCGGAATTTTGCTGCGTAAACTGCTCACCGTTTCCTCCATTAGTTCTTTGAATAAACCTCTTGCGTTCTATTTGTTCTATTATAAAGTAAACAAATGTGTCGGATATTCGTACCTCGTTCGCCGTAAATTGGACCTATGACTCGCGAATAGTTGCTAACGAACAATATGACTTCATCCTTCCAAGCTTCAATTTTATCGTTAATAAAGCCAATACCGCACGTGTTCTCTTACGTCACGCCACTTCTCTGTAAATTAATAAATTCTCTGACACATTGATATGAAGCAGAATTTGGAAAAAAGCAGTTGAAACGGCATCGCGTTTAAACCGAACCGCCTTGGCGTACAGGAACAGGATGCACCGCGCGATAACCATAAAAGGTTAAGCGGCACGAGGGATATGAGAAGGGTAGATTTCGCGTGCAGAGCCAGTTAGACGAGGCACGGAGAGATGCATATTAAAAGTGTTCAAATAGAGGCCGGCCGAAAAATTTCAGCCTCGCGAGATACCGCCAAATGATGTTTACGAAACAATGCGTCGGCCGTTTGCCGCTCTATCTTCTTCGCCCCTTTCGCGCGGTCGCCGTCTCGCGCTATAGATACCACGTCGGACATTGTCGGAGTACGCGAAATGCGTTGTATTGGTGCAGTCTACGATGCAGCCGGTTGGCGTATCCCCAGTCGGCGGGCTGGCGTTCGAACGCGCCCCGTTACGATGCATTTATGCGGCCAAGGCTGCAGATAAGGAATGACACTGCTCTTCCACCGCCAGCTCCAATCTTCTTGCCATCTCCGCGCCGTTCCACAAGCTTTTACGTTCGATAAGATTTGCACGAAGGCACCCCCTCGCCCAACCCTTCGGCGATGCCTCTGCTCCACATTTCGATCGTAATGACGATTTACATCCACGTGCTCTCGTCGTCCGTGCTTCTTGCGTTGGTCTCCATTTATCCCGCAACGTTGTTTCGTTCTTTGTTAATGGCTTGGTCGAGCGTTCGTGCTTGTTGCGGTAATTTTGGATGCAGGGTAAGAACATTGGGCGAGGTCAAGATCGTTTGATTGGTTGGATGGGTATAGCGGTGAAGGTACGCGTTTGTTCAGGAGTATTAAGACACTTGGTAGTCTCGTATAAAGCGTAATCATTGATCCGTTCGGGGAATCATTTATAGAACGCAAGAATAAAAAATACAATGGAAAATTTAATAATACAATTTAAGTTTATCTTTCTGTTAGATGTATCTGAATATTTATGGACAGGAATGTATAGGAAGAGTAAGTGTTCTTTTATGTGTTTAAAGGTTGAATATCCTTAAGAAAAATTTCGATTTTTAATAGAAAGGGATGCTTCCGAGCATATGGGCTCTTTCTTCATACAAGAATAGACCGATAACGAGCGTCCGAGGGGAGAGTCGAGTTCGATTCGAGAAATGAATTACTTAACCTTCGAGTATACTTACCATTCAAATGTCAGCACACGTCTGAGCATATTTTCATTTGCCGCGGGCTGCTCGACGTTCCGCATTAAAAGGATGACATCATCGATGAGGAGAGAGCGGTACGGGCTGCTTGTCGAGACGACGGGACCGAGAAGTTATAGCAGGCTCCTTGACCGAGATGGAGAGAGAATCGAGTTAAATCGATCTCTAAAAGGCGATCCGTTATCGAACCTTTTACTCCGGATCGCCGGTGCACACACAATGCCCGGCGAAAAGCGTTTGAACTGTAAATGCAAATGTCGATATCTTCGCTCGCGGATGCGCGAGAGTCGAGAACAATGTCGACGCATTAACTCTCGCATTTTTTTCGCTTCCTTCCCCACGTTTCTGTATTTTCTTCGGAACCATCGACAAATACGAGCCTTTTATTCGTACTATATACCTCGGACAAATGGAACGGTCGAAGAAACATGTAGTCGGAGTGGCTCGACGCTAAAACACGAAGCAAACGGTCTGTCGTACGTAACTTTATTATTTCTTACTTCATAATATGTATCGATTACGATAGCGCAATCTCTGGAACGCTCGGTGACGTTAGGTCCAGTTATCGCGAAATTTACATAATCGGTCAATTTCCTGACGCGTATTTTCACCGTTGCGAATATCTCTTTCGCCGTAATCCGGATCATCGATTCGTCATTGTTTGGTAATCAGATGGTTGGGCAACGTTCGAGTAGGTTCACGAGTCACGAGCGTGAACGCTCGCTCGTCTTTGCTCGGGATTTCGATCAACACCGATCTCAGCGTCATTAGCGGAGAGAGCTGGATCGAGACTCGTAGGATTTGTCTCCGGTGACTCGATTGGTACGTCGGAGAACGGTGAACTCACAGAGAGAGAGAGAGAGAGAGAGAGAGAGAGAGAGAGAGAGAGAGAGAGAGAGAGAGAGAGAGAGAGAGAGACTAGCTGGAAGAGCGTAGAACCGCGAAACAGGGGAAGGGAAAAGAAAATCTTTTCTTGTCACGACAGAGGACTGAAAATCGGGATATTCTCGCGGCGAGGAAGCCGAAGATTTATGATCCGACTCTTTCGAGATTCTCTTTGGCGCGGATTCGTGACTCGTTCAGGGGAAAGAGAGGGCGAAACCGTTTCTCGAAGAGAAGCGGAGCTGGAACGTGGCGTGTATTTAGGTCGCGAGAGCCCTTGGGCTGGTTCGTCGCGCGGAAAGACGAATGCGTGCACACACATGCTTCGCAGGTTATTTTGCACGCGCGCAAAAGCTCGAGACTGCCCCTTTCCTCTTTCGCCCTAGCTGTAAATTTCCAAGCGCCGGTGTCGTTTTGCTTTTCCGACTGGCTCCTGCCACCACACGTTTCTTTTGTTCTCACCGCCATCTTTTCAACCGAAGGGAGGAGAACGAACAAAATACGCCCTAAATTATTCTTACCGGGACCGCGTTGAAATTATTCAACTCGGTGGCGACGAGCTCGTCGAGAATAAACGACGTAGCGAAAACAGAATGTCTCCCGTTGTTCGTCGCGATTAATCGCCGATGATGATTCAATGGGTCGCCGACGTGACTCACCGGTCATCCAAGCATCGGCGCACTCATTTCCGGCGCTATACTACGCCTCTAATTACGAGCATTTTTAACGACTCGAGTATTATTCACGTACCAGGAAATGATTTGTACGGAGTGACGTACGGCTGAAACGTAAAAATGTTAATGAATTATTTGATCTCGCGAGCCATTTGTCAGAGCCACTTTTGTATTCGTTTCGAAACACTCTGTGTATTTAACGGTGTTAAAACGTTTTCGATAAATCTAAAAGAATGTCGCAACTTCCAATAAATTTTCACGTATGTATCTTCTTATTTTTCGTTTCAGGTAAGCAACGAGTTAGATTCTATAAATCATCGCGCGAGGAAAACCAACAACGGTTCGTCCAAAACACTTGTCAAAACACTACGTTGGAAACGATCGCGGCTCTGTTCCATTCTTTAATCAACCGTCCAGTCATGACCGATCCGAAGAAAATCAGGTAGGTATGTACAGAATAAAATTGAGAAGGTGATTTTATAGCCGTGGCTCCGCGTTCCATCGAACAATTATCCGCGCGTCCCTGATCTTTATTCGCAACGAATCATGCACAGACGGAACACGGTGCGTTCCCTCGCGGGCAGCTTTCAAACGGCTCGTCGCGTTCGCTTATCGCGATCTCTGGACGCTGGCTCGTTGGACCGGCACGAACTTTTCACCCAAGAATATCGACGCTGGGAAACGAGCGCGTTCTGCATGTTACTTCCCTTAAGTTATGCGGAAACGTACGCGAGTATTCGATTCGCCTTGCTCCCTCGCGCTGGCCCCAGCGTTATACTTTCTGAATAATAATCAGCCACTGCGATTCTGTGCCCGGCGAACGCCGGGCCCTCGGATAATCGTGGGCGAATTCGTGGAATTTTGTGCATAGGGATTGGCTGGCATACAGGAATTCGTGGAAATAAATGGATATGGAAACTGGCGTGGGGTAGAAACCGGGGACAGGGAGTCTAGAGTAAAACTTGGAAGGATAAGGAAGTCTGTGACGAAGGGACGAGTTGGTATTAACGGTAATGAATAGTGACTGAGGAAGGAGGAAAAGGAGAAAAGCCAGTCGAAGGCATTGGAGTATAGCGGAGGGCAGGAAAAAATAACTGTGACAGGGTGAATCGAGCGAAAAGAAAAAGAATAGAGGTGGAGACTAAAGCTACTGACTGGTTGGCAAGATTGCCAATGGTGCAGAGATTGCAGGAGGTAACGCGAGTGAAACGAGAGAAGAGAGTTGCACAGGATGGAGAATCGTGTGGCATTATCATCGCTAATGAATATTCAGTTCTGCTAGGTTCGGCTATTGGCGGGCTCAGGTCGATGTCGTGACTCTAGCTGCAGGTCCCGTGACGATTATCGCTATTACTCACGGTAATCGGTCCCGTTCGTCCTACTACCCCCTCCGCCCTCGAGCACATAGCTTGAAATTTCCTCTCGGCTCGCTTCTCTCCGTGTTTCTCCTGCGTTCGTTTCGAATATTCACTGAGCATTCTCTCTCTTTTTCCTTCTCATAGGAATAAGGCTACCTCTCTCGCTCCTTTCTATTCGATCGTCACCCTTGCAGCGTCGTTTTCACTCTGCGTGGCCCTCTCGAATGTCCGACGTGCCGTGTTAAGCGGCGCGATGCTGCGGCAAAAGTGGTCGGTCCTCGGTGTGGCAATGGCATCTCTTCTCCCTTCGTGCCTGTTACTTGTCGAGCAAATCTCCTGGCAAAAGGAAGAATTTCGCCTAGGGGGTAATGTCAACGTAAAAATTCGAGACAGGGGCAATTACTTTTTCGGGAGGGGCGGCGACTTGTGACAGCTGAAATTGTGTTTTGTAATTAAACTTAATTACCGGCTGGCTCGATCAGTCGTCACCAAGCGGTGTGCGAACGAACGAGAAGCCAGGCAAGAGTAGCGTGAGCGAGCGTTTCACAAAAATTAGGCCGAGCTCGTTTTGCATAATATTCCTTTTTCGTTTTTTCTCTGCTCCTTTCTGTTGCAGTAATTACGAACGGCGTGCTGTTGCACTCTCGAGACCCCTTGCGCAGTCTTGATCGCGACCGAGCCGCCCGCAATTCTGCCTTTATTTCTACTATAATCGTAACTTGAATTTTAATTAATTAGTGGTTAGCGGCTACGCGGGGTTCGCGTTGGATCACGTGCACGGTTCATCGCGGCCACTTTTGTTCAGTGATTTCCATCGAATTCCGAGTTCTATTGCCGAAAAATCATCCGTTTGTTGGCAACGCGTTCGACGCGGGAACAATCGGCCGGTGGAACTCGGTCGAAAAGACGTCGCTCGAATGGACGATAAAAGCACCGGCGAGCGACCGTCCGGGAAAACTTTATTACCGGACTGCCGAGTCGTTATTCCTGATTTGCATTTGTTATTATAATTGGGAATAATCGATGCTCCCCACAGCCCCTATAACGAGCAAACCGCGTCGCCGGAAACGGATCGGGACAATTACTGTGGGAGAAACGAGCCGGCTCGGTTCGACAAAGTTTTCCTCAACTTCGCAATGTCTTCCTTTTACCGTTCTCTATCCTCATTCGTGGCTCGTCTCTGTTCCTCTGCCGTTTCTTGCTTCGTTTCCTCGATTCAATTTCTCCCCAAACGTTGCACGATTTTGGGCGCAGACTATATTCCCGCGTAACGTTTTACCAGCTATGATAAATCGAGAAGGTAATTGTGATAATAACGGAGACGCGAACACGTTGGATCGACCCGTCGCGCCACTTATTTGTGTAACGCTGTGCAAATTGTTTGCGTTGATGTTCGTTCGTGATAGAGCAGATTGCTTCGTGCGAACACTATGGAGTTTCTCCGTATCTCGTGTCTGTTTGATATATGATTAAATGTTTAACGAAAGAAGGTAGTAAAAATTTGAAAGAATAATAGCAGATACGGTAAACTGAATTAACCAATTATAAGAATAGACGGTTCCTCGCATATCATGTCCGATTCACTACATACCGTTTCTTCGTTTTGAAAAAAGAAGGGACGAGCAGGCACACGCTCGTCGAACCGACGCAACACAACGCAACGCAACGCAAATGACGCGTCTGACAAAGTGATCTCTAAAACGGTCATTGGTCACGGGTTCCACGGTACATTCGTCCCCGTCTCTCTCGTATGTGGCGTTACTTACCGTTAGTAGGCGGCGTGCGCTCGCGACGCGGCCCATATGATTCTTCATTATCCGCGACGAACGTGCAAAAGCTCCGTTTATATTTATAAAGCAGCGGGCGCACGTAGTCCGTTAATCCGTTCGATCGACCGCGAAATTGACGAATCGTTGGCCAATACGCGCCGCAGGGAGAACGATAAAGCGGTGCTGTGACAAATATCGAGGCATCGACTGTTTCGTTATTTCCCTTCGATCGACGACGACGACGACGACGACGTCGACGCTCGACACTCGGCTAGACTAATTCCACGGATCGGAATTGATCGGGCAACGGACCCCTTTAAAACGGAATTTCACCGACAGCAATAACCCGATTGCTCGCTCGTGCACGGCTTTCATCTTCTTTAGGGCTGCCAATGTGGCTCGGTTAATCACCGCGCTGGATATAGACGCGTACACGGCGGGAGTAACGAGAAGAGGAGCACTCGTGTACGTGGTGTAGGTGTTGTTAGTACGCCGATACTGTAGATCGTGGAGAGGCAAGGAGCCCGGAGGGCGGTTGCTCCAGTTAACGCGGCCGAGCACTTATCGGAAATTATCAGCGAGACGTAACCTCCATTACGTAGCGAACTACAGCTCGTTAGGGCCTATCTTCGATGCAGGTTAACCGCGTACACCGTGTCTCCGTGTCTTCGTTGCTGCTGCCGTTGCACGCCGCATGCACCGACTTTCTAGCGCGCGATCGTCTCACGATTCCATCAGTCTTTCCTCGACAATTGCGCTGCCACCGATTTTCCTCTTGTTTCTTCTCGAACGTGTTCTTCGTTCTCCCAAAGATCGACAAAAGCGTCGTCGATGTCACGGTGACCAATGATGCTCGGTCAGTCACGGTGAAGGACGTTGGTCTTAACGAGAAAGTCGATCTATTTTTACCAATCGGAAGAAATCGATGGCTGCAAAAAAGCTAAGAAGTTCGGGATCCCTATTCCGTGATGGCGATTAGTAGCCAGAGCTGTTCCAACGTCTCCGTCTGTCTTGCGATGCCCGTTTCGCGATCCTTGTAACTGAAATTACGAAATTTCGCGTGTCGAGCACGTTCTTTGGTTGGACGGAAATTTTTTGGAAAGCCAGTAGATGGATAACTGGCAATGGGCTGGCCGAACGTTCAAACGTATTATAATTTCTGTGGACACAGCGTTAAACGAGCGAAGTAGTAAATATGGAATTGTGTTTACCGTTTTCTACCAACTGGCCAGCCAGCCGGCCTAAGAATACATTCGGACCGGTTGATATTTAAACGCCAGCACTCGGTGGCTCGTGTTATTTTCATTACCATCGCTGGCGGGAGAGCTCATCGTGGCTTTTCTCAAAGGCCAAGACCTTGAAAAATAATTACATTGGCCATTTCACGGACCATCTAGTACTGAACGAAACAGGCTTTCCCGACAAATTGGGCAATAAATCGCAATGGTTGCTCTCGTTTTTCTCTTCTTTCCTGCTTCCATGTTTTCGTCTTTTTCCACTCTCGACGAACGCTTCCTCTCGTCGGCGTTCGTTCCCGTGGAGGCGTGTGCACACGCATAAACAGAGAGAACTTCTTGCTCTAGTGATGTGCGCTCGGCTGATTCAAGCAGGTGCGTTAATTGGAGAGTTAAGTATCAGGAAGCCACCGAGTAGAGTGTGGGAAAACAAGTTCGCGCGCTAACTCGGTAATTGATGTCAGAAAGCGGCGTCGCGGATGGATGTTCTCGTTTCGTGTGACCCGTTTTTCCGCTTACTTATGACAAGTACACGGGCACAGGTGCGCACGTTGGGGAAAAAGACGACTCTCGGCCGAGCGACGAGGGTTGGATAATTTTTCTTCGTTTATGCACACCGGTTTTTCGTCTCGCGTCCATTGAGCGCGACTCGCGGTCGGCGCTTTAATGCTCTTACGCTGTTGGTAGTAGACTGGCGTTACTCTACGACTCTGCGGCGAATTAGAAACAAAATTGACAGCCGCGGTGGTCCGTGAAGCGATCGAAGATTCGCTGACGGCCACCTAGCGCGTGGCCGATTGCGGCCCGCGACTCATTAACGACTCGTTAACGCGGCGAATGAAAACGGTAGCGAGGGAGGGATCTCTTTCTATTTTCTACGCTAGCCGTCGTATTCGCGCGCGTGAACTCGACACTCTGGGATCGATAAAAATAGCGTGGTGACGCGTGAAGGAAAGATACCGATGAAAGTATGTCATCGTTCGAAAGCAACGAACCAGACGATCTGTCGGTGGTTGCGTGAGCCGAGGCACGGATGGATATTACACCGTATTATTCTGCAATCAACTTGTCCTGTCGGTTAACTTCGATAACTGGATTGCGTCGTAATAAATGCTCGGTTAGGACCGACGTGGCAAGTTTTGCCCACCTCTCTGCTCATTGTTATTCTGTTGCGTGCGTGCCCGTTCGTATTGTTCCAAGTGCCTGCTCGAAAACTTGCATCCACCCGAGTCTGCGTTTCATTATTTTCTCTGTGTGACGCATATTATGTTCGAAATCAGTTTCGAGCTCAAGGACATTGCTGGTACCGTAAACGACGTTACGAGCGTTCCCGATATTCGAAATTTCGAAACGCTTTCGAAGTTGAAGCCGTAGATTTGCGTTTTAGAGTCGTGTTATGGTCCAGAGTAACCAGGTAACGAGTGGTATCAAATATTTTTTCTCTAATCCGGCTTATCGTACGCGAGAAGAATACAAAAAGTCGATAATTTCACAAAGAATGAGGTATCGTGTCGCACTGTTGGATTCGTGGATCCTTAACCATGATTTTTCGTTTGCGAGAGAGTAACAAGCAGAAAAATATGAAGTGTGAGATATTAAACACCCTCCTTCGTCCTGTATCCAACGCTGTTTCCGTGTTTCTTCTCTCTTTGTCCTTCCAAGAACAACTGGAACCTCGTAAATCGTCGGTGAACCAGTTATAGACTACGAGGGGAAGCGAAATGTTAGTTACGCTAGTAAGGTTGAGTAAGGTTCGGCAGGGTGGATCGGGTCTAACGGCGGTTGGTAGGACAGATATTCCTTCTACTTTTAGTACATCGATGGATCTAATGTCTCTAGATATACCACCGGATCGATATGTTCCACTCGCGTCTAAATCTAGAGGGAATTATTTTCAACTCCTCGCGTACATTGTACTATTAATTCTCTAATAATTAACGCGACGTTGCCACCATTATCTCTGCCGAGAAGTTCCTTTCTCACAAAAAAAAAATTCATGAAACGTATTTTTGTGTAACGGCAAAGTTAAAGGTTATGTAATTTACCGATAGATTACGCTAGTGGACATTTTTTCCGATTCGAGCGTTAAAAAATTACAGCGATATTCGCAATTAAAAAGCTCGTGCTCCGAAGATGCTGCTGATATTGGCAAACGCGTCACGGCGAGATAAAACGAGCGGGGAGAACGTAGTCTCTCGAAATTGATAAAAGTTTCAACGCGACAGGGTTCTCGTCGTTGGTGGCCATAAAACCGTGGTAGCTCGCGTACAGATTTTATCCGATACGAGCGCAGCGTGCAACCGAAGACCGTTCTGGCTGGCAAGACTAAATAGAGGTCGAAGAATCTTGCAGGGAAGGTCGTGGAGAATCGCGTTGGTTTGATGGATGACCCAGGGTTTCGAACTATTTTGCCTCGTCCGAGGCTTCGGGCAAAAAGCGTTATGGATCGCGTCTAAAGGTATGGAAGTTGGCTCAGGGGTAAGTTGAGAGCCGTCGCTGGGTTAGGGGTGAGCGACGACGGTGTGGTGGTATAGCGATGTTGGTGGTGATGGTGTGGTGGTTGGAGGTGAGAGTTCGACGAGCGATCGCAAGAAACTCTCAAAGAGAGGCTGAGGCAGACTATCGATTTTCTTCACCGTAGTCGTTGTCGTCGTCGTCTACGTCGCCGTTGTACCGCCGAGGAAGAAGGTGCACTCGTCGTGCTTCGATTCGTAAAATTCTCTTTGCCTTCCCTTCGCTGGCTTCGAGCAAACGAGAGGGTAGAAAAGCGGTTGGGAGAAAGGAGGAGGAAACAGAACTGAATTTACGGTGCCACGCGTTGTGCAAGGCCCGTCCGTTTTCCCGCTTCTAACGGAATAACTCTCTCCCTTTCTCTCTTACCTTCCTTCTCTTCCTCCTTGCAGCGAGCAGTGACGAGAGAGATTAGAGGAATTTCGCTCTCGTCGAGCTTTGATCGAATTCCGAGAGAGACGGAGCGATCACTCGCGCAAAAGGTTGGAACAACGTTGACATACCGTTACGGAGCATGTATTTTTCATTTCGACGTCTAAACGATCCCTAAGCGATTCCCTTTTATTTAAACCAAGATAGAAGCAGGTGTGCGCACTTTCAACGTATTTCATTCGAAACGTTGAAACGAGCGCCTACGCGCCACGAGTGGATATGATGAAAAGAAATGTACCGAAACGTTACGATGTCTCTGGGAATTTCTAAGGACAAGCGTTCCCGCCATGCCCAGCGTCTTACAGCGGCATAATGCATTCGGTCCGCGTTCCACCCCTCTTTACGAGTGTACGAATACGATAAAAATGTATTATCAATAAAATATCGAGACGTTTCCGGCGAGATAGCGTGGTTCGCGTTAGTAAATGTTATCGTCATCGTTCCAGGGTATTTATCGACGCGGCGATAAGTGCGCCTTACCGACGATTACAACTGCTACTGCGATATCAGCTCGTTGGCGATTCTTTCGTCGATGTGCTGTAAATGGTCGCGTATTGCGGCAAAATATTCTTATTACAACGTGGAAAAATAGACGCACGCAGATCAGTCTGCGTTTTCCCCTCTTTATACGTCCGTGTTTGTTCCTTTTCTCTCTTGAATCGCCGCTTCGTCCACCAAACGATGCGCTTCTTTCCTTCCTCGAGCCGTTTCCGAGCCCTCCGGTGTCATAATACGATATTCCCCGCGAGTTCAGGGGTCTTCTAATGGAGTTTGCGTGTAAGAATGAGACAAGCTCGAACCCGGCTCGAGCGAGAGACGACGGCACCGGAGACGACGAGGGAACCGGCATAGCGGAGTAGACGAGCAGACGATGCCGCTACCAAGCAAAGGACGGAGGAAGACTCGAGCTGGCAGACAGGGACCAAGAGAGACAGTGCCAGCGGGTACCTTCGTTTCTTCCTGCTGTTGCTGCTTCTCGTCTTTTCGCGAGAGACGGGCTATATAAAACGCGGCGAAGGTTAATTTTATTTTGCTTTGGCGGGGCGAGTTTGTAACAGAAAGCTGCCGCTGTCTTCTCTTTCTTTATTCCCTTTTGTACCTCTCTCTCCCTCGTGTACCGTTCATCTTGCTCTTACCTGTCTTGTTCGTTTCTTATTCGTTTCTTATTCGTCGTAGGGTCGATGTTGATATTCGAAAAAGAAGTTGATAAAAACAGTCTTGCGCTCGTGTTATGGACGTCTTTCTCTAGACGCGATAGGTTTCGAAGATATCGAAGGGAAGCGGAAGAAAGGGAAAGAAAGACAAAGTGTCGATATTAACACCTCCGTGCGAACAAAACGAATTATTCAGTCGTAAGTCGAGGGCAGACGGAAACGGTACGTGGCGTCGTCTTGGGAGCATAAAAGAGCACTACGTGGCATAAAGCGTGGCGTGGGTCGGGAGTCGGGGCGCTTCGTCGTCGAGAAAGCTTCGTCGAAGGAAGAACATCGCACCTTCGCCATCTTAACCTCTCCCTTTTTCCACGTCCTCCTTGATCCGATGCTGAAAAGCACGTCTGAGTAATCGTGCCGGCCGTCCCTATTGCGAATATCCAATTCCTTTCTTCTCGTCTGGCGCACGTGACGCTGCTTTTCGTGACTATCGGCTTGCCGCGCTCCAACGGCACATCCTTTGACGCAGTCTTCTGTTCTTTGTACAGGTACATTTTGGACGTGGAATCGTACGGAACGGCTCGACGTGGTCTCGAAATACGTTTCTCTACGTGTTTCACCGTTTCTCGCTGCGTCGACGAGCAATGTGAAAAATCGCGAAAATCACTTATCGATTTCTCCCTCCTCTTCCTCCGTCTTTCTCGTTGAGAGAAAAATGTCGTGGAAAAATCGCATCGAATGAGAAACGGAACAACGTGAGAGATGGTCGAAGTGGTTTATCGGTAATCCAAGAACGATAATGCGACTACGATGTTCAAAGCTCGAGCGGGTATGTGTGACGCGATAAGTGGCGAAAGAAATAGCGAAACGGTTTATCAAAGATCTGGCGCCGATATCGAACGATGCCGCACGATACCGAGCCACAGCGAAAACATAACGATGTACATTTGCGACGAGTAAGTGATATATTTACGGTAATCCATCGAGAAACATACGGAATCGCATTATCGGGAAAATTTCTGGTGGCGTTCGCTAAACGAGTCGTTCGACCAAGTCCCGGCCAATTCATCGAGCAATTTTGCGATCGTAAAAGGCAACAGCCGATGGGGGTGCAGTTTCTTCTCGGTCGAGGGAGCAGAGCACGATTCACGGCGGAGATCATGCGTCAAGCCACGTGCAACGAAGCCAGCCAGAAGCTCTGCTCGATTCTCCATCCTCGCCGTGCCAAAAGTCCTTTCCTCGCGCCGTTCAACTCTTTGCAAATGCGCTGGACGCGCATTAAAGAGAAATTTATGTGTAATTCGGCAGAGCATCGCGAAGCGTTTTTTTACAGCCAGGCCAAATGGACCGTGACGACGAGCACTCGTTGCCATTATAACCGCTGTTGAATTGTCGTTGCATCGGTCAACCGGACGAAACACAATGGACACTTTGACGAACGAACGAGTTTATGTTCCGTTTGGCAGCCGCCACATTCTTGGGAAGTCGGTTAAACGAACTTGCGATTTTCGAGAGATCGATTCGCGAATACGCCTGCTCGCAACACCGTCGTGTCGTAACTCTTTATCTTTTCCAGCGTCTCGTTAGAAATTACCTTCGAAACCGCGTTCCTGCAATACGTCGCTCGGAAATCGCAAAGACATTCCTTATTTGCGATACGCACAACTATAACCAATAGAATCTACCAAGATGCTCCGACCTCAAACGCAGTCAGAAATGCTCCAGATGCTTCGTATGAATTTCTCATTTCTCTTTCACAGGGTAGAACTAGTCCCCTTCCCATGTACACGCTCGTGTCAGGGTAAATGCATGCACGCTCGCTTCACCGTCAGCTCCCTTTCTGTCACGCCGTGCTCCCTTTCCAACGGCGCGACCGTGTCTTCCACACCTTTTTCTTCGTCGCCTCGTCGCTCGAATTTTCCCCAACCGCGTGGCCCGTAAGTAAGACCTCTTCAAGTGTTATTTTTGCCAGTCTCGGTCGGTCTCTTTGCCAGCTGCACCGGTATTTTTACGAGCAAAGTGGATGGTGTCCCGAAGCGTGGCGTTGCCTGTGCGCGCCTACGACACTTCCGATCTTCGTGTACGTGCAAGGAAACTTCCTTAGTGTTCGTTCTGAATTATGGCAACCGTGTAACGTTCGTACGTGCGCTGCTGCGTTTCGGGGAAAATCGACGCGAAAGTGGCTGTTCCACCGCGTCCACGAGCGCGCTGAATTTGAGGCTGCCCGTTGCGGAAGATCGAATCCTTACTGCGAGATCAGCCATTTTCGTTTCTCTATGGCTAGGATTTCGCGACGATCTCCGGTAAATTCTCGGATCTGTAGACGTTGCTCTATAAAATTTCATTTCGATCTCGTTCCGTGCAGATTCAGTTTCGTTCCCACGGTTTCTACAAGGTGAAGGAAGATAGCGGTTGATGCATAGATTTGAAAGTTTCGGACGCGGTCAGCGCGAAATTGATTCTTCGTAATTCACTGACTACGAAAAACGATACTATGCATCCATATGTAGAGGTCTGTACCGATCGGAAAAAATACGCGATACTTTCTCGAGTAATAGCCGCCACGAAAGTGTTGGTCAAAGTACGACTTTTACCGATGGAAAGTAAAATAAGAGCGAAGCTATTTTATTGCTCTTGGCAAAACCAAAACCAAGAAGACTCGGATCTTATCTGCATTTCGTCTCGCCTCCTCAAATTATAAACCCTATGCATCAACGCAATTATCGAACTGGTATCAGAAGGGGAGCAATTCAGGACGCGCGGATTATGGCTCCGAAAGTCGTAATCTCCTCGTACGCTGTGAATTCGGCGTGCATAATCCAGCTCGTTAATCCATCTTAGCAGGCATCGGTGCCTTCTTGACACCGCACGTCCGTCCGAAGGGGGATAAATAAATAAAATATTCGTTTCTTGTCACGGGCGTACGGTAAATCCTCGTCGCCCACGTTCGTGCAGTCGCGCTCGAAATCGGATATTCGATACACGTGCACGCGGCGTTATTCGTGCCAGGTAAAACCAGGGGGAAGCTGACTCTGGTGATTCGGCGTGGTTGGAGGGACCGTTTGGGTCGTGGTGACTCGCCTCGGGCCGCGCGAGTTTCGAAGCGGGACTGAGCGCTACTTATCGGTCACAGCGGGTCGTAGCCGAGCATTACACGTGCTCGTCCTCCTTTCTTTTCTACGTCGTCCCTCTGTTGCCTGTGTCTACGTTCCTAGTAAATACGAACGGTGTACACGAGGTTCCGATAGAAGGAGCGAGCGTGACGCAACCGGCTGTTTGCGTAAGAAGATACAGGTTGCTTCAAGTGGAAGCCACGGCTCTCTCGAAGGCCCGTGCTTTTTCAGGGTAAATTGAAGAAACTTTTACGGCAAGGATAGCTTAGAAAGTGTTTCTCTGAGGATGGAAGCCATTTCGGAGACTTAGCGGGAAAGAATATGGCGACGTTTCTGGGAATCGCTAGGATTATACTGGATTCCTAGCAATGTATGTTTATTATAGAACGTATTTACGTTCTTAGCGGCGACGATCATCTATATTTACTTCTAGCCTTTAACAAAATTGAAAAAAGGCAGATCGATCTTCCGATCTACTCCAGTTACGATTCGCGTCAAGTTGCCGATTCTATGATCCTACAGATCGTAATCCTAGAAGGCGATTGAGTTCTGCGAAACTTATCCCTTTTTTAGATTAGAAATTGTATTCGTAAGAATCAAGGACGGTCTTTAAACGAAGTTGAATTTCTTTTAAGGAAAATTTCATCGGTGCGCGCTCTAGCTCGTAAGAAACGAGCAGCTCCATCGGATTCTGCTTTCTATAAGCTGAACTCAGCACGCGGAAGGAAAATTCTGGCGAGTTGGCGTCTTCCGTGTTTTCCTCGGAACGGGTTCGCGTAAGGGTAAAGAAGCGAAAACGAAGACTTGCATGGAAGGTAGGAGGTAAAATATCTGGCGTCGATATGGTAACCGTTTCCTGTTCTCCCGTGGTCGTTCGATTCGCTCGAACGACGACGAAGCGTTCGTTTCGCGGATACAAACACGCGAGTCGCGACTTCGATAAAATCGACGATGCGAACGTTTATCTGCGTGATAAGCGCGATTTCGCGCGGCGTAGGGCCCAAGTGAGAAGGCGAGCTTCGATTCTGCAAAACAGAAGATAATATCTGTGGAAAAGTAGAACACGGCCTTATCGGATATAGAACTGGAAGAAACTTTCAACGGAATTCGCGTGTGTTTGTCAGCGCGCGATGATTGCTCGACGTCTCTCGGTTTTTTCGAGAAAACGTCTGACCACAATTCGCAGAGCAATCTTCTAAAGTTGTTTGTGTCACAGAGAAACTACTTCCGACTGTATCCTCGGGTGTATACCACGGGACACGGACATTTTCATAAAAAAAATAGCTTCAGCTTAAAATCCCTTAGCTTAGTTCCTTCCATTCTGGGTCTCCGGCACGGGATTTCAGGATATGACGCAATTTCGGTATTCCTCGCCCATGGCTGGTTAAGAGTCTTTTGTCAGAAGAAAAATTCCCGTTACGGTAACTTTTAAACGATGGCATAGTGCGAGACAATGCAGCAGCTCGACGCGAGCCCCATTATCGTCAAGATTTATACGCGCCGCGATGGCAGCGGTCTGATATGTCAGAATGTTTGAGTCGCGAAACGTAATCGCGAGGGCGTAGTAGCGACTCAGGGACGCTTCTACGGAGTCGACTTCGCGATATCGTCCACGACGAATAAGAACGAACAAGAAGTTACCTAAAGAGAAGAGACAGACGGTACGGCCATCTTCTCACGAATTTTATTTACGAGGCCGTAAAGATCGGTGAGCTTTTTGATTGCGTTACACCGCGATGGAATGCGCGTTCGCGTTCTCGGTAGTCAAATGTTTATTTCTGATAAAAGAGCGGGGCGCCGCTCGTAAAACTGTTGTCGAATACACGTCGACATCTAGCCCCAGTCGCTTATAGAAAACGAGTATCTCGCGTTCTAGCCAGTATATATCGGGTGTTATACGCCCGACAGAAAATCGATAACTTTACGGTTGATTTTTCAATTATCTCTTCTGGCTGCACGGATAGACTAATAACCGAAAGTCGAGCATATAGTCGAGCTCCACGATTTGTTTTGTAGCTCTCTTCCTCCTCTCTTCGTTCTTTTTCTCTTTCCGCTTTCTCCTTTTTTTTACGAGCCAGCTTCATCGCAACGGTTTTACGTGTCGTACCGCTTTACATGCAAAAATCAGCGAGCGAAGCGCTCTTCTCGAATCTTTTTGGAAGGATGGTCGGGTCTCGGTTTCATAAACCGACATCTTGCATCAGTTTTATGGATTCCTTCCAAACGGAAGCCTGGCCGGCTTTCACTGAACTTGTAGCGGTTCGCGCTGCAAAATTTCAACGTTCTTGTTACCCTTTAAAGAGAGCTTTAATAAAAAGAAAACTAGGCAAAGAATTTTGCCACGCACGATTCGCTTCCAAAAACTCGCCGCTTTCTCGTGTATCGCCTCTAGCGTTTGATATCTTAGGCCACTAAACTTCCTACGATTCGTTTGTTCTTCGCTTTATTACTTGCACGCGTGATAGATATTTGTTTAGCCATTTTTCTCCGAATAGAATTTCTATCTTCACCTGCTGTCCTCGTCTATCTGTGACTCACCGAACTTTTCCCGGCGATATCGCCTCAATTACGCTCGGTCGAGATGGTCGTATTATCGAATTAGCCGTAAAGATAGGATCGCTTTCGGAGCAGGACAAATACAGATATCGTGGAAACGTCGGTCGAAGAAACGTTCCGGTTCTTCGGAAACCGCACGTCGAGTCATCCGTCAGCGGCGCGGTTGACTGTCCTGGCCGACAAGAATAACCGTAAAACAGTCGGGAATCGTGACGAAAGAAGCAACAATGGCGGGAAGTTTTTCCTGTACTTAAATCTTTTTACATCCGCGCCGCGACAGACAGCGAAGGGAGAAGAGGATGTTGTTCAATCGTGGAGAAACGACGCGACGCCGCGCCGTGCCGTGCCGTGCCGTGCCGGTTAGAAGAGAGCGAGGCGGTCGCAACGATTTCGATTCTCGCACGTTTCACACGACTTCTTGCGCCCCTTGACGCGTATTCGTTGGCTCGAGACGTCATCGAGATGAAAAGAAAGCTTATGTAAATTACGATGGTCGGAAAGTACGTCGCGATGAAAACACGCGACTCGTTCTTGTTCCCGAGCCGAATCGTTCGAGTTTCAGCGAGTTTTGGGCGAGAAATAGAAAAGGGGGAAGGGTGAAAGGGGTAAAGGAGGGGGAAGGGATGCGAAGAAAGGAGTTGGAAAAAGAAAATCGAGGGATGAAATTGCCTCTCTGGCTCCACGACGCGTATTGTTTTCTTTTCACCGTTCATTTACCTTACGTGCCTGCTTCTCGCGTTCAAGTTTACGCGCGAGACTTCTTTACGAGCTCCGACCATTAGCGCGGCTGCTGTTTTCGTCTGGAATTCGCACGCTGCCCGCTTAATTAGTCACGCTGTAAGCGTTTGATGAAACTTTAACGAGCATACGCGTGGTACTTCCTTCGAGTTCCCTTTCGCGTTGATTCACGAGCAGAACGACAGTGTGCACAAGTCGCTTCGTTCGAGCTGATTCCTCGGAACGCGTGATTTCCGACCGCTTTGAAGCGTTACACCCTCGACTGGGCCGCACCCTCCAGCTCGATCAGCGAGTTTCGTCGTGGGTCGATTCTCTTCTTTTCGTTCGCCGGAGAGGCGGAATCGACAATGCGTTCGCGGCACAATGATTAACGACAAGTAGACGCTCAGAGGATAGGGTAAAAAGTGAGAGGACTGTTAAGAATAGGTAGATGGAGAAGGAGCGAGTCGAAGGGTTGTTTCCCGAACGTTATCCAAGCATCCAGCGCTGGTACCGTGTAAACAAAGAGAGAAGAAGGCAGACCGGAACAGCGGAAAAGAGCGGAGGAAGTGGAGGTCGAGCTTCGCCAGTCTCTCTCTCTCTCTCTCTCTCTCTCTCTCTCTCTCTCTCTCTCTCTCTCTCTCTCTCTGTGTATACTCGGTTATATACAAAGAAACTAGCGGGCAACCCCAAGCAGTCGCATCAAAGGCGTGCTGGAAAAGCTGCAAATGCGCGAAAGAATGGGTTAAAAACCCGAGGCGGCAGCGGGCGTCGTCGTCGTCGTCGTCGTTTTCGATGGTAGTGGTGGTGGCCGACGTGCCGGTGTGGCTGTTCGGGAGACTGTCGAGGGGGTGAGGGAGTGCATCAGAGAAAAGAAACGGGAAGGGGCTTCCAGTGGAAAGGCTCTGAAGGACGCTGGAGGACCTTAAAATGAAAACATTCCGCCCTCAAAGCGTCCCTTCTCCGACACGCGAATTTCTTTCTCTCTTACTCCGTCCTCTTCTCTTTCTGTTTTTCTCCCTCTTTCTCGTTTTGCCTATCTCTCTCTCTCGATTGCCGCACCCTTCGTAACCCTGTGTCGTCGTATCACTCCTTTTGAATGGCGCGGCTCCATTGGCGGCAGAAACGCGGAACCACAGACGGCCTTGATGAGCACTGATTCGTCGCGTACGCGTTAGCTGTAAAGCTCGTTTCGCGTGCCTGTGCGATATGCATGTGGCGAGGTGTCGGGCACGTACGCATCGAAAAAAATTGCTCCACTTCCTTTGTAGATTCTCCACGAGAACTCAATGACGCACGGCTCTTTTCACCGCGCGGCGAAAGCCGTTTAGAGGATTCTTGATGCGGTTTCTCCGGTTCTTCGACGAGTTTCAGCGAACATCGGGATTGTCTGGTCGTTTAACCAGCCATGGAATTTTGATTTCTTGGGCAATATCGTTCGACGAGAAATTACGCTGTGTAGGACAGATAGCGTTATTATCTTTTAGAGGATGCCGTTTCTCGCATAACAAACCCGGACAGCTAATATCGCGGCTCTAGAGAAACACACCTCTTATCTTTCTTATCGGTAACGACGTTTCTAAGATGTGGAGATCAGATAGGAGTACAGCCACTTACAAATTTTACTCGCGGTACAACGGAAATTTTGGATTCGAAGTTCGACAGAGAAGAGTACGTAGATCGTATATAATCGTATGTAGATCGATAAACTGATTCGACGACCTTCGTTGATAGCTTTCCCAAGCAGCCAGACTCTAAGTATCGAGAAACGTTCTTATAAATTACGTTTAATTTTTGGAGAGGTCGCTTTTAAACGAAGGATGGAAAAACGGGGTTTCTTCTCCATTAAACCTCCGTCCACGGCGTTCCGCGTAACGAAATACCCCTGCGATTATTCGTCGGTCGGCGAGTCAACGATCCGCTTCACGATGGCACGACGTGATCGATCGCCCTCCCTTCTTCCTGTTTCATCGTCAAAGTCCCAAAGGAATCGACAGGGCTGTCCACCGTTCGATACTTGCCGAGCATGACGCTGGACACGATACGTCGTTAATCTTTCGCGCTGCGGTCTCTAGCGAAACCGGAAGTCGATCCAGAGACCGATGTCGCGCTGCCAGTCGTCATCGTTGGTTTCCCGATGCAATCTTCGAAATTGCACCGGGACCGATCTCCGTCGGAGTTCGGAATCGTCTCGATTTTCTGTCCGAAAGAGTCACGCTCGACTCGCACACCTTCTTTGACGCTTAATTTCATGGCTTTCGCGCCACTTCAAACTAGTATCGCGCGTGAAAGCATATCGCAAAGTTAGTTAGGAGAGGAACTCGCTCGAGTGGTATTTCTTAGCGCCAGCACGTTCAACGTTTCAGGAAAAAACACGCGAACAACGGGACGCACCGAGGTGGAATATTTAAATTGCGGTATGTAAACCGCGTTATGCAATCAAGCTGAGAAAACGTGTCGCGAGCCGCGCGAGAGATAAGTTGCGCGATACGGCAGGTACGATTGTGTAATGCGTCGCCGAGAGCACGGGCAGACAATATCGATTGCGAAAAAAAGGGGAGAAACCTGGACGCGTTGCTCTTACAACCGACATTGTTTATCCACGATGGTGTTTCAACCGTTTTCGAATCGTCGTTTCCTTCTTGTACGTGGGTTAAAGCGTAAGATCCTTTTAATCCAGAATATAAGTATTCATTTGGTATTTTTTGGAGACCGTGATTGATTCGTATTAAAGCGTCGTTAGATACGCTGCAACCAGACGTTGAGTCAGCTTGAACGGAGAATCGCAACGGGGTTAATCGATCAGTTGAAGAAACGGTCGGAACGACGGGGATAGACGACCGACAATATTTCCGGCGTATTCCAAAGGGATAGCTGGAAAAGTCGCAGCCACTATACGACGCACATATGTACGTATCCTCGTTGGTAATGTCGCGTATCTATCGCTGGTGTTTACCTATCGCATCGATAGCAGTCGCGGCAGAAGTTTAAGCGAGACAGGAAGGGAACTGGGAGTTTCGGCGTGCGGCAGAACGACGCTGGTGGCCGATCTCTCCTCGTTTTTCATCGGTTCCAGTCAATAAAGCTCGTGGCTGTTGTTTTGCCTTCGGCTGACCACGCCAGCGCGGTTCCGTTCTTGCGCTCCGCAACTACCTCCGTCCGTTTTTCTCATTCCATCCGATTTCCTTCTTCCTTTTCATCCTTCCGCGTCTCTTCCTACCCTGCCCTCCCCCCCCCCCCCTACACGCCCGTAATCCTGCACGATCTTTCTCTCGTATACTTTTCGGAAAAAATTCCCCGCGTTATTTACTCGTTCTCCAACGAAGAAATTGCATTTCCACGCAAAAAGGGACGCGCCGTCGACTCGCGTCGCTCGATCGATCTTTCGTTGTAATTTTCGTAGCGCTTTCGCGAATAAGTAGCCTGGACTTATCGCGTATCGACGGTTAAATTGTATTGTAATGATTTTAAATTGTATATAGGGTGACGCAGAAGTTTCTAGCTGTATCTAATATTTCGTTCGTTAAATCTCTGGATTAAATTAGAAACGGTAGCATCACAGAGGAATTCACGGTACTTTAACGCACGATTGACAATCGGTTGGTCCAAGTACCTCGGCAGAAGGTCAACGAACCCAGTGCAATTTCCACGTAGAATTTAAATCCGGCCTATCCCGAGGATCGTCAGGAAAGCGTTCACGGGACAAAGTCGCGGACCGTGTTTTCGCGTTACGAGCAGGAAGAGCGGTGTGTACACCGACTGCTACCGGATTCACAGTCGCTGCCCTCGATACAAAGGTTGCTCGTCGGCCAAACGACGACCGCACTGTGTCCATGCTTCTCCTCTACCCTACCTCTTTTGTCGCCGGGCTTTCCCTGCTCTAAAACTGTGCTCGAAAACGACCGAAAGACCGCGCGCTGAAGCGCTCTGCGTGGAGGATATCGGGCGCCGGTTCGCTGCTAGCGTTTATAACCGATCCCCCAGGAAACGAGCGCGAAAGGAAGAAAAATAGGGGATTGGACCGAGGAGAAGGAGTTGGCCTTTTGGTCATGGGAAACGGATCCGAACAAGAGGAATTGGCTAGCCGGTGCGTGGTCGTTGAATCCACGTAGAACGACGTTCGTTGGAAATTGATAAAACGACAAGGAATAATTCGGAAGAAAATACAACAGCAGAATCGTTGTTGAGAAATGTACAGAGGTTGATTCGATCGTCGTATTTACTTTTTAAGATGACGAATTTTTTACGTCGGCCAACCGTTTATATTCGGACAGAATAGCTTCTTCGTTGAACGTTTGAAACACGCACAACTAGCTCGAGCACCGAAAATTGGTGGCAGAACACGAATTTACTGGGAACTTCGTAGCTGACGCGAGTAATGGGTCGTTCGACGAAGAAAAGGAAGCGACCGCGACTTTCACCCGTCTCGCTCTCTACCGATTTGTCTGGAGTCGTTGCAGGAGGGCTGTCGCAATGACTGATCGACCGACTTCTATCTCGCCGGGAACAGATGAGAGGAACACGACGGTGTGTCTTGTCACCCTCACCGGGCGCTAGATTTATTTGCGCGAGCCCGGAGTACCTCCGGCAAGACTGGTAGGCTGCACGGGTGATCGAATGACTCCGGATCCGAGAGCAGTGATAATGAAATTGCCGTGAAAAACGAGCAAGACACCGGTAGCTGGCGTCACGGTACAAATGTACTTCCGGCTGCGACAGCTTATAATTCAATACGCACCGCGTGGAACCGTGTAGACTCGGTAAAAATCAAATTACGATCTCTTCGACGTTTAATTTCCACCGTACTGACTTCGATATATACACGCGCGAAGATTAAATTGCACGTTGGAGGAAAAAAAAGAAAAAAGAAATTCTCTGTAATTTTTAAACGCAACGCGGAAAAGCATCCTTTTTAATTGCGCGCTACCCGTGATAAAGGAAAATACACCATGGTCGAAGGAACACGAATCACGTTTGTGTTCTCTCAGCCGAGAGAGCCCTTCATCAATATTAAATCCACGGACTCGGAGAGAGAGGCGGCAGGAAGAGGGATCGTCCTAAACGTCGCACGGACACGAGAACCACCGGGAAAAGATCCCCCGTGTTCCATCTGCGATAGAAGGACGAAAAAAGGATCGGGGTGAGATCTCGTGCGATCGTACGGGTACCTGCCAGGACGTAGGATAAGGGAAGATTAAACGAAACCTTAAGCGACCAGGTCGTTTTTAGCTTATACGGGGTGGCAAGGTTTTGGGGGGAGGACGCCGAGGGATGGCGGCGCGTTCGAGCGTCCTGCGGCACGGGGGAGGAAGGGCCTCGAGCGTTCGGAGAGACACTTCCAGCAAGGGGTGTTCTCCTCCTTCTATCTGTGTATTGGTGCCTCCGGCCACGTGTACGCACGCACCACGACTCTGCGAGCGTCCTGTAAAATACGAGCGTGCCGGAGTTAAGCCGGCCATAGATCGTGGAAAGCGGAGAGTGAAAGAGAAAGAGTGTGAAAGCGACGCGACGAGTAGCAAGGGACTGGGCTTTCAACCTCACCTTTCGCGCCAGCTACAGGAGTCTGCTCTTTCGACTCTGGAATCTTCTTACGTTTTCCTGCCTCCGATTGTCTCCCTCTTCGATTTCCCTTCTTCGATCCTTTCGACGAACGCTAGACAATCCGCTCGAAAATTTGTGAGAATGAAAATCCAGTACCAGTGATCGATATGCACGTATGTTTCGCTTGGCTGGTAAACCGATTTCCTAGCACTCTGGTCGTTTAACGATTCCAAATAAACGACCGAGCGACCTCGCTTCTCGAAAGTTTCCTAATTAGCCCATCAAATTTGCATACGAGTAACATAGAACGAACGAACGGAACGGTCAATTAAACGGGTACACTTTCAGCAGGGAATATCGAAGAAATTAAGCGTCACGCCTTTATCGTCTCTCTATGCGATAAAAGACGCCATGATACGACGCGATTGTAAAGAGTTCTATCGACGTGGTGGAGAATGAAAACGCCTGGAGCGTCGATTTTATTCGCAAAGTGACGTGTCACTCGCCCTTCGGCCCTCGATCGCCACCCTACGTGCGCACCTTCACGACGCAGTTAAATACATGCGCAAGCAAGGGAGGGGACTGTCACAGTCCCCAGTGCATTCGTCTCTGCTAAAAGTGGATATTAATGCACTTAGCGTCGGGCTGCGACCTAACCTTAAATCCCGGCTTATGAATGTGTAATACGTAATGACCAGCGGTGCAGGCCTCGAAAACGCACCCGCCCCTGGCGTCCAGCAGGGTTGTAAAGCGCGCGGATGAAGCGGGAAAATGGAGTCAATGTTGCCATCGTGATTTAGGTAGCTTTGGTTGCATTGTCGGAGCAGGGGTTGCGTTTTGAAAGGTCGGCCGTCATTGGAATTTAATTAAATCCATGGTGAATTAACGAGTATTGATGGTGGGCCCGAAAAGTTGCTGTCGTGATTTTTTTCATCGATATGTATTTAATTTTCAAACGAATTCGCTTCGAACGTTACTATATAGGCGGGTGCGCAGTTACGAATGCGATCGTTTATTGAATTTTACGAATCGAACCGACCATTAACGGTACATCGCGGAATTAGTTTCCCGACACCTCAAACAATTAACGAATTGTTACACGACGAGGATCGAAATTTGAAAAACTTGCGAGTCGTCCTTGCGACCGCAAATCGATGGACGCGATATTTACGCGATGCGGCGCCGCGAAACGATTATACTGGATGCAATTTTCAGAGCCGCTGGAAAAATCGAGAGATATTGAATTTCGAGCGGGTAACGGCCTGCAGAAATAATGAAATATTTTTAATTGACTTCGTCCGCCGCGAGGAACTCGATTATTGCGCGCGTTTATGCTGAACGCGCGTTGAAACCACCCCTTTCTCGTCGATTATCGTTTTCGACGTTCTTTATACCCTGAAATGGAGAGAATACACTACTGTCACCGAGATTACGACTTTATTCGAGAGTTTTAAAAACATTCGTAGCTCGTTCAGATCCAGACAGTAGTTTCGAGAGTAAAAAGTGGCACGTTGCCGCTGCGAGCGTACGTTATCGCAAACAGAAGGGACGATCCAACGTTTAATCGTTCGAGGTATAAAGCACAGAATTATAAATTCGACGCTTCGTCCGGAAGACGAGACACGACACAACGCGCAAGTGCCTTTGAACCATGGAAAATTTACACGAACATTTGTTTTTACCGAAGACGATCTCGACCTCTATTCGAGCGTAACTTTCCATGCTTTCAAACACTACGTTGCTGAAAGGAGAACCGAAGGTAGTTTGGAAAGAGAAGAAGGGCGAGGAACTGTGTTTCGAGCAGCGAACAAACCCGTGGAATATCATTATCATGCTGCCACACGCGAGCATGCATACTTCGGCATTGAATTTCAGCGCGCGTGCACCGTTGCATCGGCGATACTACCGGCCAAACTCTTTGCCCGCGTGTGCATTCCGAGAACGTACCATGCACGCACGTGATAGGTATGTCCTGCACATGCACGCGGACAGGAAAATACGCGTGAAAACTATACGCGGACCACCGACGAGTAAAAAATTCGATGACCAGATGCACTTCTTCCGCTCGTGCCTTAAACGAACGTGCCTTCTTCGTCGACTACGCCTCTTGAAAATAAAACGAGTGAAATTTGAGAAAGATTTCGAAAATAGAGGAATTTCGTCGCCGCCTCGAATAGCACGACCTTTATGGTGTTTCGAGACAGAGGCGGCTCTGTTATTAGGAGAATGACGCGCTGGAACGCGTGTCTGGAACGACCTTAATGGAGCTGTCCTTGCGGATTTTAATCGCGGCATTACTCGATATTACGCAGAGATGTCTGTAGCTGATGTTTAATCCACCACGTTTCGAGCATTCTCCCTCTTTTATTGGAACCTTTGTACGGCGTCGCCGATGGTGGATGTGAGTTATTGGTCTGTTGTGGGTGCGGCGGGCAGCCGCATTTTTTTCCTGGTTCGTTTAGAAATACATTAAGTGAATTAGTATCTAGATGGTGAGATATTTAAGAAACGAGTTTCCCTTATCCTACGTTAGAAGGGCGTTAAAACATCGATTTTATCGAGAAACGTTCGACCACGGAATAATCAAATATTTTGTATATGTACATAGATCTGGAGTCGCGATATCGAGCAAGATTACCTAACATCCTGTGAATCATCTGACAAGTCGATAGCGGCAGATTTTAACACTTGCGAATTTCGATAAACGTGTTGAAGATTTACGAATTTCTATCCGAAGTCTTTGTTAATTTATCATGAAATTCGTTTCATGTCCGTGACAACTGTCAGCCAAATTTTTTTTATTCCAAAAGCTTCTAACACTTTTTTAAACGGCACTCTCTTCCACGATTAAGATCGTACGCTATATTCTGCCAATTTTATGATTATTACATTATTATAACTGTTATGATTGTCATAATATTATAATAGACGACTATTATGATAGAAGATAGAATGGTGAACGTTTATGGAAACATCGAGTTATTGTTCTTATCGTGATAACGCGATGGCGCCTGTAGTACCAATCCGCCATTAGCATGATTTATCGGCAAGATTGGCTGGATGTACCAGAGCTTCCGACGCGTAGGATACGTACGAAAAATCGGTTTCACCGTTATGATGGAGCCTTAACGCGTCGGAGCGTTCACCGCACGAGCGTTCGATCGAACTAAGAAGAAACTTTTCCCCTGAACTTTTTCCCCCATAACTGGTTGCTTCTTCGGTTCGTCGATTAGATCGGTTCGCTCCGTGTTCCGCGAATTCCACCGAAATAACTAGCATGTCCTATCGATCGGCGTCCAACCGATAGCTTTAAACGAAAGTCTGCTCTTTCGAATCGGGAACGATATTTTCAGCAGACACGGTTAACCGATCCATCAGTGGTTCTCCGCGAAAGTTCGATGTACACGATTTGGCTGTGCGAAGAAAGAAAACGAATGAAACGACGCCCGACGCCGATGCGCTGTGGTTCTGGCCAATTCTCGATTAAACGGAGATACACAATTAATTACGGCCTGGGTAAAGTTTGAATAGCGTTGCTTTCGAAGGATCGTTGTTTTCACTCTGGCTCGTCTCTTTCCTTTTTTCTCTCCCTTTTCTTCCTCTCCTTTTTTCCCTCTCGCGAAGCGCGGTTATGTGTCTTTAACAGAACTGAAAGCGGGGGTAACTGCCTCAAACGGATAACAGGAGTGGAGTAACCAGATCTACCATCCCTCCTCGCGTAGCAATTCACTCGCTCGCCAGCCCGCTCATCCGACCGTCCGTCTTTTTGGTCTTATCGACCGCAACCTCCTATTACGCTGTCGCTTGCGTGGAGTCGCGCTCCAGTCTTCCCCCGCGTTTCTACGTCTCCCTTTCATTTTTCCTTCCTTTTTATTTTCCCCCCTCTCTTTTTCTTTCCTCGATCGGGAGTACGATCCATCGCGAACGCGGCCGACGAAGTTGCCGAATTTGCCAGCCGATCGAAACGGCCGTCGTTGTTTCCCTCGCTTTATTGCTTTTTCATGGTCGTTCTCCGTATGAACGTGTTCCCTGTGTTAAAACACGCGCTAGTTTTGTTTTATTACTCGACGATATATTTATTGGCGGGAGCTTAACCTTGTTTTCTCAAAAGTCTGTCTCGGATATAAAGTTGATTTATGATTGGCATAACTCGGTTTAGTTTCTGAAGTTATCAGCTCCGAGCCTCATAGTCTCTGTGTGGAAGGTAATTTAGGAAGATCGAATCTAGTTTAGTATTCGAAGAAGTACAGTTTCCTCGATTCTTCAGATTGAACGCGATCAGTATGGTTGAATTGGGGGTAATCGTTTTGTTATGATCTGCAACGTGATTGTGAACTCGCGAAGCTGTTGGATTTTATACAGATAATGCGCAGTCAAGGTTGTGTCTTGCTCTCGAAGTTTCCTCCTCTGTATTATCATAAAAGAAATCTCTATCTGAAACATAAATTGACCTGTATCCTTTTTTTGGTGTTCCTCGATAGAACAAAAAATGATGGTAGAGAGAAAGGGAATGATTTTGTGTATAATGCAGTCTTCAACAAAAAAAAAAAAAAAAAAAAAAAAAAAAAAAAAAAAAAAAAAAAAAAAAAAGAAAACGGTATATCTTTAAGAAAATACTTTGTATGGCTCCGAAGCGCAGAAATATCGAAGAAAACCGATGCGTAGGAGCTCGCGAGCCGGTCGATAATCGTTGAAAGAGCACGCGATTGCCTGCCGATTACAGCGCCGACAAACTAGAAAACCTCGCGAGTAAGGCTCGTGAGTCATCGATAACGAAACCGTTGATCATTGGCAGCTATGTTTGGTTCGGATCGATATCGAATCGAGTCTTCTTTTGCGCTGTTCTCGGGCAAAAGTATCCGACAAAGTGTATTACGATCCCCGGGCGAAAGGGTTGGTCTTCATTTCAGGGATAGTCGTAGCCTCTTTTCTTTCAGTTTACCGTGCGACGAAAATAATATTATCCCGGTCGAACGGGTAGAAGATTTCAAGGGGCGCCCGGCCTCGATTCGCAGGTCAATCTATTTAGCCGGAGAGGATCGAGTATCGAAGGATCAACCATAGGCGAGGACACACTATGGTAGATACGGCTGGCCTCTCGCGGGGCTCGCTGTCTCTTGGAAATCCCTTTTACGGCGTGTCCTTCGACCCCTGGTTGCCTGTAAACCTCACAAATTACGTCCCAGAGGGCGAGGCCAGAAACTCGGCGGGGAGCAGGTGCGTGAATTCCATCGTGTGTCGGTCGCACACGCCGCGAGCGTATATTCACGTACACGCATATTATTACCTTAGCTGGCTCCCTTCCGTCTTTTCTCTATGCCTACGTTCTATCCCTTTCGACCTACAGCTTCGTTGCTTCGGCCAGCGTTTCCCTTCCTGTCTCTCGCCCCCCCCCCCCCCCCCCCCCCCCCCCCCCCCCCCCCCCCCCC